>OU426980.1:56351396-56672144 GCA_911387785.2 Aelia acuminata | reverse complement strand
GTTTTTTCTGCTTTGTTTATACTTTACCGCTTATTGTATTGTTCTAAAATGGAAAATCCTTCTACTAGTCGGAGTACTCCAAAAAAAGAGCGTGACAAAGAAAGTTATAAAAAGGCAAGCCAGGGAAATAATATTTCGTGTTCACGAATATTTAGTGAAAAATAAAAAAGACTATAATTTAAACTATAATGTTATGAACTCTGTATGTGAAATAACTGGATATTCGAGATCTTCAATAAGCAATATAGTGAAAGAAGGAAGAAAAATGCTTCAAGAGGATGGTGAATTAAAGTTTAGTACACCAAAATCTAGGGGTAAGTCAAAAAACCCAAAAGTTATTATTGATTCATTTTCAGAATCTTTTATAAGAAGAAAAATCCATCATTTTTATGTCATCAAAAAGCAGTGTCCCACAATAAATAAATTACAATTATCTTTGAAGTTTGATGGTGAGGTAGACTGCAGCAGAGAGTACCTTAGAAGAAAAGACAATGGGTTACAAATGGAAGAAGTGCCAGAGTAATAGAAAAATATTATGCGAAAAACAGGAAATAGCTGCATGGAGGATAAGGTACCTTCGAGAAATAAGAAATTTTAGAAAAGCAAATAGATGCATAATTTACCTAGATGAAAATTATCTCCATGCAACACATACGGTGCAAACTTGTTGGCAAAGTCCAGATAAAATGGGTGCAACAGCTAATATTTCTAAAGGACCGAGGCTAATAATTGTTCATGCTGGAGGTGAGTGTGGTTTTATTCCTAGTGCATTACTAATATTTAAATCCAAAGTAAAAAATCAGGATTACCATGGAGACATGAATACTGAAAATTTTTTGAAGTGGTTTAAAGAAAAATTGATTCCAAATCTTCCTCCAAATAGTGTCGTTGTAATGGATAATGCCTCTTATCATTGCAAAGTAAAAAATAAAAAAACCTAATAGTGCAAATTTAAAAAGGGAAATATTAGAATGGCTTGTAGAGCAGGGAATACCACACAATTCTGACATGAGGAAACCTGAATTATTAAATTTGTGTAAAGACTATTATATTAAAAAAATTTATATTGTGGAAGAAATACTCAATGAATTAGGCCATGTTTTGTTATATTTGCCCCCATATCACCCAGAGTTAAATCCTATTGAACTTGTATGGGGTGATATAGAAAATAAAATAGCTAGTGAATGCCTATCAACTTTACTTCATGAAAAGCGTTCCTATTGTGAGTCAGTTTTTAATAGCTTCTCTGTTGAAAAATGGAAAGCCTGTTGTGAGCATGTAAAGAAGGTTGAAGTAGACTATTGGGAAAAGGATTTTATTATTGATGAAGAAATGGATAAGATCATTGTTAACCTTGGTGGTAGCAGCTCATCAAGTTCTGAAAATGACAGGATCATCAGATGAAAGTGACAGTGATTAATTTTTATCAGGCTTTATTGGATTTATTATTTATTTTTTAATAATATTAAATTAAATGATATTAAATTAATTAAAAATAAATTATTTTTTAAATATCATAGAGCTATTTATTATATATATATTATATAAAATTTAAATATATTATATTATTTATTTATTATATAGAGCCATTTATGAGAGATATTGGCACCTTTTGATTTGATATAAAAATTAAAATAATTATAAAACTTTTTTTAGAACTGCAATGTTGTTTTAAAATAATATATTCAGAACTACTTGTTAGACATATAATATCTACAACAATTAAATTACTTCTTTTCATTTTACAATGGCATCTATTAACAATAAAGAGTATTTCTCATTTTGAATACCCATTGTTTATAGTAAATGGTAACCTAACCTGACACATTTTAAATTTGACAGTGGGTGGAGCTTAATTAAGCTCCTCCCTCAAGTACAAAGCAATTGTTGTCAACCTCTAGTTCCTCTTATGTGTTTGTTATTTATATTTAATCTCACCTCAGCTGATATAATCCAGTAAGTGCTAATTAATACTTACTAGTCAAGTATGAGATGTAAAAAATAAAAACTTTAACCCTTCTAAATTTTTTACCAAACAATTTTAAATTTGGCATAAAGCTCTATTTTAAATCCTGTTGGTTTTTAGATTAGCTGAAACATTTTTATCTTTATCAGTCAAGTTTGATTTTACTGTATTAAAAATAATAGGATATAATCAATTCAACGCATTATAACTACTGAGCCACAGCTACGCGCGGCTGGGTTTGCTCGTATATATATATATATATATATATATATATATATATATATATATATATATATATATATATAAACTTCCCTGTAACGGACACTGATGGGGAATGATAATTTGTCCATTAGAGAGAAGTGTCCACTAACGGGAAGTTGAAAGGGAAAAATCAGGTTTTAAAGGGGTTCTACGCCTTGAAGATCAAACTAACATATACCATTATTATTACACATTACGTTTAATGATATTATTCAGGACAAACAAATATGTATACATAAACTTATTAAACAAATTATTCCTATTTACATTATTTACATAAACAAATAACACAAAATTAGTATTTACGAAAGTAAATAGGGACATATGTACAAGAAAAAAACACAAAAAAAGAACAGAAAATTTTTTAAGAAGTAAGAAGAACACTAAGGAAAGTAATGCGTGATATTCTATTAAAAAAAAAAAAACATGAAAAACATTTTAAAAAGAAAAAGGAAATTACGCAAAGTAATGATTCATTTTCTTCGTTGACCTGTAGAGATGAAATCTGGGAAAATCCTTCAGTATCTTCTGTGTCACTGAAGAATTTTTTAAGACGACTGATTTGCTTGAGCGCCTCTTTTATTGTCATAGGTGATTCGTCAGCAATTTGATCTTCAACAGGCTAGCTCTTCATCTCTTCATGTACATCGTCGGTAGAAACTTCATAATTATCATGAATTATGCTGCTGATGTCGAGGGATTCGCCTTCAGTTCAGGGGAGTCTATGTCAGCGTATGATAAATCGCTAGAAGGATTGTATATTTTTAAAAGTTCATGAAGTTCGCGCTCTCCATTTTCACTCATGTTGCTTTCAACAGTGTTTAAAGGCTTTGAGAAACCTGACTTTACAAAACAATTTATGACTGTTTCTTCTCGGATTTCATGTATTGAAGAAGAAATCCATTGAATTGCATCCAATACTGTGATTTTCTTAGAATGTTCACTTGCACATTCCACATTGTCTATATTGGCTATGAGATGTCACAAAACACGTTTTCTGTAGTTAAATTTAAAATTCTTTATTATTCCCTGATCTAAGGGCTGACAGGCTGCAGTTGTATTTGGTGGTAAAAAAATTATTTTAACGTTGGATAGTTGAAGGTGAGGGTGACATGCCGCATTATCCATAAAAAGGATAATTTTTCTATTCTGCCGAATCATTTTTTGATTTATGTTAGAAAGCCATTCGATCATTATTTCTTCAGTCATCCAGGATTTTCGGTTGAATTTCCATTCAATATTCATTAGATTTAAGTTCACTCCTTTAAAACAGCGAGGTTTTTGTGCTTTCCCGATGACGAGGGGCTGTTCAAATTCACCCACCATATTTGTACACAACAGCACGGTGAGTCTTTCTTTTGAAATTTTTCCACCTTGACATTTCTCATTTTTAAGGCTCATTGTTTTATCAGGAAGGGCCTTAAAAAATAAACCTGTTTCATCACAGTTATAGATATCTCTTGGGTCATAGACTCGGCATAAATCTGTTAATTTGTCTGTCCACTCCGTTACGACCTCATTATCTACAGACCCACCTTCCCCACTGACACTTTCCAGGAAATACTGTGCCGCGATTTAAATTTATCAAGCCATCCCACAGACCCTTTAAAATCATTCACTCCCAAACTTTTTGCAACCTCTTGTTCCCTTATCAGTGATCCTGAAATGGGAATTTTCGCCGCACGAGCTCGGCAAAACCATTCATAAGTTATTTTATTAATATCGAGACCAGTTGTTTTTGGAAATGATTTTTTAGATTGGACCTTTCCATGCTGAGACCATTTTTCCAACAATTCTTTTTTCTTTTTTAAAATTTCGCTCACCTGGGATTTTCCAATTTTAAATCTTGCTGCAAGTTCGCGTACACTACTCTTTTCCCGCGCACTGATACTAATTAATTCAATTTTGTCTTTTAATGATAAATGTACACGTGAGGACTTCATGATTGATCATTCACGGGAATGATACTGAAATGAAACTAAAACAAAGCTCGGAATTCCCCTTATTGTTGACGTCATTTTCTTGGAAACCAAATCGCATTAATAATAACATAAGCCAACAATTGACAAAAAAGGTAAACACGACGGGATTGGAAGTTCTTAGAAACTGAGCGGTTTCTTTCTACTGTCCATTACAGAGAGATCAAATATAGTAAATATTCAACTTAATACCTGTCCGCGTCCGTTAGATGGAAGTAAAATATACAAGGAAAACATAGGTAACTACTCGGGGAATAAAAAAATGTCCGTCATCAGGGAGATGTCCATTAGAGAGAAATGTCCATTAGGAGAAGTTTCACTGTGTATATATATATATATATATATATATATATATATATATATATATATATATATATATATATATATATACACACACACAGTATTTATAACAGATTTTTTTCAATCAAAGCAGAAATACCATAGGAGGTCAATCAAGCAGGCCTTGCCTATGTATCACAGATGAGAACCAAACTGGAAACTCCCCACTTCAGTCACTTAAGCTTGTGCCCTCCAACCTTTAGGTTGATTTTTGGTGATTGCGCCATCTTTAGAAGCTAATTCACTATTTTTGTTTCAGTACTCTGTCAGGGAAGGATGCTAGTTAAGTGGCTGTCTTTATGCATTTAAATTCGCATTACAGGTCCAGAGAGGTTTTTGGTGTGCTTTCTAGTATCTTGTTTTTTGAATTATTTGATCTTTCCCAAATTATTCAATATTCCTAAAACGTTTTGTAATTCTATTTTTTTTCTTATCTAGTAAGAATAAATCGTGTTCCACTGTAAACAATGATTTTATTAAAATATTATAATACAAAGTTAACTTTCCCATTTAGCTCACCTGTAAACAATGAAAACGATTTTGAAGCCCTTACATAAATGATGCTTAAAACACAATTGAATTGAAGAACTTTCCAATGGTATTAAATTTTACGTGAATTAAAACAGATGACCTAAATCACAGATTATATGTAATGTTCCAGATCAGTAATGACAAAAAAATTCTAGCAATTCTTCATAGAATTTCCTACTAAAAAAGTTCCTGTATATAAAAGCGTGGTCTATTTTTTATTAATTACTTAACTAGTAGTTGATTTTTTATTGAAAAATGAGAGAGAAAAATTGAAAATAACTGATGAAAACTGCCTGGATAGAGAACAATACGCACCCAGAAATGATGAGAAGATACTGGGAGAAAAGAAAACCAATATTTACATGGCCTAAAAGGCTGTTCCATGAAAAAAAAAAAAAAATCAGAAACTTACCATATTTTTTAGCTAAGATTTAATAAACAGTAGATTATCAATTATCTAGATTTAAATTAACCGGACTCATTTTAGTAAAAATTTTCTGGAGTTGAAAATTAAATAAGGGTTAGCAATACTTCATAATTTATTATTATATAATTTTGCACAATAAACACATTCCTGTTTTTTGAAGATAAAAGTTTAAAATGTTAAATTTTAAAATATCCTACTATTGAGTAAAAATCATAACCATCATATACATATTTATGATTTTTACATGCATTACGCATGTATTAAATATTTAAACTATGTAATAAATATTTTAATTATTCCATAGAATAAAATATGTTGTTAAAAACTGTGTAGTAATATTTTATTAACTTCTAATTCTTATTTACTCTTTTTGTAGTTCAGATTCTGAACTAGAGTTTTTTGAATTCATATGGTGGGTCTATTCGTAATGGTTTTCCTGGATTTGTATTTTTAGAATATAATTACTCACAAATGTCATGATTGCAATATTTAATCGTTTAAATAAAAATATGTTATTTGTATTCTGTTTTTTTTTTCTCCTACATACCTAATTAAATTTTACTTTTTATATTATTATTGTGTCAATTATCCAGAAAATTTCAGTATCAAAACTAGGTCAAGCATTGATTAGTCAAGATAATCGACACTCTAATTTATACAAATTCCTCATTTAATAAAAAAGAAATATTTTCATTTTTTTTAATTACTTCTTCTTCTTCTTTTACTACCTCCTTTCTGCCTCTCAGCGTGGAGGAGCCTCGACCCAAGCGGACCAAGCATCACGGTCCCTAGCCAATGCCTTTTAATTACTACCGAATAATATTGTCGACCTTTAATAAGGTGTTTTTCATAAACATTATCTGGAATCTATGCTAAGATGTATGTATTTCTGGGTGGTTTCTTCCAGATTCTAACCTAGTAAATTCAAGTCAGTAAAGTCAAACTTTATATAATCAAAACTGCTAAATTGTTACTTAAAACAGCTATAAAATCTTTGACTAAGCTGATAACAGCAATGAACAATTAAATAATTTTTAACATCTGACAGGCATGATTTTCAATATTTCTTTCTCTAATATGTCCAATTAAATTATAAATTAAAAAAAATGGACAAATATAAAGTTTGAATAGTTTGATTACAAAATATGGACAAATATAAACTTTGAAAAGTTTGATTAAACATGCAGAAAGGAGGCAAAAAGGCAATTCTAGGTTGGGGAAGACTTCAGGAAATCCTTACTTTTATCTGAAGGGAGTGACTATCCATGTTCATCGCTCAGACTTTATGGAAATACACACCAACTGAAGAAATTAAAATATATAAAACACAAACTTTGATTTCAAAAGCAATGCACGTGGTTACCTATTGATTTACGACTTATTTGAATGAAATGGAAAAAAAAGGCCGGTCTCAGGGACTGAAAAATGAAAGCCCAAATTTTAAAGATTATCTATAGGATATCTAAAGGTAACATTAATACAAAATTTGGAGAAAAACATCTTTAGTCCGTCAAGAAAGTATAAAATAATGCAGTGAGACTAAACTTGCTAAATTCTATAATGGACCCAAAATAAAATATATCATTAGTATATTATTTGATGCTATTTAACAATGAAATGATGAATTTTTCAAATTGAGCAGATAGTTCCTTAAAAAGCAAAATTTAAACCAACAATTTCAACAGCTCAAAAATTAGTGTAGAAGATTAAATACAAATATTAAGAAATTGATATTTTAAAATAAAACTTACCAATTTCCCAGTCATTTGGTTATATGGGATCATCAAGAATTCTTTTGTTTCCTTGTTGTACATGCAGTATTGCTTGGTCCAAGTAGTACCAAAAGCTTCTGAAAAAGTAAGGTAGCATTGTGCATTAATACGAACTACAAAAGCATTATAGAAATTAATTTTTTTTTTTAAATTTTACACACACACACACACACACACACTTATATATATATATATTATACAATGCAAGTAATCAGTAGTGATAACGTAGGTTGGTGAAGGGGAAAAACAAGTTATTCTGTAATACTTTTGTTCAAATTCTTCGAAATTTGCCGTTAATCATTTCGCCGGGTACTGTAAACTTGGGAATCTCCAAAAATTCAATTTTTTATGAGAGAAAAAACAATTTCTAAAATTTAATGCAATTAGCTGCCTGCCTTTGTGATTTTTAGATATTATTTTATACGATTTTTTGATGAAGAATCCTTTATATATCCTATATATCCTAATAGTCTTAATAAAGACATAGTTTTGAATCGCCTAGGGAATTATCAAGATCACAATTATAAAAGACGTATACTTATTCAAAAATTATTTTTTTGTTTAATTAGGAAGAAACCAATTGAATCGTGGACATTAGACATGTCGTTAATGCAGCTTATTTGCCAAATATCTCAAAACACGGATTTTTTTTCAGCTTCGTCAGTTACCCGAAAATTTTTTCAAAATCAAGAATAGTTTTGTTGCCTAAGAAAACAAAAGCAATTGACCAATTTCTTCCTTTTTGGTTTAAAAGTTGTGCAGTGTATTCCTATTATTAAAACATAGCATGTCTGAATATTGACATTAATGTATGCTTTCATTCCAACATAATTTCAGTTTACATTAGGTAATAAAATGATTTACAAACAATTTAACAAAAAAGGAATGTAATATTCTGATTTAGGCTATTTTCTAAAAACATTTATGTCCGCAAAGTCGGTTTATTCACGGTGGTCTGGCTACCCTATTCAGTGGATATTTGGGAGTTTACTGGCCAACAGTACCTGGCCACTTGGCGGTGGGCAATCAGTCAGTGTATATATATATATATATATATATATATATATATATATAGTAAACTCCCAAATATCCACTGAATAGGGTAGCCAGACCGCCGTGAATAAACCGACTCAATCAATCAATCAATCAGCTGGCGCTACAACCCTGTGGCGGGTCCTGGCCTCCTCAAAGAGCCTCCGCCATTTTGGTTTTGGGCTGCTGCCTTCCAATTTTGGACTCCAAGCAGGTCTCGTGCGTCTTGTACTATGCCGTCCATCCACCGGAGCTTGGGCCGTCTGACTCTTCTTGGACAATGGATTTCCTCCTCCACGACTTTTTTTGGCATTTCATCCGAACTCATCCATGCAACATGTCCTGCCCACCTAAGGCGTCCCAGCTTAATAAATGTATCAACATCTATATCCTGGAGCAGCTCATAGAGTTCCTTATTTCTTCTTCTTCTCCGTGTACTGTTCCCCCAACCTGGAGGGCCAGTGGCTGTCTGCATTCTAACGACTGGGCGATGGGACCGCCTCTTCCCTACGCCCAATATATATATATATATATATATATATATATATATATATATATATATATATATATACATAAAGATAATCAAGAGACCTCTTTAAAGCCTAAAATGCTGAAGAGAGCAGGAAAGAGAATAAGGGAAGGGCAATAGAAGAAAAAACTAATGTCTTACACGGTAACTTACTTGAAGCGATTAAAAAAAAAAAAAATTAAGCTCTGAAGGCAATCTAAGTGTATAGCCATATGATAAACGTATAAAATGAATTTTAAACATATGAAAATTTAATCGCTCAAAAACAATAACATTTAATTTTACTATGGTTTAAGGATCATATGGTAACCATTGAAGTGAAAAGTTTGAAAAAAAATTGCTCTGTAACTATTTTATAAATTTTAGGCATAAAACTTGTTTTTTCTGTGTAAACTGAGCAAAACAACTCAGCACGAGGGACGACAACAACGGTGTTCAATAAACTTTAGAATGTGTCCTGCTCCGTGGTCATCTAACAATACGAACACTATAGATGCAAATGAAAATCTTACAGCCTGGGAAATGGTTATCGGCCGAAAACTTAGAAGAGATGAAGATCCCAGAAATAAAATTGAGGTAAGAGACGTTATTGCTACTAGTAATAGCTTTAACGTCTTATTAAAAATCGAAGTAGATAAAACACAGTCAAGCACAAAACAACCAGTTCCCGAAAGACCCCCACCAATTCACCTCAATGATATGGAAGATTACACAGCATTAGTGCAATTCCTTCAAAGAGAATCAGGTCAAAAAAGCTTTAAATTAAAATCTACTATCAGAGGTGTTAGCGTGTACCTCGAAAATGTGAATACCCATCGCCATCTAGTAGCTAGGTTAAGAGATAAAGGTGCGGGATTCCATACCTTCCAACTGTCTGAAGATTGAAGTCCTCGAGTAGTCATAAAAAACTTGCACCACGCCACTCCCATCGAAACAATTAAAAGCGAATTAAAAAACCTAGGTTATGATGCCATTAATATTGTCAATATTATATCCCGTTTTAAAAGACCGTTGCCCATGTTCTTTGCAGAAATCTCAAAAGAGACATTTAATGATAAAATTTTTGATGTACAATTTGTATATCATACAGTTATACAAATTGAAGGACCCCGGAAAAAGAAAATCATTTCGCAGTGTGTACGTTGTCAGTAATACGGGCACACCAAAACTTATTGTAATCATGCTCCGAAATGCGTAAGGTGCGGTGGAGGACATTATAGTTCTGACTGCACGAAGCCGCGAGAAACAGCAGCAAAGTGTGCCAATTATGGAGGGTCACATCCAGCTTGCTACAGAGGATGCCCAACTTTAAAAAAAATTAAAGTAGCCATAAATCAAAGAAGACATCCGCATAGAAAGTGGAAGTTAATTCTCCTCCGGAAATAAAAGAGTTTCCGCCTCTTTTACAAAACAAGAAACCTAATTCTGGTCCCTCGAAAGAAGAAACGAAAAATCACCATCAGCCTCAAAAACCAGTCCCTAAAAGAATACTAGCTCCTAGAAGAGATTCTTCAAAAATGAGTAAGGGCTGTATACAGCCAGTACCACCCACTGTAACTGATTCACCTGCTGATCTTTCTAAGTTAGTTAATGGGTTGAATAGCCTTATTCCGCCCCTGTTTAGTATCCTACAACAACTGTCACAGGTTATCCAATCATTATACCCTGGCATGTCAACATGCCCGATAAACCTATAGAAGACTAAAAGGGAGCTGGTTAACTCCCTGCCTAAGTGCAAATCACGACAGGAAGAGATGCCGCTGGGTTTCATCCTTCCCCAAGCCTATCATGCCATGTTTTTCTACGTGTTTAGTCATCAGATTCGCTGATTGTCTTTTTCTTTTAAGACAGGTGCGAATGTAAAAATGGAAGTTAAAAAAAAAAAAAAAAAAAAAAAAAAAAACTATGGTTTAATAGTAGATACTTGAAATGTAAGGATTAAATAGAAAAAAAAAAAAAACTTACTTTTTTCCATAAGAAATAAGTAACCTTCTCTGGCATTAGCTTTTTGGGCACTACCAGCATCAACTGGTTTCTGGAACAATAAATTACAAACCTAAGAAAGTGATCGATAGGATTGTGTAAATATCATAAATACATAATACTCATGAAGATGGTATGCTCAAATATAATTCGGTGAACAAATTGTTATTATATAATATAATTAAATAAATTATTGACTCGAAACAAATACTTTCTGTTTTAGCACAGAGTTATTTATTATTTCATAGAATTGTGGTGATCCACACATATAATTATTAGGTCATGTATTATATAAATATTGTGTATGTAAATATTAATGAGAATGACTATATATAGTTGTAAGTCAGGAGCCCAAATAGATAATTGAATATATTTGAGTTTGTATAAATATGCTAACTAATAACATATGGCCAAACTTTGTACCCTGAGCCCTCCTTTATCGCCCTAGCTCTGAGAAGGCCTCACTCACAGACAGTTTAAGTTGGAATTGGCTGCCGTATAGACGTATTGTGCCCTACCCCGGCCACAAAAAACCTCACTCCTTTGTAAATCAAGGCCTGTATATATCAATTTATACATTTCTCTATCTGTATATATTATTGCCAATTATAATATTCTTCCACTGCGTAATTCTGTCTATTTTTTGCATGTCCCAATTATTTAGATAATTAAGATCCACGGACCTAAACGGACCTCTTTACTAACAACCCATATTAATTCAAATAAACAAGGGACATCGCAGCAGCAGCAGAGCGTGGTTTTTCCAAAATTGGTTCGCAGACGTGGTTTTGATTTTTTTTTTTAAATCACGAATAAAAAAAAAATTATAGTTTTGTCGCACGTATTTATAAATTTATTAGTGAAATATTGGGGCTAAATTATTTTTATTAAGTACTTGGGCATTTAATTGAAAATTAAAATTAATTGAAATATGTATTATAATTATTAGGGTAATTTTTTTTTATAATTAAATGAGTAATTATAGTAACAATTATATTAAAAATAAAATGGCGGATGGATCCAATAAAATTGTAAGTAGTGAAACCATTATGGAATATTTAGTTAAAAGCATAGAATTTATTAAAGAAGAATTGAATGATTTAGAAAATAAAATGGCCTGGCAGCTTAACGAATGTATTATTAAATGGAATAAACTTAATGAACGCGCGGAAAATTTTGATTTAATATTGAGAGATAATGTTAAAAATCCAATAGGAGTGGGAAATAAAAATATTAAGAGTAATTATATTAATTCGTAGAGGAAAATAATAATTACGTCCTTGTAAGTACTTTGGAATTTTTAAACGCGACGGAAATAAATATTGATGATTTAGAAAATTTAATTGAGATCAATCGGATGGAAATAATTAAAATAAATAACGCGCGATTAACTTTTATGGAGATTGCCCCAGAAAATAATGAAAATTTAAATATTAGCTCTATTGAGAATAATTAGGAAAATTTAAACTGTTGCCCTACTGATAAAATTGAAATTAATAGTGAACAGGCCTGCCAACCTTTTGTTTGTTAGATAATAATTCCGCCAGGATTTCTCCGAATAATCAGAGTAATGCCTTCCTTTGCCCTAATCCTGACTACCAAGTACTAACTGAAAGGATTATTTTGTTTTCGTCGAACAATAAAAACAACCGTCACAATTATAAGTTTTATTTTTCTAATAAAAATAGTCGTCGACAGAATATGTATAATTACCTTAAAAAGGGAAAGAATCGTCGTAAATATAATTAATCCAAACGTCGAATTAATAATAGTAAGACAAAAAAATATTTGAGAAATAAAAATGTAAAGTAAAAATGTCCCAATTATTAAGATAATTAAGATCCACGGACCTAAACGGACCTCTTTACTAACAACCCATATTAATTCAAATAAACAAGGGACATCGCAGCAGCAGCAGAGCGTGGTTTTTCCAAAATTGGTTCGCAGACGTGGTTTTGATTTTTTTTTTTTTTAAATCACGAATAAAAAATAATTATAGTTTTGTCGCGCGTATTTATAAATTTATTAGTGAAATATTGGGGCTAAATTATTTTTATTAAGTATTTGGGCATTTAATTGAAAATTAAAATTAATTGAAGTATGTATTATAATTATTAGGGAGATTTTTTTTGTTTTGTTTTTTCTGCAGTGGAAGTGATTATTATTGGTAATAATATATACATATTATGTATATATACATATTATAGCCCTCTTGCTATTATTAGAAATAAATATGTGTGGGTCACATCATATTACCCCCCCTCTCGATTAAAAAAATTGATGATTACAATTAAGATTCATGACGAAGAAGAAGAAATTTGTAATATTTTATAATAGTACATCAATATGGGCAGATATAATCCGATGTGCAAAAGTCTTAAACTTATTCTAACTTAAACTATGTTAGAAACACACACATAACAATATGTATATAGAATCATGTCTTCAAAATTACGTTTAATTATTTGTCTCAGCATTTCTGTGTGTGCCAATTGAGGGGGGTTTCCCTGTGATGGGGGTATTTGATCTCTTCGCCTAGATAAGGATTTATGGCTGCAAGATTACAACCTGATAAGAGGGACCTCCTCTTATGCTGTCATTTTGAACCATCTTGAAGGGTTATGATTCAATATCACAACCTTAAATTCAGATAAACATTACCACAAAAACAATAAAATGTTATTCAACTCTTGAAAAGTTCAAAATGCCAAAATAATTTAAATCATCCAATAATATATTATTTGCTTCCACTTAGCAAAATTTTATTATTAGTCCTTTAATTTCTTTCAATATGTATCAAAATTTATGGTTTGGTCTCTTAATCACTGAAGCAAAAAAAACATCTATGTAGATTGATCCGTCTTGCTTCTTTCGAAGCCTTAAATCAAGCTATATACATGTGAAAAAAAACTTCAGTCTATTTTTTTTTTTTTTTTTTTTTTTTTTTATGAGACCCCAAATTAATAATTTAAGGACTGTATTATCTTTTAATATTAAATTATCATATATTCATAATAATGTTTCATTAATTCAAATTAATTTCAAAATTTCACTTTTACTTAAAAAAAAATTTAAGCCCAAATTCAATTTTATACAACATTTTCCCCAAAATTTATACAATTAAAAGTTATTTTACAGTACTTGGTTAATGTTGCGCAGTGGAAGCGTGCTGGGCCCATAACCCAGAGGTCCGTGGATCGTAACCACGCTCTGCTACCAATTTGTTATATCTTTATAAATTATGCCCATCAAATTGTTATCCTTAACAATTATTATTTTTTCAATTCAACAATACTCATTACTATAATAAACAATTACTACTACATTAATCAATCAATTTTTTTTTTTAAATTCCTTGAACATGCGCGGTCTTTACTCTTTAAATCCGTCCAATTATACTATTTAATTAAATAATACCTTACCGCCGTTCCGATCTGAACCTAATAAAGATTTATATTTTTCCTTCCAACAACTTACAATATTATCCCGACTATAGTTTTTTACAAGATTATTAGCAGAATTATTTTTATAAATGCCCTTTACATTTTTATTTCTCAAATATTTTTTTGTCTTACTATTATTAATTCGACGTTTGGATTTATTATATTTACGACGATTCTTTCCCTTTTTAAGGTAATTATACATATTCTGTCGACGACTATTTTTATTAGAAAAATAAAACTTATAATTGCGACGGTTGTTTTTATTGTTCGACGAAAACAAAATAATCCTTTCAGTTAGTACTTGGTAGTCAGGATTAGGGCAAAGGAAGGCATTACGCTGATTATTCGGAGAAATCCTGGCAGAATTATTATCTAACAAACATAAAGGTTGGCAGGCCTGTTCACTATTAATTTCAATTTTATCAGTAGGGCAACAGTTTAAATTTTTTCTAATTATTCTCAATAGAGCTAATATTTAAATTTTCATTATTTTCTGGGGCAATCTCCATAAAAGTTAATCGCGCGTTATTTATTTTAATTATTTCCATCCGATTGATCTCAATTAAATTTTCTAAATCATCAATATTTATTTCTGTCGCGTTTAAAAATTCCAAAGTACTTAGAAGGACATAATTATTATTTTTCCTCTACGAATTAATATAATTACTCTTAATATTTTTATTTCCCACTCCTATTGGATTTTTAACATTATCTCTCAATATTAAATCAAAATTTTCCACGCGTTCATTAAGTTTATTCCATTTAATAATACATTCGTTAAGCTGCCTGGCCATTTTATTTTCTAAATCATTCAATTCTTCTTTAATAAATTCTATGCTTTTAACTAAATATTCCATAATGGTTTCACTACTTACAATTTTATTGGATCCATCCGCCATTTTATTTTTAATATAATTGTTACTATAATTACTCATTTAATTATAAAAAAAAATTACCCTAATAATTATAATACATATTTCAATTAATTTTAATTTTCAATTAAATGCCCAAGTACTTAATAAAAATAATTTAGCCCCAATATTTCACTAATAAATTTATAAATACGCGCGACAAAACTATAATTTTTTTTTTATTCGTGATTTAAAAAAAAAAATCAAAACCACGTCTGCGAACCAATTTTGGAAAAACCACGCTCTGCTGCTGCTGCGATGTCCCTTGTTTATTTGAATTAATATGGGTTGTTAGTAAAGAGGTCCGTTTAGGTCCGTGGATCTTAATTATCTAAATAATTGGGACATGCAAAAAATAGACAGAATTACGCAGTGGAAGAATATTATAATTGGCAATAATATATACAGATAGAGAAATATATAAATTGATATATACAGGCCTTGATTTACAAAGGAGTGAGGTTTTTTGTGGCCGGGGTAGGGCACAATACGTCTATACGGCAGCCAATTCCAACTTAAACTGTCTGTGAGTGAGGCCTTCTCAGAGCTAGGGTGATAAAGGAGGGCTCAGGGTACAAAGTGTGGCCATATGTTATTAGTTAGCATATTTATACAAACTCAAATATATTCAATTATCTATTTGGGCTCCTAACTTACAACTATACATAGTCATTCTCATTAATATTTACATACACAATATTTATATAATACATGACCTAATAATTATATGTGTGGATCACCACACAATTAAAATTATAAATTCATAAATAGAAAATATTAATCAAGTTAACAAATACAGTAAAATTTTGATTAACCCTAACCGTTTGGACCAAGGCTGTGATAGTTAAGTGATTAGATGATAACAGAAATACCATTAGAAAACTACCTTAACCTATAGATAACATTCAAGTGACCCTAATTTTGGTTTAAACATGAATTAAAAACTTTTTCAATTTATAAACTTTCTTTGAAAAAAGTTTATTAGAAGAGAAAAGATTGGTCACAGCAAGGAACAGAACCCGGGTCTCTTCTGCATCTCCGTCACAGCGCTCCCACTATTAAACTAACAGTGGAGCGATTTCTAGCTTAGTCGACCTTTTCTCTTAACTATGATGGAATGTCAATTAGATCCTATTATTTGGAGATTTGTCCAGCTCCCGGTTACTATGCTGCAAGTTGGCGGGACCTGGCGGGTGAGATCATTGAATAGAAAAGGCTGACACGGCAAGGATTGGCCCCACTGTTAGTTCAATGGTGGAAGCTCCGACAGAGATGTAAAGGACTTGAGATCGATTTCCAGCTGTGACCAATCTTCTCCACTAATAAAATTATTTAAAAAATATATAATAAATATTTAAACATAAGAAAAAAATAATTTTCAACTTATAAACAATTTTTATTAAATTATTTAAAAAAACGGCTGAGAATTAACTTTAAAAAATGATGCTTCAATGCATATTTCAATTAATAACTTTATGGAATGTACAGTATGTAAATTATAACTTAAGGTAACTAAGTGGTTATTTAGCTGGAAAATAATCTGTATCTATTTTGTATACTTTGAGAATGAGCAGCAATATTGCTGTATGCGCTTTATTAAATATTCGAATAACTGTACATCACGTAAATTTGTCAATTTTTTTTGCCAATTTTCTTAAAAAAATCACAAGAATTTTTTTTTTTTTTTTTTTTTTTTTAATATTTTGCTTCAACTGTAATGAAGGTTAACAGAAACAGACGGAAAAAAGAGTGACAGTTAATCAAAGTTTTTACTGTAAAAAAGTTTAATAATCCCAAGGATAAAATTTATAAGCTTAATTTTAGTTTCAAGTAGTATTTTATTCCTATCATAAAATATTTAAAAATCACAGACATGAAATCAAATTAATGCTTTCAATCAAAGCTATCCTATTTATCTGTTCCGAAAAAAAAATATAAAATAAAATTATGAAAAATCGCTTACCCTCAAACTTATCTCCAATTTATTTTTCATTAGAGGTTCATTCTTAGTATGATTAAAATTTTCTCTAGTCTAGCCACATAAGAACAAAGGAAGGTAACTATTAATAAAATAGGTTATTTCTGAAATATAGCAGTTAGAACACTGATTATGAATCACAGATACAAGGTTTTTTCCTATTTCCGATTCCTAAGCACTTCAGGATTTTTTCAAAAAGTAATAGGTTTAGAATGGTATTCAATCAGACAAAGACTAATTTTATTAGCAAACAAAATTTCATTAATTCTTTATTCCAACATATATTTTATTATCAAATTTAAATAAAAATTAAATTATCAAAATTAAAATAAAACAATAATAATCATAGTTAAACTGATGCGAATAATTATTTCAACAAAGATTAGAAGTTGGGATTCAATAATTTAACGTTCTACTAATATCTTATTTATTCACTGAAGTTTAAAAAATAAGATAGCTATAATGAAACGAAAGCTTGATTAGTAGTTAAAAATGAAATTATAATTCTTACATTCACACAGAAGAGGTAATTTAAAAAAAATACAAAACATAACTTACTGTTAGTCTCATCTCCAAAGTTTTTTTCATTAGAGATTCAGTCTTGTCTTTTGTTGCATTAAAATTTTCTCTAGTCTAGAGAACAAACAAAATCAAAAGAAGGTATGTTAACATTGACATTAAATGTAACGAGATAGGCAATAACTTTAAAAGTACTTTTAAAGGATAAATTAGGGCAAAATAAATAAATCATGGTTATTATACATGTCCCATAAAAAATAAAACAATGGATGAGTTTTTAACTAAACAACATTTAAGTGATCATGATTAACTAATAAAAAAAAAATTAGTTTAAAAAATCAGAATACATTAATGAAATTGTACATACAAGTACTGAACATTTATTTACCTTTTGAATTTTTAACTGAAGTTCATTCATGAATGGTTTGAAGTCTAAACCAACTTCATGCCCTTCGTGATAAAATGTTAACCATCCTAACATGAAAGTCAAAAGCTGAAAAGAAAATTGAATTTACATTAACCTATAACAAACAAGACACCAAATCAATTGATGGCCCAAATAGCAACGATATATTTGCAATAACTAAAACTGGGCAATTCCACGTCAATTCAACACAGGCTTGAGCCTCACCATTACAGATTTTCTTGAAATTTGGTACATGTGTAGTACTTGCATCTACTAGAAAAACTGTGAAATATTACTGAGATATGTCTACCCGTTTTTGAATTAATGGTCTCTAAGGCCCTCAAAAATAGGTCCAGAAACAGAAAAAATCATGATTAAAAATAGCTGTAGATGTTTTCCAAATTTGACTAGGACTATGAGATTGGTGTCTTTTAAAAGCGCATTTCATGCCATTTCATATGATATACAACAATGTATAGGTTGGTACTAAAGAAATTTTCTTAAATCCAAGTTTAAAATTTTATTTTCAATTTTCTCAAAAAGGGCATCTTTTAAAATTTTTAATTTTTTTGTAAAAAATAGGTAGTAGTATATCTATTCATACAACAAAATATAAAAGTGGGATGGAAATTTCTTCATTACTAAAAAAATTAAAAAGTAGTTATAAAATTTTATAAATCTAGCATTTCATGATTAAAAATAGCTGCAGATGTTTTCCGAATTTGACTAGGACTATGAGACTGGTGTCTTTTAACAGCGCATTCCATGCCATTTCATATTGTATACAGCAATGTATAGGTTGGTGCTAAAGAAATTTTCTTAAATCCAAGTTTAAAATTTTATTTTCAATTTTCTCAAAAAAGGCATCTTTTAAAATTTTTAATTTTTTTGTAAAAAATAGGTAGTAGTATATCTATTCATACAACAAAATATAAAAGTGGGATCAAAATTTCTTCATTACAAAAAAAAAATTGAAAACTAATGATCAAATTCAATAAATACAGGTCCTGCACCTACCCCCTATTTTTAGCCTCATCCAATTTCCATCACCGATAATTAGCTTCTACCCTTGGAGCCGTGGCTACGCTAATTTTTTTTTTTAAATATTTCGATCTAATTAGTCCTTTCTACTCTTTCGATCTAATTAGCAATTTTTAGACTGCCTAACACTCCGCTCTCGTTCAATTTGTCTGCTTTCGAGGTATGATATCTGTAGCCCGAAAATAGGGTTAAGGGGGTGGGTCAGAGCGGTTACACCGATTTTTAATAATATTCCCGCACCTACCCCCTATTTTTTGCCTCATCCAATTTCCATCACCGATTGTTAGCCTCTACCCTTGGAGCCGAGGACTATGCTCGATTTTAATAAATTTATTTTTTTTAATTTTATTAATGTTTCGATTAAATTACTCCTTTTTTAATTACTCCAATAAATCTTTTTATGATTAAAAATAGATGTAGATATTTTCCAAATTTGACTAGGGCTATGAGATTGGAGTCGTTTAACAGCGAATTCCATGCGGTTTCATATGATATAGATTAATTCTAAATAATTTATTTTTTGAAGAGAAAAGATTTGGCTCCGTCGGGAGTCGAACCCGGGTCTCCTGCGTTACATGCGAGGATGCTAACCACTACACCACAGAGCTCGGCTCAAGGCAGAGCAAATCCTTCCTCTTCACTGATACCTACTCCCCCAATCTCACAAGTTTTGTGAGTAGTAGCGGGAGATGGACAAATTTTGTCCAATTTATGATATTTATTGACATAAGTCAATTTTTTTTATTATTTTAATTAAAATGCCCTTTTTGTGAAAATTGAAATTAAAATTTTTAACTTGGTTTTAAGAAAATTTCCTTAGCACTAACCTATACATTTTTGTATATAGTACGAAATGGCATGGAATGTGCTGTTAAACGACACCAATCTCATAGTCCTAGTCTAATTTGGAAAACATCTGCAGCTATTTTTAATCATATAATGCTAGATTTATGAAACTTTACTACTAGTTTTCAATTTTTTTAGTAATGAAGACATTTCCATCCCACTTTTATATTTTTTGTATGAATGGATATAATACTGCCTATTTTTTTTTAAATATAAACATTTTAAGAGATGCCCTTATCGAGATAATTGAAATTAAAATTTTAAACTAGGTTTTAAGAAATTTTCTTTAGTACCAACCTATACATTGCTGTATATCACATGAAATGGCATGGAATGCGCTGTTAAAAACACCAATTTCATAGCCCTAGTCCAATTTGGAAAACACCTGCAACTATTTTTAATCATAAAATGCTAGATTTATGAAATTTTATTACTAGTTTCCAGTTTTTTTAGTGATGAAGAAATTTTCATCCCACTTTTATATTTTGTGGTATGAATAGATATAATACTACCTATTTTTCAAAAAAATATAAAATTTTTAAAAAATTTCGTTTTTGAGAAAATTGAAATTAAAATTTTACATTTAGCCTTAAGAAAATTTCTTTAGTACTAACCTATACATTGTTGTATATCATATGAAACGGCATGGAATAAGCTGTTAAACGACACCAATCTTATAGTCCTAGTCAAATTTAGAAAACATCTACAGCTATTTTTAATCATGATTTTTCCTGTTTGTGGACCTATTTTTGAGGGCTTTAGAGACCAATAATTCAAAAACGGGTAGATATATCTCAGTAATATTTCACAATTGTCTAGTAGGTACAAGTAGTTCACATGTACCAAATTTCAAGAAAATCTGAAATGGTGAGGTTCAAAATGATATATTTTTGTGTTGATTTGACATGGCATTGCCCAACTTATGAAAATAATAAATAACACTAATAAAATATAACTAAATAAGAATGTAATACCATATTATTGTTAGTGATATTATATATATATAGTATAATGGCACTTTTAGTAACTAAAATAACATATTTATAATTACCGTCTCTACAAATTCAAATTTCTTTCTTTCCTGCACTTGTTGAAGAAGAAATACATATTCTAAACTTGCTTGGAAAAAATATCTTTGTTCCATCTCCAATGTAGCATCTGCCTGAAAAAATATATAAATATATTTAGAAATTATCTTTTATAAAACACTCCAAATATATCAAAACTTAAGAGTTAATAAACAATTTATGGAAATAATTCACAATTGCAACACAATTTGTAAACAAATGGTTGATAAAAAAAATAATAAACAGCATATCAATAATCCATTCTTGTTATGTTGCAGCATATTCATGTTAATTAAATTAGAAAATAACAAAACCAGTTTATCCTTTTTTTTAGTCATAATTTATATTTAATTATTGGAACTTTCATTAATAGGGCTAATATAAAAATAAATAATTCAGTAAATTTATTTTCACACTTTCCTATAACAACAATGCTTCTAAAGTAAACATAATCATTTGAATAAGTATGATGCATTAAAAGTGGTTATGATAAAAATTTACTCCCAAATAAAGTCTTTTTTTCTACTTCACAAATTAAAAAATTAAGAAAAATCTAACTCATTTTTATCAAATTTTATACATCAGATAAAATAACCCAACAGTATTCAGCATATGTACAAAAAACCAAGTTCTAAGTATAAATTAACTTAGTACATGCATGCTAACATGACAAGTTCCTAATTAATCAAAATTTTCCATGGCATCGATAATATTATAAATCACTGACTGAACTAGAACAATCAATACTTACATTTTTGAAAGGTCAGTAGAGTAAACATAACAAATTTTAACTTTCAGCTTAAAATACTATTATGGTCAATATTTTTTAAAAATAAATACATAAGAAAAAGAAATAAAATATAAATTTAATACATTTATCCAATAAAAAAATGTTTATGGAAGTTATAAATATATTGAAAAAAAATAATTAAATAAAATCAATAAGAAATATGTGACATGTAAATAAAATAGAGGAATTGATTATTATAATCATTCCAATAAGTCATTAATAGAAAAGAGAATTCTGATTTTTTTTTCAATGTATATTAAAATGTTTTTTAGATATTAAGTCTCATAATCATTCATTTTCATGCTATTATTAGATATTACTAATACCTAAGAGAAATAGCAAAACATTGTTTAAATCATAAACAGTAATAAATACACATCAGAAGGAAAAAAGTATGATAATGAATAAGTGTAATAAACAATGTTTAAAGCAGTAAAAATAAAATGATCAAATATGATTATAAATATGTTTGTAAAAGGGCATAATAAAATATAATTGCCACATTAAAATTCTATTAAATAAACTTTCCAATAAAAATGAGGATGACAATCAATTCTAGATTTAATGGATATTATTAAGTTTCACAGTTAATATAATCCATCAAATTTGATAATGATTATTTGATAGATTGCCTGTACATATATATATTTTTAAAAATGATTTTAACATTTTGCATTAAAACTCACTAAAATGTGTAGTTATTTCTTGATAGGGAGTCATCACAAAACACTAACTTTTTATTAAATTTTATTGTGCATGTAACAAACATTTGACAAATTACAGCTTGTATGACAGCTGCAAGGTTTTGAATGAAGTGATTCCCTTGCCAAACTTTAAGGACTGAGCTGCAGAGGGGGTGGGAACCACTCCACCCCCTACTGCTCCACAGATCAATGGACATTCCTCCTTATGAATCAATGTTTTACTACCCCTCATTCTGCAAAAAAAAAACTTCCTGGGATCGTAATTTAAAAAAAGTAATGAATTCCAATAAATAATATGAAAACGAAAATGAAAGTAGCTTTAACAGAAATACTTATAATTTTTCGTAATTTTCATTTTAAGAATACTTGCAGTAAATTTTAGATTGTTTTAACATGGAATTGTGTTTTGAAAACTGACTTAATTAATATGTTATTTTCACCGCCAATCTTAATGATAGACAATCTTAAATAAATCGTGATAAAGGGTGAACTAATGTTAAGGAATCTGAAATATATGAACCAACAAAGCAAACCGTTTCATGGTTGGAGTAAAGTTAAAATCAGAAAGATTTACTTAATACGAAAAAAAATAAACCAAAAAAGCAAACCGTTTCATGGTTGGAGTAAAGTTAAAATAAGAAAGATTTACTTAATACGAAAAAAAAACAACCAAAAAAGCATACTTGCTAAATAAGTTGAGGGAAAGTATCCTATTTAATAAAGTAGCAACAATTATTTTTTTTAAGTACCAAAAATGATAAAGTGCAATGACAATTTCATGATAACTTTTACATAGATAAACGATCGCGAAGCTAAATAAATAATATTTAAAAAAATGTGTTAATTCCTGTTTTGAGCTATTTCCTTTTTCATAAGCTTGATGTAACAAATATTAGAAAATTTGTTAGAAAATGGCAAGATCCGTAAAGAAAAGGTGTGTATTTATTTATCATTTTCACTATTAAATGAAAATTTATACATGAATTCAGAGGCATTAAACTTTCAATTAACAAATTTAAATTAATTGATGGGTTTAGGAAAAGTTATGCAATATAAAGTATACAAGGGCAATTTGAGTGATGACAGGCAGTTTGAAAAATCTACAAAAATGTCAGTAAAGAAAGTTAGAAAACGAATCTATTATGAAATCATGCAATAGCAATAAATTTTTTATCTTTTATAATCACTAGCACAATTTTTTAAGACTAAATTATTCATTGTCAAATGCGGACTTAATTAAATTCAAAAACTCGAAAATGAAGTCCATCAAAGTTCGGATCAGTGTGAATAGAAAAACGGTATAATAAATGTAAGCAATAACAAGGATCGGATTACGTACAAATGATCGTGAGAAAAAAAAAAAAAAACTTAGTGAAAGCAATGAAAAATAAAATAGTTTTCCTTCTGAAAACTTTAGTGTGGAAAGAATCAAAAATTAATACGGAAGAAGAAAATTTGACCTAGAAGATAATGATTAAAACAAAATCACAGGAACTTTTAAGAGGAAAAGTGACTATGCAGGCAAGCCAGACATAATCATGGGCAAACTTTTTAAACGGGGGCCACCTCAAATTAAAAATTATCAAGGAGAATCGGAAAAAAAAAAAAAATTATTCTTCAGAATACTGTGAAACGCCCGATTCGTTCCTTAACTTAGCCTGTCCTGTGAAAGCACCAGCGTGAACACTGCTCGATACGCGAAGTTGCGAGCAAACTCGCAGCAAATAAGATAATACCGAACTTGACACAAAATGAAAAGGAAACAGTTATTCTTGTCAAGCCTTTCTTTCCTCATGACTGATGAAGACGAATTGAGAAAATGGGAAGGACAAAACGTGGTGCTAAACATAGGTGGGTTAAAAAGAGCTATAGAATGAAACGTCTAAATTTCATTAAAATTAAAAATAAGGCATCTTAATATATATATATATATATATATATATATATATATATATATATATATATATATATATATATATATATATATATATATATATATATATATATATATATATATATATATATATATATATATATATATATATATATATATATATATATATATATATATATATATATATATATATATATATATATATAAAGCTCCTATTGGAGAATGATTACGTTCAGGTGAAGTGTTTGACTGTAAAATATATCATCAAGAAACTTAAATACCCAGCAACTTTTTCCCAGAAGATGTATGCTAGTTACCCTTTAAATTGAAATTTCATATCGCCTGAAACTATAAAAAGACTGTCGGTCACTTCATTCCAGGGGGTTTGGAGGCGAAAATTTGAAGTCGAGAAATGGCTAATTTGACTGTACTTAGTTTTTCGGTCACTCAAATCAGCATTTGCTCGATTTCGAGATGATCGGCCTTTTATTTATTCTGAATACTGAGAGACTCATAATACATAAAGAGACGTACACAAATAATTGGTCTAGCAAATAAAAAACAGCTTTAAAGTTATTTTTTTAACATCGTTTACGAAATTCCAAGTGAATTTGTGATTAAATAGCTTAAAGTTAATTTTTTCAAGTCGTTCAAGAAATATTCTAAATTTCAAGTGAGTTTGTTATTAAACGGTCAACGGTAAAGAAAAACGCTTCGAAATTAAAGATCTGTAGCAATTATTCTCTAAATGGTTCCTTAGAAAATAGTGATGGGCAAAACTGTTAATTTTGAAAAATATTTGCAACTGTTTCTACTACTTTCATTAAACAGTTAAAAAAACAAAAAAAAAACAAACAAAAAAAACAACAGATACAACTGTTTAAAATAATACTACTCGTATATGGGAAGAAAGAAAAAAAAAACTGGTCCCACTTCGCATTCGAGCATTCATTTAAATTATTGAAATATCTAATAAGTTCGAATGACAATTTCTCATAAAACATTCAATATAAAAATTAAGCTTTATGTAAAATAATTAAACAGCACTAAAAATAACTAATAAATCAAAACTTATAATAGACTTTAATTAATTTTTTGCTTATAAAAATTATGAATATGAATTAACTAATAAATATGAATTAATTTAATAAACAATCAGGAGAAAATATAATTTAATAATTAAAACATTTAAGAGCAACATAACTCAGAGTAGCAGATTTGCGAATGAATTAAACCGACACAATACGGGCGCAAGCTATTCATAACTGTTTTATAAACAGTTTCACTGAAACAGGCAGAATTAGCAGGTTAGCAGACTGTTTAATGAAACAGCCTGCTAACCGAAACAGGCTATGAGGGCAGCTGTCCCCATAGAAATTTTAAGAACCAAAAACTACAAATTAAATAAAATCGTTTTCATTTACTACATTTTTTGGATTATATAAACAAATATTACTACATTATATAAACAAATATTCTAACTTTTAAATATCAACAAGTTTTAATTGAAACATCAACAAAGTCTTAAAAGGTCAAAATACCTCGTACCTTTTCCCAAGGCATAACAATTTCATCTGCTTACCCCCTCCCCTAACGAAAAATTTACCAGCCTCCCCCTCTCTCCAGTAGAGATGCGACATCGAAGGCAAAACATCGATTTTTTTTACAACCAAAACATCGATGTCGATTAAACATCGATGTTTTTTAATTAATACATTCTTTAAATATTAACATATTAGTGCCCAAACGTATTTGAATCGATGTTGAAACGTAAAGCATGTTTATTTTTCGTAATTAATGTATAAAAACATCGATGTTTTCGACATAATTGGTTTTTCATATTCATTTATTAAAGATTCAACTGTTAGGACCCAAACATATTCATACAGTGATGTCGTTTCCATAGTATATACATAGAATCGTAATTCTGGGGTATATTTTAAAAGATTTTGCGAGCAGCTGCATTAAATAAGTAATCCAATTACGATACTATGGTTTTGCGTTTTCGTATTTTATTAACTTATTTGAAGTTCAAACTTTTACAGAAATAAGAAAGGGCAGGAAGAAAATAGGTAATATATCCAATATAATCTCAAACATCGATGTTAAAAACAACTCTGTTATTTTTAAAACATATTTGTTTTTGTATAAAACATCGATGTTAAAAACAACTTGGTTATTGTTAAAACATCAATGTTAAAACATATTTGATTTTGTTCGAAACATCGATGTTCAAAACAACTCTGTTATTACAAAAAAATCGATGTTAAAAACAACTTGGTAATTGTCAAAACATCGATGTTAAAAACATCTTTGTTATATCTAAAAAATTGATGTTAAAACATCTTTTTTGTTAAAAAAAATCTATGTTAATAATAACTTTGTTATTGTTAAAACATATTTGTTTTTGTCAAAAACATCCGTGTAATAACGGAAACATCGATGTTAAAAAAAAAAACTTTTTATTGTTTAAACATCGATATAAAACAAATTTGTTTTTGTCAAAAACATCGATGTTAAAAACAACTTGGTTATTGTTAAAACATCAATGTTAAGAACATATATTTTGTTGTTTTTTGTCCAAAACATTGATGTTAAAAACAACTTGGTTATTGTTAAAACACCGATGTTAAAAACATCTTTGTTATAGCTAAAAAATTTATGTTAAAACATCTTTTTTGTTAAAAAAAATCTATGTTAATAATAACTTTGTTATTGTTAAAACATATTTGTTTTTGTCAAAAACATCCGTGTAATAACGGAAACATCGATGTTTAAAAAAAAAACTTTTTATTGTTTAAACATCGATATAAAACAAATTTGTTTTTGTCAAAAACATCGATGTTAAAAACAACTTGGTTATTGTTAAAACATCAATGTTAAGAACATATATTTTGTTGTTTTTTGTCCAAAACATTGATGTTAAAAACAACTTGGTTATTGTTAAAACACCGATGTTAAAAACATCTTTGTTATAGCTAAAAAATTTATGTTAAAACATCTTTTTTGTTAAAAAAAATCTATGTTAATAATAACTTTGTTATTGTTAAAACATATTTGTTTTTGTCAAAAACATCCGTGTAATAACGGAAACATCGATGTTAAAAAAAAAAACTTTTTATTGTTTAAACATCAATATAAAACAAATTTGTTTTTGTCAAAAACATCGATGTTAAAAACAACTTGGTTATTGTTAAAACATCAATATTAAGAATATATATTTTGTTGTTTTTTGTCCAAAACATTGATGTTAAAAACAACTTGGTTATTGTTAAAACATCGATGTTAAAAACATCTTTGTTATAGCTAAAAAATTTATGTTAAAACATCTTTTTTGTTAAAAAAAATCTATGTTAATAATAACTTTGTTATTGTTAAAACATATTTATACATTCTTTAAACGATGTTAAAAACAACTCTGTTATTATGAAAAAATCGATGTTAAAAACAACTTGGTTATTGTTAAAACACCGATGTTAAAAACATCTTTGTTATAGCTAAAAAATTGATGTTAAAATATCTTTTTTGTTAAAAAAAATCTATGTTAATAATAACTTTGTTATTGTTAAAACATATTTGTTTTTGTCAAAAACATCCGTGTTATAACGGAAATATCAATGTTAAAAAAAAACTTTTTATTGTTTAAACATCGATGTTAAAAACATCTTTGTTATAGCTAAAAAATTTATGTTAAAACATCTTTTTTGTTAAAAAAAATCTATGTTAATAATAACTTTGTTATTGTTAAAACATATTTATACATGCTTTAAACGATGTTAAAAACAACTCTGTTATTATGAAAAAATCGATGTTAAAAACAACTTGGTTATTGTTAAAACACCGATGTTAAAAACATCTTTGTTATAGCTAAAAAATTGATGTTAAAACATCTTTTTTGTTAAAAAAAATCTATGTTAATAATAACTTTGTTATTGTTAAAACATATTTGTTTTTGTCAAAAACATCCGTGTTATAACGGAAATATCAATGTTAAAAAAAACTTTTTATTGTTTAAACATCGATATAAAACAAATTTTTTTTTGTCAAAAACATCGATGTTAAAAACAACTTGGTTATTGTTAAATCATCGATGTTAAGAGCATATATTTTGTTGTTTTTTGTCCAAAATATCGATGTTAAAAACATCTTTGTTATAGCTAAAAAAATGATGTTAAGTGCATATATATTATTTTTTTGTCCAAAACATTGATGTTAAAACATAGTTGTTTTTGTCAAAAACATCGATGTTAAAAACAACTTGGTTATTGTTAAAACATCGATGTTAATAACAAATTTGTTATTGTTAAAACATCGCTGTAAAAACAAATTGATTATTGTCAAAAATATCGATATTAAAAACAACTTGGTTATTGTTAAAACATCGATGTTAAAAACAACTTTTTAATGTTAAAACATCGACATCGATGTCGCATCCCTACCTTCCAGACGAAATCCTGCGGACGTCCTTGGCTTCAGCTCTTTATTCGTAAGAGTTTAATACATTTTTTTTTCCCAGATTTTCCTAGTTAGTATATAGTAGTAGAGTTTAATTATTTAGTTAGTTTTCTACCTATTGTTTATTCATTTAAACCAGGATGTTTATAAAAAAGATAAATCAATTCAATTTCATTATTATATATTTTAATTTATTGGTTATTTCTGGCGCTGTTTAATTATTTTAGTGAATGTTGAAACTGGTCTCCCTTTGAAGTTAAGTTTCAAATTATATTTTAATTATTGAATATTTTTCTTCCTATTTTTTATTTAAAAGGGGAATAAACCCAACGTTGACTTATTAAATGATTTTATGTTTCAGCCTCCCTCCTATCTGTTCTATTCACCCCCATATTTTTTTATATTGGTAATTTGATTATAAATTTTTATATTACCCGGTCAAATAAACACCGAAATAGTCCTACTATGCAACAACAACAATGTCGAAACAGTTTTTTTCTTCAATAAAGTTCCCAACACATTGAAGAAAAAAACTGTTTCTATCTCCTTCCAACGTCTTACCTGCATTCGAATTAACACTCTTTCTCTACCATATACCATTATTCTTTGTTTTTATCAATCAATTTTCATTAAAAAAAACTTACATTGCTTTTCGTGATACCTTTGAATATGTAATGGTTGAATATGTAAAATCGGAGTCCAACATCAGCTGTCGTGGTGTACACGTCTAACTGTGTAACTATTCAAAAAAACTGGTGGTTTAAGTGATATATGTTTACTGAGTTTTCGGATAAGTGTTATTATAGTGCCGAATAATAAACTGTTAATTAAAAAACACCAAAAAAAAACCTTACAATTAGTGAAAAGAAGAAAAGAGTGAAGGGATTTTGCTTAATGGAATTATAGAAACCTTCACATACAGGAAAATCACGTTAGAGGTAAGGAAGGAATCTGCTATCTATAAAAAATAAATAAAATTAATTAGTTGGGACCATAATACGTTTATTTAAATAAATTTCATTCCGTTGATCAATTCTGAAAATCACGTTTTTAATTGCTATTTAATTTTTCAATCTTTACCATCATGTCTCCCACACTTGAAGATATTATGAACGAGATTAAAAAAAAACACAAATGAGACTACAGCTATTGCATCAAAAATTAATGAAATTAATGGACTACTAACACAGATTATGGAGGAACACAATAAAACAAAGCTCAAGCAAACAGAACTGGAAAAAAGGGTGCTTAAGCAGGAAGAAGAAATAAATAACCTTCAGAGACAATTAATTAGAAATAATATAATATTATATCGTGTATCGGAGCCAGAAGGAAAACCAGGCGAAGAAGATGTGTATAATACAGTTAGCAAAACTTTGGATGCGGCCGGAATAAATATTGCTGAGGAAAAAATTTCTTATTGTAGGCGAATAGGACGACGAGAGGGAACTAGGCCGATTATGGTATCACTAACGTCTTTTAAGGAAAAAATAAAATTACTTAATCAAAGAGATTCTTTTTTGAAATGCAATATAGCTGTATCAAGCGATCGAACGTTTCATGATAGAGAAAAACGAAGAAAGCTTTACCAGGATCTCAAAAAAATTAAAGAAATAGACGAAAATGCTTCTATTGTGAGGGATAGGATTAAGTTCCGAGGCAGCTTGTATACATCAGAAGAAATGCAATCTGTCATCAAACATCTAGACCCACCGACCAGCAGCTCTAACGATAATTCTTCCCAGGATGGTGTAAACAGGCTGAAAAGAAAAACAGAAGATAACCTGCAGTCCTTTCGTAAATATCCAGGATCGTCATATTGTCCCGAAACTTAATAATCAGAATTGTGGGAAACTTAAAATTTTAAGTTATAATATACATGGCTTGAAAAACAAAATCAATGATAATGATTTAATTGCTTATTTATACCAAATGGATGTATTTTTTTTATATGAAACATTTGTAGAGGAAATAGATATTGTAAATTATTGTAATTACTTCGCTGATTACGTGATAAAATGGATACCTGCTATTAGAGTATCATCATTTGGGCGAGCTATTGGTGGATGTGTTTTTGGTTATAAAAAAAAATATGATTTCAGTAAATTTCTATCCTTCATTGAATTTTCTGGGTTTTATGTTATTAAGTTGAATTGTAAAATTGGGTCTGTATATTTTCTTCCTGTTTATCTGAATTGTAATAATTGGGATTATGATTTTTCCTTACTCTGTGATTTATTTGCCGCGCAACCAAGTGAATATTTTGTATTGTTAGGCGACCTGAATAGTAGAACTTCGAATTGTCAGGTTATTTCAAAAGATATTATAATTAATAATAGGGCAATACAAAAAGAAAGAATTTCGAAAGATAATGTATTAAATTGTAAAGGTAAGAAATTATTAGATTTTTTGTCTGATTATGACCTTATTATATTAAATGGTAGATCAGAGCTTGACCTTCATGGGGAGTACACATATATAGGTTCACAGGGACACTCGGTGAATGATTATTGCTGTGTTTCAAGAGAGATTATCCAACATATTGCATCATTTAGAGTTGACGAGCAATTATGTTCGGACCACTTGCCGATTTTGGTGGAATTTTCTATTCAGGTCGAGGCAATCATTGAAACTGCGATCCCAATCTTGTCTAAACTTAATTGGGGAATTCAGAATAAAGAAAAATATGCTGATAAAATAGAAGCCAATTTAAAAAATGTTAGTTATAATAGTGATGTTGCCGATTTGATAGGAATTATTTATCAGGCTGCAAATAAGGGTAGCTTAGTAAAAAATAGATCAAGCAATAAAAAATGGTTTAGTAGAGATTGTATTAAGGCAAGGCACAACTCATTTAAGGCATTAAAATTGTTCAGGAAAACAAATACTGATCACGCAAAACAGTTATATATCCAGAATAATAAGATTTATAAAACAACCTGTAAAAAAGCTAGGGAGGATTATTATTTAAATAAGATAAAGGAAATCATGGCATGTAGGAACACAAAGGAATATTGGTCGGCGGTGAGAAGTTTATCAGCTAGGGATATCCAGGGAACAGCTGGCGGAGGGATTAGGATGAGCGAATGGGTGCAACACTTCGGTAGGCTCTACAATCCGACTCTTAGCGCGCCTAGGCCACACTATGCCCAACCCTTGATAAATGACACTTTCCTTGATGAGCCTTTTCTTTTAGAGGAACTGAATAGCGTGTTAGGGCAGGTGAAAAATAATAAAGCTGCAGGGATTGACCGTATACCATATGAATTTTTTAAAAATGCGCCTGAGAAATTTAAAACAATATTACTGGAGCGGTATAATAAGTTCTTTGATAATGGATGGGTACCTAGTTGTTTTAACCAGTCGATTATTTTTCCATTGCATAAAAAAGGAGATTTTAACTCCTTTACTAATTACAGGGGCATTGCTTTTGAAAATACAATTTCTAAAATTTTCACTGGTCTAATATTAAACCGACTAGTGGCTTGGGTTGAAAATAGGGGCTTATTGAAAGAATTTCAAGCCGGTTTTCGAAGAGGCTACTCAACTATAGACAACCTATTTATTTTGATGAGCATCATCCATTCTAAATTAAGGAATAGGGGACAGAAGGTGTATGCATTTTTTGTTGACCTTTCAGCTGCATTTGACAGTGTAGATCGCTATGCCTTAATATATAAATTAACCGAGATTGGGGTCTCTACTAAGATAACCCAGATTATTCGTGTCCTGCATGAAAATACATTTGGTTTTGTATGGGGAAAAAGTGGTCTCTCTGAAGGATTTGAAATGAATATGGGTTTGAAACAGGGCGGATTGTTATCACCATTACTTTTTTCCCTCTTTTTGAACGATATAGAGGAATATTTAGACGGAGGCATACTAATAAACACCACGAGGTTAAAGCTCTTGGCTTACGCGGATGATTTAGTGCTCCTTTCCTCAGAGCCTTTGACCCTTCAGATGATGATTAACCAAATCGAGATGTATTTTTCAAAATGGAACTTAAAAATAAATCTATCAAAATCACAGATAATGGTATTTAGAAAAGGCGGTAAACTGTCAAAATTAGAAAAATGGAAATTTGGTGGTGATGATGTTGAGGTTGTAAATAGGTATAAGTACTTGGGTATCACCCTAACGTCTGGCTTGTCTTTGGAATTACATTTCAAAGAAAAATTACATGCAGCTAAGACAGGAATAAATGTAACCTGGAGAAGCATCTTACATAATAACTGTATTACATTTAGTAATAAGATGCGTGTATTTAATACAGTATCACGTAATATACTATGCTATGGTGCGCAGGTATGGGGTGGTCAGATGTTCTATACTGTAGAAAAATTACTGACATTCTTTATCAAAAAAATATTCAGGCTACCTGTAAACTCACCCAATTATTTATTATATTTGGAAACTGGCATTAAACCTCTATATATCCACACTCTAAAATCGCATCTTAAATACATTTTAAAGGTAGTAAACTCAGAGAATAGGTTCACATATTTGTTGGCGAAAGAGTCAATTTCAAAAAATGTATTCTGGTACCACAATATAAATTTACTACTAGTTAAATATCAGTTACAACCTTTGCTAACTCCACACAATGTACACAACTGGAAAGAAATATTTCAAAATCTACTTATAAACGTGGAAACACAGTTTGTTCTAGACAATACTGCACGTTGTGAATCCTCCTTAAAAACTGTTCTTTATAAAGAAATAAATAAACAACCATGTCCATTATATATTAATGCGAATCTCAGCAATAATGATATTAGCTGGATTTTTAAAATAAGAGGGGAGCTGCTATATCTAAATTACAATAGGTTTAATGAACTAGCCAGTGGACTCTGTACACTCTGTAATTTGAAAGAAAGGGAAGATATAATACACTTTTTGGCTATCTGTCCAGTATTGAGAGAGTTCAGAGTGAGGTGGTTTAAAAAACATATCCTAAGCAGAACAGAGGTTATAGAATATTTAAATGGGAAAAACTGGACTGCACTGGTTGGTTACTCTAAACAATCGTGGTATTATAGATATAGCCTGACTAAGGAATATAATGGTTGAAAAGAATCTTAATAGAGGGGAGACGGGTGAATGTACGGATACTCGTATGTGGGTTTAATTGGTAATTAATTCTTAGTTGTTATTATTATTATTATTATTATTATTATGATTATTATTATATTATTATTTGTAGTAGTTTATTATTATATTAGTATTGACTATTATTAATTGTTTTTTCTCTATATATCATATGTTGTTTATTTGTTGGTCTCTCTTACTATATTTTTGATATTTACAAATTAATTTAAAAAAAAAAGAGAAATATTTACGTGTAAGAGAGTGTTTTGAGTGAAGGAAAGGTTGGATGATTATTGTTTATATTTACTATTTGCCTTTTGCTATTTATATTGTTAAGTTATCGTCAGATCATATACTATAAGTACTAATATGTTCATTTGTACCAAAATAATGTTAATTATTTATTGTACCAAAATAACGTTAATTATTTATTGTACCAAAATAATGTTAATTAGTGTTATTATATATAAAAAAAAAAAAAAAAAAAAAAAAAAAAAAAAAAAATTGCTGTATATGAAATAATGCTGTTGGGCTCACTCTGATGGTCTTCGACCAAGAGTATAAATGCATATCACATTATATAATATGTTGGTTATATTTTTAATAAACGCATTTCTTATTATTATTATTATTATTATTAAATTAAATAAAATCGTTTTCATTTACTACATTTTTTGGATTATATAAACAAATATTACTACATTATATAAACAAATATTCTAACTTTTAAATATCAACAAGTTTTAATTGAAACATCAACAAAGTCTTAAAAGGTCAAAATACCTCGTACCTTTTCCCAAGGCATAACAATTTCATCTGCTTACCCCCTCCCCTAACGAAAAATTTACCAGCCTCCCCCTCTCTCCAGTAGAGATGCGACATCGAAGGCAAAACATCGATTTTTTTTACAACCAAAACATCGATGTCGATTAAACATCGATGTTTTTTAATTAATACATTCTTTAAATATTAACATATTAGTGCCCAAACGTATTTGAATCGATGTTGAAACGTAAAGCATGTTTATTTTTCGTAATTAATGTATAAAAACATCGATGTTTTCGACATAATTGGTTTTTCATATTCATTTATTAAAGATTCAACTGTTAGGACCCAAACATATTCATACAGTGATGTCGTTTCCATAGTATATACATAGAATCGTAATTCTGGGGTATATTTTAAAAGATTTTGCGAGCAGCTGCATTAAATAAGTAATCCAATTACGATACTATGGTTTTGCGTTTTCGTATTTTATTAACTTATTTGAAGTTCAAACTTTTACAGAAATAAGAAAGGGCAGGAAGAAAATAGGTAATATATCCAATATAATCTCAAACATCGATGTTAAAAACAACTCTGTTATTTTTAAAACATATTTGTTTTTGTATAAAACATCGATGTTAAAAACAACTTGGTTATTGTTAAAACATCAATGTTAAAACATATTTGATTTTGTTCGAAACATCGATGTTCAAAACAACTCTGTTATTACAAAAAAATCGATGTTAAAAACAACTTGGTAATTGTCAAAACATCGATGTTAAAAACATCTTTGTTATATCTAAAAAATTGATGTTAAAACATCTTTTTTGTTAAAAAAAATCTATGTTAATAATAACTTTGTTATTGTTAAAACATATTTGTTTTTGTCAAAAACATCCGTGTAATAACGGAAACATCGATGTTAAAAAAAAAAACTTTTTATTGTTTAAACATCGATATAAAACAAATTTGTTTTTGTCAAAAACATCGATGTTAAAAACAACTTGGTTATTGTTAAAACATCAATGTTAAGAACATATATTTTGTTGTTTTTTGTCCAAAACATTGATGTTAAAAACAACTTGGTTATTGTTAAAACACCGATGTTAAAAACATCTTTGTTATAGCTAAAAAATTTATGTTAAAACATCTTTTTTGTTAAAAAAAATCTATGTTAATAATAACTTTGTTATTGTTAAAACATATTTGTTTTTGTCAAAAACATCCGTGTAATAACGGAAACATCGATGTTTAAAAAAAAAACTTTTTATTGTTTAAACATCGATATAAAACAAATTTGTTTTTGTCAAAAACATCGATGTTAAAAACAACTTGGTTATTGTTAAAACATCAATGTTAAGAACATATATTTTGTTGTTTTTTGTCCAAAACATTGATGTTAAAAACAACTTGGTTATTGTTAAAACACCGATGTTAAAAACATCTTTGTTATAGCTAAAAAATTTATGTTAAAACATCTTTTTTGTTAAAAAAAATCTATGTTAATAATAACTTTGTTATTGTTAAAACATATTTGTTTTTGTCAAAAACATCCGTGTAATAACGGAAACATCGATGTTAAAAAAAAAAACTTTTTATTGTTTAAACATCAATATAAAACAAATTTGTTTTTGTCAAAAACATCGATGTTAAAAACAACTTGGTTATTGTTAAAACATCAATATTAAGAATATATATTTTGTTGTTTTTTGTCCAAAACATTGATGTTAAAAACAACTTGGTTATTGTTAAAACATCGATGTTAAAAACATCTTTGTTATAGCTAAAAAATTTATGTTAAAACATCTTTTTTGTTAAAAAAAATCTATGTTAATAATAACTTTGTTATTGTTAAAACATATTTATACATTCTTTAAACGATGTTAAAAACAACTCTGTTATTATGAAAAAATCGATGTTAAAAACAACTTGGTTATTGTTAAAACACCGATGTTAAAAACATCTTTGTTATAGCTAAAAAATTGATGTTAAAATATCTTTTTTGTTAAAAAAAATCTATGTTAATAATAACTTTGTTATTGTTAAAACATATTTGTTTTTGTCAAAAACATCCGTGTTATAACGGAAATATCAATGTTAAAAAAAAACTTTTTATTGTTTAAACATCGATGTTAAAAACATCTTTGTTATAGCTAAAAAATTTATGTTAAAACATCTTTTTTGTTAAAAAAAATCTATGTTAATAATAACTTTGTTATTGTTAAAACATATTTATACATGCTTTAAACGATGTTAAAAACAACTCTGTTATTATGAAAAAATCGATGTTAAAAACAACTTGGTTATTGTTAAAACACCGATGTTAAAAACATCTTTGTTATAGCTAAAAAATTGATGTTAAAACATCTTTTTTGTTAAAAAAAATCTATGTTAATAATAACTTTGTTATTGTTAAAACATATTTGTTTTTGTCAAAAACATCCGTGTTATAACGGAAATATCAATGTTAAAAAAAACTTTTTATTGTTTAAACATCGATATAAAACAAATTTTTTTTTGTCAAAAACATCGATGTTAAAAACAACTTGGTTATTGTTAAATCATCGATGTTAAGAGCATATATTTTGTTGTTTTTTGTCCAAAATATCGATGTTAAAAACATCTTTGTTATAGCTAAAAAAATGATGTTAAGTGCATATATATTATTTTTTTGTCCAAAACATTGATGTTAAAACATAGTTGTTTTTGTCAAAAACATCGATGTTAAAAACAACTTGGTTATTGTTAAAACATCGATGTTAATAACAAATTTGTTATTGTTAAAACATCGCTGTAAAAACAAATTGATTATTGTCAAAAATATCGATATTAAAAACAACTTGGTTATTGTTAAAACATCGATGTTAAAAACAACTTTTTAATGTTAAAACATCGACATCGATGTCGCATCCCTACCTTCCAGACGAAATCCTGCGGACGTCCTTGGCTTCAGCTCTTTATTCGTAAGAGTTTAATACATTTTTTTTTCCCAGATTTTCCTAGTTAGTATATAGTAGTAGAGTTTAATTATTTAGTTAGTTTTCTACCTATTGTTTATTCATTTAAACCAGGATGTTTATAAAAAAGATAAATCAATTCAATTTCATTATTATATATTTTAATTTATTGGTTATTTCTGGCGCTGTTTAATTATTTTAGTGAATGTTGAAACTGGTCTCCCTTTGAAGTTAAGTTTCAAATTATATTTTAATTATTGAATATTTTTCTTCCTATTTTTTATTTAAAAGGGGAATAAACCCAACGTTGACTTATTAAATGATTTTATGTTTCAGCCTCCCTCCTATCTGTTCTATTCACCCCCATATTTTTTTATATTGGTAATTTGATTATAAATTTTTATATTACCCGGTCAAATAAACACCGAAATAGTCCTACTATGCAACAACAACAATGTCGAAACAGTTTTTTTCTTCAATAAAGTTCCCAACACATTGAAGAAAAAAACTGTTTCTATCTCCTTCCAACGTCTTACCTGCATTCGAATTAACACTCTTTCTCTACCATATACCATTATTCTTTGTTTTTATCAATCAATTTTCATTAAAAAAAACTTACATTGCTTTTCGTGATACCTTTGAATATGTAATGGTTGGTAATTTAAAATTTAAATGTTCATATTCAATCCGGCCATAAAGTTCGCCTCCCAGGGAGGATTCGAACCGCCGCACACAGGGGTATTTGACCCCAAAAGCTGGCCAAAACTATTTCCTTCCATTTTATTAGTTCAAACGTCCTCAAAATTGCTTCTAAATTTCTAATAGACATTAAAAATATGTTTTTAGCAGTTAAAAAAATATTCATAGGTGAAAATTTTCCTAAAATAAATTTTTACGTTACTCCACCAACTGTGAAATAGGCATCTACGGGTTTACAATTTATGTTCATATTATTTTATCTTTATGCATTGCACCTATGAAATATGCTTGTAACAAATAAAGATTCATTATACATTTATCTATTACAATTATTTTTGAAAAATGGGAATAGTGTAAAATAGGTAAAAATAAAAATTTGCGGTGATTTAAGTTTTACGTAAAGTTTCTATGGGGAAAAGGATACGGATCCTTAGCAAATATAGAAAACATTTCTAAATTTATGAAATAACCACTTGATAGAACCACCAATATGCAATATATGTAAATAAAGCTTCCAGTGCTGATAGGTAGTTTTTTCTATTTTTTCTGATAAATTGAAATTTTTAAATGCTTTCCTATATTTTATGGCTCGAGATGGATTGTTCGTTAGATCCTTCAGAACATGGAACGCATTGATATCACCAGAATCTCTTAGTTTTATAAAAGTGGTGTACGTCAGCATATCAGTGCTAGTTGATGATCTCAGTTTTTCTGTTTTACGCCTCTTGCTTCTTTCACTTCAAATCAAGATCTGGTGGACGCCCTGAAAAACCATCAAATGATTTTTCAGGGCATCCACCAGATCTTGAGGTTTTAATTGATATCGTCCCACTTAGCCATTACTTGTTGCTGCTTCAAAAACTTTTCTTTTCCTTGAAGAAGCATTCCATTTTACTTAGAAATCATGCCTCAAAATTGATAATTTATGTTTTAGTTCTTTCACCTGCTCTAGACTATTAGCTAGGCAATATTTCCCAATGAGAAAAGACTAGGAAAATTCCTTATTTTTTTTTAAAAGCTAATGCTTTCGACTTTAAAAATATGTCAAATAATTCCCTTCTAGTTATTATTATTATTCCAGAAGATCCTAAAATATAAATAAATGAAAATATAATAACATTTCTTTTTTAAATATTATTTGATGAAACTGACATTTTAGAAATAAAAAATTATAAGTCTCCCATTCGCAGAATTTTTTTCATGAAACAAACTACGATAATTACACATTATCATAAAAAATATTTCGTTGCCCAGAAATGACCAGAAGTATAACTTTTTAACTTTCAAATTTTATTTTTAGCTCTAAAATCTACCTACCAAAAAACAAAGAAATATTGATACTAGTATTGAATACAAAAAATGTATGACGGTCTGGATAACAAGTACAAACCTGGCCTCGAATTATCCATCATATGATAATGCCGATAATTCAGTAAAAACAAAGAAAATTAATATATTTTGTAGAACAATATTTATGAGCAGAGACGAGGTAAAGGCTAAGGTCAGATTGGAATTAGAATAGCCGCCGGATTAAGGGCCTGGAAGAGATAAGAATCATCTTGCATGATCCAACAGGTCCTCTACTTAAACTTCGAGTCATTATTTACCAGAAATTTCAAATTTCAAAAAATGGGTTTTGGCCAGCTTTTAGGGCCAAATACCCCCTGTGTGCGACGTTTCGGCCCGAGATTCGGGTCCTCTTGTCAGTCGCCACGAATACATCAATTATTTATCATCAATGTCCAATATTTTAATGTTGAAATTTAGTCATTTTTCATTTTTAAATCAGCATCAGTTAGCTCCAACACGCTCGGCTATCCCGGCCCGAGAGCATAATTATTTAAACAATACGAATTCAGTTACACACATAAAAAATATATATTTAATTATTTTTTATATATGGTTTTACATTGAAAAGGTTACTGATCCCTAGAGGTTGGTTTTTACATTTTTGAGTATGTTTGGAAACTAAAAGACATACTTCAACTAAATTACACGTAATTTAAAATTGCATGTTCAGAAAGCAATGATTTGATATTAATAATTAAACAGATATATATATTTTTTAACAATAATGGTAGGAACACAATTCCATCAGCAACTATATCAGTTTTTAAGGGTTGATGTATTCACTAAAATCAAGATGTTTAGTTATTTTAACGTTTTATTGAATGGAAGCAAAGAGACGAAAATAAAAACAATGTTATTTTACTTTAGGTGTGCTTATGTGTCCTATGCTGTTGACTCTTAACATTCGTAAACATGGTAAGTCGGTTAGTGATCAAAATTTATTTAAAGCATGAATGAAGTCTTTGAGACATGAAAACACCCAGCATTTTTTTTTTTTTTTTTTTTTTTTTTTTTTTTTTTTTTTTTTTTTTTTTTTTTTTTTTTTTTTTTTTTTATTCAATCGCCTCCCTAATCAAAATAACAAGTCTATGACAATAAAAACACCTCAAAAGACTTGAAATTTCGTCCCCGATAGAACAATAATCGACCCTCATATCAAAGAAATCTGCAAAGTATAATTTTTAAATATTTTGGAGGCCCGTCGTCTCTAAATTCAAAATTAATATTTTATAAAAAAAATGAATAAAATAAATACCATCTTCGATAACTCTGATCAGGCCAATACTGACACACGGATCAGAAAGTTGGACACTATCCAAAGACCAAGAAAATCAAATCCGATTTGAAAGGAAGGTCCTCATGAATTTTTGGAGCGATTTTCGATCCCAACGAGCAAGCCTGCCGGATCAGGACAAATGCCGGGATATCAGAAATGTATAGTGACTGCGATTCATTAAGCTTGGTCGGCTCAGGTGGGCTGGTCATCGGCTCTGGTAGTCAGAATGAGTGCTAACTAAGTTCCAAGGACTCTTTGAAGAGGAAATCCACTCCATTTATTTAAAAATGCCAAATATTTAATTAAAATATGCATTTATTTTCGTCAAATATGTGGTAAATATGTGATTTTCTTAAATTATTTTCAGAAATATTTAAGTAAATTGGACATTTTTTTGATGAAATGGATTTTTTTTACAAGCTATAATGATTTATACAAGAAAAGAACATTTTTACAATTTATGGTAATTATTAGGAACTAAGGAATTTTTTTTTTTTACAAGTTATAATGATATATACAACAAAAGAACAATTTTTACAATTTATAATAATTTGCTTTATTCTTCTTTTTTTTTTGTTTGTTTAACGTCACTTTGCCTATCCAGGTATAATTAGGATATGGATCTTTAACGAGTACCTGTCATCGTACAGGATCGGGACCTCCATTTTACGTCTTATCCGAGGACAGCATAGCCAAGGATTTTTTACTCCCATTAATTTAGTATTGTGGATTGCTATGCTAACCACTACACCACAGTTGACCCCATTTATAATAATTATTAGGAGCCGAAGATCATTTTTACAACTTATAATTATAAAAGATGTGTTAAATTTTCAATTTTGAAACTTCATTTTTCGAAATTGTTTGCAACCACATTGAATTTCAAATGTTGGAACGTAAAGGGACGACGATCTGGGCGTAGGATGGAATTGTAACGACTAAAAGACCGTTCAAAATCTACAGATGTTATAAGTGCCTTGCTGAAAGAAGTTATTCGTTGGGGGTTAAGGGTACACGATGTTCAGAGGTGACTTCTGTTCCGCTGATTTTTACAACTTACAATGATTATTTTGCATACAGAAATCTGGCAGATTATCTCCCACCCTTTGTTCTAGCTCAGTACTTCTACAAGTTTTGATTTGACCAGATCTCCCTTACTCCCTCTTCCCCGTATTCCCTCCACCTTTCCGATTACCTTTTTTAAGTTAGCCAAGTTTTCTGTCGGTGGAACATTTTGGGACGCAAGTTGGGTAATGAATTGGCTTGTGCGAGAAATAAGCAATTGTTAGATAAGAAGGCAAGGTCGTTCTTTAAATTAGGTTTTTCGAAAAAAGACTTGGCTATATTTATCGCTACTGCTTCGTCTTCGAGATGCGAAGACATTCTTTATTTTATCGTAGTTCTCGTCAGTAACTGTTTAGAAGCATTCTCTGTAAATTAGAATAACATTTGTACCCACAGTGAGTCACAGCCAAACGGTAAAAAACATCATATGAAAACTTTTCATTGTATAAATGAAAGGAAAAAGTAAAATGAAAATAAGAGGAGTTAGCATTGAAATGGAAGCAAACCTTAATGCTGAGTAAATCTCTATTTAAATTATGAAATATTATTTTATCCTCCACCTAAGAACCTACAATGGATGAAAGATAAACATATGAAGAAATATCTATATAACTTATATGGGTCATTTTCCCAGAAAGGGCGAATCTGAACTTGGAATTCTTGAAAGTGAAAATGTTGAATTAAAGTCTGGAAAATATTTAGGGATGCTCTTTACATAGCACTGGTTGAACTCCAATGCAAGGTTATACAAGAGCAGGGCGCATTTATTATTTATAAAAAAAAAATCGGAAGACGGGAAAAGAAATGTGCTGAGGGTTCGTAAAAAAAAATTTCTTGAGTTTATTGTTTTAATTTTTTTTTTTAAGATAGCTGACAAACATCCTAAGCCATCTATCAGCCATTACACAAATTTTTATGACCATCCAGTTTTTTCTGGTTTACTACTTAAATACAGATGCTCTTGAAATAAATGATAGACCATCGGAAACGTCTCAACGACCTATGTATGTAAAAATCAACGAGAAAATATAGATGCAATTAGTTTTCGGGTAGAGACAGACGGGACAATGACTCCTGATGTTTATGACCATCCATTTTTTTCTCGTTTACTACTTAAATACTGCTGCTTTCCGACAAAACGATAGACCGTTGGAAACGCGCCAACGAGTTCTATAAGTAATAAGCAGCGAAAAATTTTAGTTACAATTACTTTCCAATTCCGCAGAGGCGGGATAATGACATCAGAATTTGAGAGGCTATCTAGTTTTTTCTCGTTTACTACTTAAATATAGCAGATTTTTAACAAAATGATTTGTATTGATTCAATGTATTGTGTATTATTTATTCCTATAAAGCATCTAAAATGAGATATCTGTCTATCGAAGATTCCCCATGTCCCCGAAATTATTCCCACTCTTGTCTTTGATATTTTTTAAGTAAGCTTAAGATAAGGTTTCCGAACTTGTTTGATTTTGCTGACCCATTTCTTTCAGTTCTTATTACCCCACTTTGTATGCCTTCCTTTATTACCGTATTGTCACTGACGTTTTTTTGCACTAGACTTTCTTGTACTACAGTCTTGTACTTGTACTACATCCCCTGTTATATAATTTCACCCATTAACAACTATATTTGTGATTTGAATCTAGGAGTAAAAGAAATTACATCCTGTGAAGTTGGCCGGACTGGTGGGTAGTGTTAGAATGCTATGTAAGGTGCGTAATATGTCAATAAAAGTCACTTGATAATATTTAATTTTTGTTCAACGTAAAAAAAAAAAAAAAACATGATAAAACATGGTGGCAGCTTTTAACGAACCAAAGTGAGTTTTTTCCCGAGATTTCTTAAACGTACGCGAGTGTTGAAGTGAAAAGACAGAGTTCCGTAATTATTGACCTTGCGAAATCAAACATTAGACGAAATGTCGCACATCGGGGCAATACAATTAATACAGGCTCAAATAATTCGACGAATAATGAATTAAACAGCACTAGTGAGTCGACAAATAATAATCTGAATGTTACACTTCCGTTACAACCGGATCTTCTTTTCAATATCGCTTGAAATGTTCGACCACCACATGGTCCCTTGAGCACGACGTCTCGTTTTCGTTATACCCATATGACCCTCATGTAGTTTGTTCAGCATCACATTGCGTTGGTTTGGTGGTGTTATCATCAGGTTACCTCTCATGAGAATTCCTTCAACAACGCTTAGTTCATCTCTTATTAAGTAAAACTCTAGAAGTTCAAGTGATAGGTCCGCTTTTCGAGGCCACTCATTATTTACTAAATCCTTCAGCTGAATGCAAACAGGATCGTGGCTCTGGGCCTGCAAGACCCTCACTAGGTTTTCATCTATAGCGTTAGTCTCGGCTAAAGAAATTCCACGGAAATGGTATGGTGTTGGTTGTCTCGAAAGAGCATTAGCAACGAGATGTTGCTTCCCCGGAGTGTACAGTGTATCGTAATCGAAAACATCATTCTTAGTCTGAATCGTTGTTGGCGTGGTGAAAGATCATCCAGATGTTTGGACAAGATCTGAACCAAAGGTTTATGATCTATTTCAATAAGAAAGTTTCTTGGGCGCTCGCTGGCCCTTGCAATATGTCATCAACGTGGATGTAGCAGTTTTTGCAGCCTGATAGAATCGCTGACAGGCGTTTTTGGAAGTGCTTAGTTGCCGATATTCCGCACGGCGTAATGTATGTTGTGAGGTCCTGGCATTCGCTTGCCAAACACGCGTGCACTGCCAAGTTCTGCGAGGGTTAACTCCATTATTGGTATTGGATTGTACTGTCTCTTGACACTCTCGTTCAACCTCGATAGATCCATACATATACGAATTCCGTATATATACCACACATATACTTCTGATCTATCTTTACTTAAGCTTCCTACGAAAAATTCGCCCCTTTCCTCATCAATGATAGCACATTAGTTCTGCTGTACCTGTCGTACTTCCCTACGTCTGTTAGGGCACCGTCGAGAATAATGGCCAATCTCTTTGCATGACCGGCACTTCGCATTTCGCACTGGAGATTGAGACACATTCTCGTGGAAATCATGGTCGCATTTGGAGCATTTTTTACCTTAAGCTAGCCCTGTTCATCAGAATTTTCAGATTGCGTACCAAATTGGTTGAGCTACTTACCACCGTTGATGATTTGCACTGAGCTAGGATTTTTCATGTCTTCTTTTTGCATCAGTAGCTCTTCATGTTGACGTAGGGCTGTATTAACATCGTACAAATTGGTGACCCAGTGTTTTGTGTTGTGACTGTTTTAAAGTTAAAAATGGTTAACAAGGAGGATGGTGAAGCATGTGCTCCGGTATTAAAACCACCCACAATTGAAGCAGTGACTACTAAACTACCTCCATTTTGGCATGAAGAGCCCGAAATAAGGTTTGTACAGGCCGAAGCACAATTCCAGTTATAAAAAATTACAAAAGAAACTACCAATTTTAATTACTTAATAGTGCAACTAGACTTAAAATCCGGGGAAAATATTTGGGATCTAGTAGATTCCGAACATCCCGATAAATATTCAAGGGCAAAACAGAGACTCTAGGGTATTTATCGAGAGAGTGAAGAAAAAAAAAAATTAAAAAATTAATAGGCGAAGTGCAACTTGGCGATTTAAAGCCCAGTCAATTACTTCGTAAAATGAGGTCATCGGCTGGGTCAGATGTTTCTGATAAATTATTACAAACACTTTGGCTCGACAAATTACCCGATAATGTGAAACCTATTTTGGCCATCTCTGAAGGAGACCTAAACAAATTGGTGGACACAGGCGATAAAATGTTAGAAATGGATTCTAACAAAGAAATATGTACTGTTACTCGTACTTCAAATAATTCTAATAGCTTAGACGATCTATTTGCTAAAATATCAGCACTGGAGAAACAAATTGCAGCTATTGATGTACAACATAGAAATTGTCCGTCTAGCCGCAGTTCAAGTTTTAGTTTAGGCAGAAGTAGAAGGTCACCTCGAGAAAGGCGGAAATTTAACCCTAATGGTAAGTACTGTTACTTCCATTTTAGGTACAGGAAAAGGTGTAGACCTGAAAAATGCACACAACCATGCAGTTGGGAAGCTATCAGGCCAGAAACTTAAATCGGCAGTAGAAGTAGCAGCATCTTCAACTGCCAATATAGGTACATGCCATACATATAGACTATTTATCAAAGATAGAAAAACTGGTATGCCATTCCTTATAGACACTGGAGCTGATGCTTCAATCATACCACTTTTCAGTTCCCATTATTGTCGCAAAAATTAGAAAAGGTAATCTTGGGGCAGATTTTTTTAATTACTTCAACTTATTGATCGATATCAGAAATCAACAACTCATATATGGAATGACGAAACTTAGGACTAAAGGTGAGGTCATGACCATTTCTGAAATGGATGTTTTAAGTACTGTTGATATAAACATAAATTTTTTCCCACATTGTTCACAAATTTCCGGACATTACAAAACCAACTTTAGTACCAAGTGAAACCAAACATAGTGTCAAACATTATATTCATATAAAAGGACCACCTGTTTTCTCAAGAAGCAGACCCCTTAATCCTGAACGTTTAAAATATGCTAATCGAAAATTCGAATTTATGCTTAACGATGGTATAATTAGGCCATCTAAATCTGAATGGGCCAGCCATCTTCATATAGCGAGCAAAAAAGATGGTATGTTTCGACCATGTGGAGATTATCGTCGTTTGAATAGTCCCACAATCCCAGATCGTTACCCCATTCCACGAATTGAGGACTTCAATCACATTTTACCTGGCACAAATATATATTCTAAAATCGATTTGCTAAAAGCATACTATCAAATTCCAATAGCCAAAGAAGATAAAGCAAAAACAGCTGTAATGACTCCGTTTGGTCTCCTTAATCTCCGAACTTTGCAAAACAAATCTGGCTGAAGCTGCCCTGCTAATGTTTCCAGATTCAAAATATCCTCTAGCTTTATTCAGTGATGCTTCTGACCTAGCTATTGGATCAGTCTTACAACAACGTGAAATTGATAGATGGAAACCAATAGCTTTCTATTCCAAAAAATTAAATCATGCACAAAAGTTTCATAGTGCTTATGATAAGGAATTATTGGGCATATATTTACCAATTAAACATTCCCGGCATTTTCTAGAAGGAAGAAATTTTTGTATATTCACAGACCACAAACCGATTACTTTTACATTTCTGCAGAAAAACGAAAAGGATTCTCCCAGACAACAAAGGCAACTGCAATATATTTCTCAATTTTCCACTGATATTCGTCATATTCAAGGAAAAGATAATATTATTGCTGACCCTCTCTCAAGAGTGGAAGAAGCAGTGTCAGTTCAACCTTCGATCAGAGAGGATCAACGTAGTGAAGGCTCTCGGAACAGATAAGATTACAATTTTTTTTTTTTTTTTTTTTTTTTTTTTAATCCTTTATTCCTTCATATATGCATGAAATTACACACACATAATAGGACCTATAGGAGGCAAAAATGCCCGTACATAGGTAGGATCAATTACAATAGAAAGCTAATCCAAAATACAGACAGGCTACAAATCAATTTACAAAAGAGTGCATTTAAATATTCAGAATGTGTTTTTATGCAATATGACAACTATATGACTAATATACAATATTGAATTTAATTCATTAGCTTTACACAGTAGGGTTAAAGTATATAGACTCACTGTTCACTATTCAATTTCACTATACAGTTGATGCTTTTAAAAGTCTATTGTCATATTTCTAACTGCCTTTTTTAAATTATTTTTTATCACATTTTTACTGAATCTCATAGCTTTTAGGAGAGGTGGCAATTCATTAAAGTATTTCTTAGCAATATGATCATAGCTTCTTTGTCCAATCGTTAGAGTTTTTTTGGGCAGGGGTATGCTTTTGAATCTAGTATTGATTGGGTTACTAATATAACAATTTTTTAATTACAAATACTTATACAGAAGTGATTTTACAGTAAAAATTTGGCGAATGTTTAGTGGACGGCATGCATCTTGCTCATAAATTCCAATTAATTGAAGTATTTTTTGTTGTAGTTTATTAAGAGGGTTAAGTGATCCTTTATAGATACCTCCCCATCCTATTATACCATACGCAGCGATACTATTGAAGAGTCCATAGTATATTTGAAGCAGTTGTTTTTTAGATAATATTTTCCTGAGTTTATAGAATACATATACAAGATATTTGGTTTTTTTGATAATATTGTCAACATGAATATCCCATTTCAAGTTTGAGTCATACTTTAGTCCAAGATATTTTGTATGAGTAACTTGATTAAGACTCTGCCCATTAATGTATGCTTGAAAAATTTCAGGCACTGAATCCTTGTAATTGCCAAATGTAATAAACATGGATTTACTCACATTTAGTACTAAGTTATTATGGTATAGCCAGGAATAGATCATGTTTAATTTATATGTAAGTTGTTCAGCTAAATCAGACCAGTTGTTACCACTTAAGGGAACAGCTGTGTCATCAGCATACGCAATGAGTTCTTTTTGAAATATTAAGAGATCATTGATATATAAAATGAAAAGTAAAGGTCCTAAAATAGAGCCTTGTGGTACTCCAACATTAATATAAGCTGGCTGGCTAATGACTCCATTTATTTCTACTACCTGTGATCTATTTTTTAGATAAGTTCTGATAAGGTCCAAAACATGGCCTCTAATTCCCATATTGTACAGTTTAGATAACAACTTATCATGATTAACTGTGTCAAAAGCTTTGGTGTAATCTAGAAATACTACTACTGTCGGCTTACTGCAGTTAAGTTTTTCATAGATGAACTTACTCAGCGCAGCAATTGCATCATCTGTGCCTTTATTCTTAATAAATCCAAACTGTCTATCACTAATTAGATTGCATTTCACAGCAAAATTATATAGCCTTGAGAAAATAATTTTTTCAAAAACCTTTGCCAAGTTGGAAATTAGGGCAATTGGTCGATAGTTGTTCACAAGTTTCTTAGACCCATTCTTATGGACAGGAACTATAACTGCAGTCTTAAAATGAGAGGGACATTTACCTTGTAACATAATATTGTTGATAATGTGCGCTAACGATGGAGCAATGAAAGGTGATGCCAGTTTAATCATATAAGCATGTATTTGATCATATCCACCTGCTTTATTTTTTAAGCTTTGAATGGTTTGCATAACTTCTAAATCAGTAGTTGGATTTAAATACAGAGTATGCTGATTGAAAGAAATTTTAGGAATATCATGTTGGTGAGCTGGTGGAATAGTATTTGCATGTAGATCAGAGATAATAGAAGTAAAGAAGCCATTAAAGTGATTTGCAATTTCCAGATTATTATTACTGTCTCTACTATTTTTTATCTGTATTTCATCTATTTCATGTTTTTTTCCTTTACTGTCTAATTTGCTGCGCACATATTTCCAAATACTCTTAACATCAGCATTTTGAATTTTTCTGGATTCAAAATTATATTTAGCACACCTTAACAGAGATTTCAAGGTTTTTTCATAGCAAGTATACTGTGATTTTTTAACTAGATTGTTTTGATCATCTACATCAATAAATAAAATCTATCAATTTTACTTTATATACATTTATTTTTATTTAAATTATTCAGAATATTATTTTGGTTTTCTTAGCTTAGTAATTCTTAGAGTTCCTTTATTTTATTTTTTCATTCTTTTTATTTTAAATACACTCCGGGCCAATTTTTTTTGTACACCAGTTTTCTCTATTATAATACATGGATTCCTGGATAAAAATTTGTATAAACAGGTTATCAAGTACTAAAAACAAAATTGCTTTATAATAAATTCTATTCATGTTAACAAATTTATAATAATTTTTAAGCAAAATTGATATAAGCAAAGTTGGCCAAATTTATTTGTACATATTAGAAACATTAAAAAATATTTAAAAAAACTTTTGTAAGAACTAATAATTAATAGTATTTCCCTTGTCTTCGATCACTTTTAATAATCTTCTATTCATAGAAGTGCATAGATCCTTCAGCAAGTTTGGTTTATTGCCCTTAATAGTTTTCGCCGCTTTTTGGATCGTCTCCCATAACTCATTGTCCGTTTGCTACGCTTCCTTTTTATAAACTTCTGTGGATAGTAAAGTCCAATAATTTTCGATCGGATTTAGGTCAGGAGAGCGTGATGGCCACACTAAAACTGACCCATATTACCCTTATTATACCCATATTAAGACAACCCTTGTTTTGTTACTCGGGAGACGTGACATGGCGCGTTGTCTTGTAAAAAGTAATAATCTCCTTCCGGGAACTTGGAATTCATCCAGTTTAATACCTTTTCACGTATAAGTGCTAAATATTGCTGACTGAGACAATCGCCTGACGCTGTAATTGCACCCCAGACCATCACTCCACCACCTCTCATTTGCCGTTTGGGACGGTTAAATACTGTTTTAGAGTTATTTTCCATATAACTAAATTTGTTATCTGGACCGTCTTTTGAAATTTTTTCTCATCTGTGAAAACTGTACGTGTCCAGATGAAATCCCCTAAGGAAAGCCACTCGCGAGCCTTTTTAACGAGATTTTCGCGATGCGCTTTGCTGAGAGGTAGTTTTTTTTATCAACTTTCCTCTATTTTACACCTATCTCAGGAAAAAATCTTCTAATTGTTAGAGTTAATTAGTTACTTGGAGTTAACTAGAAGAAATCTAGTTGTTGGGGGCAATTAAATTGAGGTTTTCCTTCAACTTTCGGGATGTCACAAGTTCGCCTTCTTTGGCTATCCTTCGAATTTCTCGTTTGACATGCGCTTCCGAACGTCTAGTAATCTTTGGTTTGGGTCCTCTTTTCATTTTAATGCGGTCATAATCATTTTTTGCCATATAGGCCACCGTAGTATGCGGTAGACTTAACTTTTCGGCGACAGCCCTATAACTTAAGCCTTTTTTAACTAGGGTAACTAAATCCATGGAATACATTTTCTTTTAATCACAAATACTCTATTCTCGGAGAGAGAAACAAGACTTAATCAATAGACACTCTTATCTGCGATAATCCTTCAAAAAAAAATGTGTACAATTTAATTTGGCCAGCTTTTGTTTGGTATTATATGACTAATTCTATTTCCATTTCAAAATAACATGAGTGTAAATATTTTAAGCTGGCCAACAACCTTATGTTACTTACAATGTTAATGGCCAACATCCTTTAAAATGAGTGTAAACAATCATGTCACTTCATTGAGCATAAAAAAATCTAATAAGATCCTATAGTTTTACACGTTTTTAATTTGTACAAAAAAATTTGGCCATATCTGTATATTAATTCAAAATGTCGGACATGAGTGATGGGAGAGAGGAGATTCCACCTGATAAGCTGAATAGTATTGACAATAATTTAACTGTTAACGATTTGATTAGGAATTCGGACAATGAAATAGAAATGGCACTGGCCGACGACAAAATTAATATGAAAGATAAAGAAAAAAATAACCAAATCTCTTTTACTCGTTTATATGAGGAGAGTGACTTAGGCCCTTAGTGTTTTTGTGGAAAGAAGAAAATCGATGGAAGGGGTTGGAATAGGCCGAATTCATCCAATGACTTTAGGAAAGCTATTAAACGAATCCGCTCCGGAAATATATAATAATATTATATCTATTACCAGGGCAGGACGTAATAGAATAAAAGTCGAAACACGATTAGGGATACATGCTAACCCATTAGTAAAATCAGAAATTTTAAAATAAAAAAAAATTTTAACCTACATTCCGCACTTTATGCTAGAAAGAAAAGGAGTCCTTAGGGGAATAGACATTAATAAATCAGAGGAAGACATTTTAAGCAGTATAAAATCGTACTCCGAGACGCAAAAAATTATCAGAGTAAAAAGGTTCATAAAGAAATATTTTAACCGTGAAACTAAAGAATACGAACTGAAACCGAAGGGCACGGTTCTGATAACTTTTAGAGGACAGTTCCTCCCAAATTATATCAGTATACACCATGTAAGATGCGAAGTACATAGGTACATTCAAGCTGTCGTTCAGTGTCGGAATTGTTTTCGTTACGGACACTTTACAACGCAATGTAAAAGTAATACACCCAGGTGTTCGGATTGCGGTGATAAACACATTAAGGAAGTGTCCCCCAGGCACTCTATTAAGATGTATTCACTGCAAACAAAATCATTCTTCTCTTGCTACAAATCTTTGCCCGGAATTTATAAATCAGAAAAAAATAAAGGAGTTAATGGCTACCCACAATATGACTTACATGGAAGCAAAAAATTTACTAGAAGGTAAATCATATAGTTGGGCCGTTTTAAGGCAGACACCCAAACCTTTCCCAACTTTAGACCAAGCAAATAATAAACAAACTTTTTAAAAAACTAGCCCCTCAGTTAAAAGTAAAATCAGTGTAAATAAAAGAATTCGGGTCTCTAGTCCGGATAAACATCCTGACATTGATCCTACGGAACAAATCAGACGAGAGATAAACAAGAGTTATACAATACCTTTGTACCCTTCGAATCCAATTCCTTCAAATTTAAACAGTCCTAGATCTAAACCTATTGGAACTCTATATTCAAAACCAAACAAAACTGTTCAGATAACGGAGGCTATTTATTCAATAATTAGTTCGATCATGTCTGATAAAATCTTTACAATCTCCGAAGAAGAAATCAGGAACATGATTAAAGAAAGAGGAGACAGCTTATTAATAAACCATTAAATCGGTTAAAAATAGGCTTTAATTAATTTTTCAAATCTTCTTTTATACAATACAACAATTAATAAAATATGCTTAAATCATTTAAATTTTTACAATGGAATGCTAGATCTGCAATAGCTAATAAACATATATTGGAATATTTCCTATTTGAAAATAATATTGATATTGCCATGATATCAGAAACCTGGTTCAAAATTGATAAATATGTTAATTTTCGGGGATACAATATTATAAGGAAAGATAGAGTAGATGGCTGGGGAGGAGTAGCCATTTTAATCAGGAATAAATATAGCTTTATAAAATTAAAAGAATTTCATATAATAAATAATATGGATATAGTAGCCGCTAAGGTCATTCAACAAAAATTTGAAAATTAACATAGTTTCTTATTATATTCTTATATAATATATTATAATACCAAATTACCAGTTCGGTTTTCGTAAGGGTAAATCAACAATAGATTGCCTTCTAGAATTAAATACAGACATACATACAGCTTTCAAGTCAGGAAAAAAAAACAGTTGCTCTATTTTTGGAGATTACTAAGACGTACGACACAGTTCCGCTAAACATACTTGAAAGTAAAATGAAGAAAATGGGATTCCCTAATAAATTTGTAGATATTATAATCTGTTTATACAGCGATAGAAAATTATCATTAAAAATTTCAAATACAATAGTTACGAGTAGAGAGTGTCTCAGATAGGTTTACCGCAAGGAGGTATTCTAAGTAGTTTACTATTTTCAGTCTTCACGACCGATTTAAGAAAATATACACCGCAAAAAGTTTCAATCTTACAATTTGCCGATGATATATGTATATATACTTCTCACAGAGATATTAATAAATGTTTAGAATTACTGGATGAGACCGTAAGGGAATTAAGAAAATGGGAATTAAATACCGGAATGTCTATTTCATCTTCTAAATCAGTTATATGCCCCTTCACTAGAGAACGTACATTTCCGCTCAATGAAAAAGTTCAATTAGGAGGGATTTCTTTCCCACCAGTTCATACCGTGAGATTTCTAGGTGTATACTTTAACCGTAAACTAAATTGGAAACATCACATACAAGAAATCACTAATCGCTCCGAAAAAAAATTAAGTATCCTAAAAATGATTAGTCATAACAGTAAATGGGGAGAGGATCCGAGCATTTCTTTATTATTTTATAGAAGTTCGATAAGATCGATATTCGACTGCGGGGCCGCAATATATGGGGAAGCTCCCATTACCCATTTGCGGAAGCTCCCATTACCCATAATAAATAATAGGAGCATAAGAATAAGTTTAGGAGCTCTTAATTCCACTCCTATTGATGCGTTATTAAACGAAGCCAATGAAATACCGTTAAAGATCAGGAGACAATTATTAACAGACAGAATCCTTTTTAAAACATATTACAATAATCAAAAATGCTACAATAATATAGTAAATCTAAATACCGTCAATACACTGGCAGAAAAAGAAATACACTCCCTTAATTTATAATAGTTTTTTAAAATATCATCAAACAGTACAGGATGTATATACAACGGAAAGACTCCCTCAATTCAAATACAATATGAAATGTTTTTACAAAAATTTAATATACATGTAGAAATTAAAGAAAGTACATTGTCCCATTCTTTAATAGCCACGATCGTCGAAAAATGGCCTCACCATGTCCGTATATGTAAAGGGTGCGCCAGAGAAACTTACTTATTTGAAAAAAATCCCGAGCGGTGAGTTGGACGGGTAGAGCGGTGGTAGGTGGCCCATCTGGCGGGGAAATTCCCCAAGTTTGTTTCCCCCTCTAGTCAATCATGCTCTGGTCTAAAGAGCAGGGGGCGTTCGCCGTCGAGAGCTACTTTTGTAACAACAAACAAAACATGCGTTATTGGAGTGGTGAAAATCCGCGTGAACTTCACCAGAAGCCCCTTCATTGTGAACGAGTTATTGTCTGGTGTGCGATATGGGAATAATTGGTCCGTATTTTTTTGAAGAAAACGAACGTGCAGTTACCGTGACTGCAGCTCGTTACAGGAACATGATCGAGGAATTTTTTCTAATTTTTACATGGACCGTAATACTTAGTTTTAAGTTCATAGTTGTAATAACCTTTATTGAAGGTCAGACCTTTCTAAAGAGATTGGTCTTTATCTGAATGTTCTAGGATGAGTAAAAGAGGAGATATTTGATTTGAAGCAGAACATTGAAATAGCTTAAAATACACGTTTTTTTGAAAATAATATGGCCGTCATTGGAACCATATTAAAAGGAATTTTTAAAAATAGCTCAAAAGGTAACTCTTTCTGCAACATTGTTTGGCTAAAAAGGATTAAAAGAATCTTATATTCATTGGATTGAACAGTAATTCAGTCATCAGCTGAAAAGGGCGGAATATGGAATGTATGTTGTATCTATCTTCTGTGTCATACAGTATGGGGCTAGAAGATTACTGGTCTATTCATCATTGTAGTAAACAGATGGTCTTAATCCATATTTGGTGCATATGATAAGAATTATCATTATATTTAAAACCAATTCAACAGAACAATGATTGATATTTAATAAAGCAATCAAAATCCTTAAAAACATGAAAACTGCAGGAATGACTTACTTCTTGAAGATAAGCATCTTGCTTCTTGGTGGATAAATTTAAATATCTTTCTTGGCTTTGACAAAATTTAGCCGTCTGCTTTTCAAACTTTTTCTTTCCTTCCTGCATAGGTTTTAAGGCTCAATTATTAAATAAACACAAAAAAAAATGTAACAATAAAATAACCACTTAAATTTGAATGTTACAAAATTACTTACCTTAACTCCTCCAATATGTTCCTTACGAAAATTTTCAAGGGGGAGAATTATTTGTTCATAAGCTCGATCCATCTGTGCAAAAATAAAATTGGTATACCAATTTTATACATTCAAATTTTTAAACCAAGCACAAATCAATTACCCATACCATTCTGTCCCTTTCATCTTCAATAGTTGCAATAAGACGACCAAACTCGCCAAAGGACTGAGAAATTACTTGTTCGTCATCAGTCTGTTCTGTAGTGCATTCAAAACTGAAATTCTGGAGTGTATTAGAAAGCGTTCTTTGGGCTTTGGACAAATCTAAAATAAAAAAAATTATACACATAAGAGAAGTATAATTATATATAGAAAATAATACACAAGTAAATAATGGTATTAAAATTTAATTTAACTTCATGAAAGTACATAATATCATTTCAAAATCAGTCAATTATCTTAACCCTCCAATACTTGTCCTCACTTCATAAGTGCCTAATTTTTTTCGTTTAGTCACTATTTCCTGCAAAGAGAGACATATGCCTAATAAACTGTTTTCCTTTCTACTTACGATGACTCATAGGTAAAGCTCGGAATTCCGTGCAGTAAAAATTTGAAAACGTGCAATAAAAACTTAAAAACGTGCAAAACCATGCAATAAAAACTTAAAAACGTGCAAAACCGTGCAATAAAAACTTTAAAACGTGCAAAAACAAGCAAAAGAAAAATGTATTAATGATAAAAAATGTATATGTATAAAAATGCATGAAAATCATGTATTAAATTATTTATGTGAACAATATATAGCTACCTTTGAAACAAATATGTAGTGGAGAGTAAATTGAAGTAAAAACTTTTATTTTTATAATATTGGTTTTAATATAGATTTTGCTAAAATAATGATTTTTTTATTAGTAAAGAAAAATTAATGGAGTTCATTAGAAATGTAACTACAACATTATTTTTTTAATTAAATTTTATAACTAAATACATTTCTAAATGTTTTTCTGTAAAACAGTGCCTCCTGTCACTTAAACTTTCCTCCAATTTAAAAAAAGATATCTCAACTTCTACAATCGTTAGAGGACAATATTTAAAGCGACTCAGCAACTAGGGATCTTCAATTCAACAGTGACTGAATTTCCGTTCAGGCAATCATTACAATGTTTTAATAGTTTGTATCCAAGAATTTTTAAAAAAATATTTCGAAATTTTTCGTAAATGATAATTACTTTTTCACTCTTGATTGTTTCCAATGATTTTCCAATGTCCTCTACTATTTTTATTTGGTCATATAGAGAAAGATTTTTCTCCTCTAGTTCTGTAAGAGCAACCGGCAAAGCTGCTAAATTCGATCTAATAAATGCTAAATCAGATTGAATGGTTGGATTCATCAACATGATTTTTAATTTGATAATGGATTGCAAATTTTCTTCCAATATTTGAAAATATACCTTTGTTTGCATTATAAATAATCATCAAATTAATATTAATTGTTGATTTTAAGGATAATATATCCGAAATCATGTAAAATCTTGTAAATATGTATGTTGTAAAATTTTATAATTAATAAAAACTTTTCTCTCTCTCCCTCCGGTAAAAAAAACAACAATAAAAATCAGAATATAAAATATTTACTTTAAATAGTAACAAGATGTGGAATAAAGAGTAAAACACTCGCATGTGAGCAGAGTAATTATATTGGAAATAGGGAGATCTTATAAAGGAAAGATGGTACTCAAATTATGGAATCACTAGATGCAATATCCGGTACGTAGGCTTATTTTTAAATCACTCTGATGACACGCAATACCCCTGGTACCGTTCTAGGGTTAAAAAATAATTAGTTACTGACTTGTGCTGCAGTGGGCATCAATTTGTGATTTCCTCTGACATCCAATATTTTTATCACAAGATTTGCAAAACTCTACACTACCATCCCTTTTGGGTCAGGATATTTTTCAATCCATCCCGCAATTTTCGAAGACACCCCTCCAATTTTTGGCATTTTAAGTAACTATATACAGTAAACCCTCGATATAGCGAACTGGTAGAGGGTTTGATTTTCATAGTTCGCTATAACGAGATTCGTTATAACCGAGGATTCTTTTTTTTTTAATATTTTTTTTAGCCAATGGCTGCACTAATGCAATCATATTTCGAAGGAAATTCATTCATTAGAACTAGTTAAATTAAAACGCATGTATGTAATTAATTTTTAGATAAACTACTTATTAATTAAACAATGAGATTCATTAATTTACCTGCCAAGTTCACTTGAGAGCTATTCAGCCTTAGCTTTAATAAGATGGTCTGAGATTGGTATTTGAGATCTCATTTGTTTAAAGCAATTTATCAATTTTTTTCCAAATATTCATGAGCCGCAGAGTGCAATCGTTTATTTGATGCTGAAGTTAATCCTTGGGCTGCGGTTGAATTTATTTTATCTTTGTTTTTTATAATGGTTGACAATATTCATTTTGGAATTCCATATTTTTCTGCGATGGTTTTCTTACTTAGAATTCCCGATTCAATATCCTGGAGAATTTTTAATTTTTCCTCGATTGATAAGGATTTACGTTTGTGACACACGTTTACCAAAGAACTCATTGTGTATTTTAAAAAACACTATAAACGACTACAGAACACTGATTCGAATAATACAGAAGTCGAAACAGAACTGAGCTAGTTTTGAGAAAAAAGTCAATGGAATCAGAGAGAGAGCAAAAGCAAATCGGATTAGTTAAGAGTAAAAAAACATCTAATTCTAGAAACTGGAGCTACTTCGTCTTCCCGCACTCATTTTAAGTAATACTGTAAAAAAAAAAAAAAAAGTAATAAAAATTCTAGCAGTTCGTTATATCAGAATATAATAATTTTCAGGCATCAAATTTAGTTCGTAGTTCGCACTAACCGAGGGATTTCGCTATAACGAGGGGTTCAGCAGAAATATAATGGTAATTTTGGGGGGATAGTATTTTGGTTCGCTATATCGAGGTGTTCGTTATATCTGAGTTCGTAATAATGAGGGTTTACTGTACTCGACAGAAGCTAGATTGATAGTGAAAGAACGATGCGAAGAACGATTAAGAAACAAAATGTAAACATCCAGGAACTACTGAACTCCCTCAGTTCTTGGAAATTGGAGGTTTGTGTTTGTTTACATCTCCTAAGTTACCTTTATTTTTTCCATATGTTTCCTTTCCGTAATTTTTACTTTCACTTATCTATATATGAAATATATAGTAAGTGGAAGTATTGCGATCGTAAAAATTTTCGACTTCCGGTTTTCAACGGAAATACACGTTTTGGGGTCCCCTGAGTCAAAATAACCAAGTCCCGCGAAATGGTCTGTGTGTGTGTGTGTGTGTGAACAGACTAGCTCAAAAACTATAAACCGTGCGAACCTGAAATTGGGTATTGTGATGTGACAGCAAAAATTTCATGAAATTTGCTCAAAGGGAGGGGGTACTTTATTTAATAACTTTTTAAGTTTTTTTCGAGTTTCTCAAAAACGGCTCTAACGATTTTGATTAAACTGAGTATTTGATCTATTTATATGCCTGAAATATGACTGTAAAAATTTCATCAAAATTGATCAACCGGAGGGGGGACTTTACTTAATAAATTTTGTATCATTTTCACGGGGTTTTTTTATTTACTCAAAAACGGTTTTAACGATTTTGATCAAACTTGGTATTTGATGTATTTATATGCCAAAGATGTGATAACCAACATTTCATCACAATTGATCAACCGGAGGGGGGACTTTACTTATTAAATTTTGTATCATTTTCACGTGTTTTTTTTATTTACTCAAAAATGGTTTTAACGATTTTGATCAAACTTGGTATTTGATGTATTTATATGCCCGAGATATGACTGTAAAAATTTTATCAAAATTGATCTACGGGAGGGGGGACTTTACTTAATAAATTTTGTATCATTTTCACGGGGTTTTTTTATTTACTCAAAAACGGCTTTAACGATTATCAAAAATAAAATATGAATGTAGAAAAATGTGTGACTTTGGGAAATGATATTTAGCAAAACACGTCAATTTCTAATCTAAGTAAGTTGGTAAGTGAAAGTTGTGTGTTGCGCGCACGCACCAGATTTTTTTATTCCTATTCCTAATTCCCATTTATTTTTCCACTAATTGTTTGATGTGTATTTAAGAAAATTAAAATTCATAATGTACTCATAATGTGATCATAGACCGTTCAAGCTCACTCAAGCTCTTATCTATATAATATTATAATTCCGGACCTAGGGGGCGCCTTGTTCGTCGGGAAATAGGGTAGAGAACAAGTGGCAGCTATGCCGAGTGCATGTCTCTCTCCACGACGAGTAAGTAAATTATATATTAAAAAACCTATTTTAGACATTTATATTTTGGGCATTATTAATATCATATACATATTTCTACTTCAGGTATTTAAACTGATGATGATTCAACTGATGTAACACACAGTTATAAATAGACTCTCCCTTAAGGGAACGAGAAAAAGGGAAAGAGATTGGGCATATGCAAGACAAATTTTAAATTTTAAATAAAATAATATATGCATTAATGTATTGTTAATTGATTTTATACAGATGAATATGGTGCTGTGAGCACCGAAAGCTCCTGTTACATTTAAAAATATATTGAATATTTGAGACCGTCGTGAGGTGTTTATTTTATGAAAATTAAAATTTGTAATAATTTTTTTATTCATAAATTTATTTTTTTTCCTTGCAATAAAACTTCAAAACATGCGATTTCGTGCAGTAAACCCCAAAACATGCAATTTCGTGCAGTAAACCTCAAAACGTGCAATTTCGTGTAGTATAAAACTTCATTAAAACATCCCATTAGGCTTGATTCGGATAAGTAACTTGAATTCGCTTTATTCTGACTTACCAATAAATAGATGCAATTGCACGGGAATCCGAGCTCTACTCATAGGCCTCATGAACATGTCTTGGCACAATGGTAGAAATGTTTTGAGTTTGGAATGCATAATGGTATATAGTAAAAAATTTATGAGATACAATAATTCACTTTGCACCATTTTAAAGAAAAGAAATTATTGAATAATATGACAACATGCTGCCAAAATGATACCTCATACCTAGGTAAACAATAGTTGTGAATTGGTTGACTTTAGTAAATAAATAAATCTCATTGAAAATTTGAAGTTCCTTAGGGAATGACATTTCATTATTTTTATTTAACAGGTCCTAGTAGCAGTAAGCCATTTTCCTATCACTCGATAGGAAGAATAGAAAACAATAAAATAGTTCCAGTAGTCCAGTACATAAGATAATCAATGCTCAAAAGTGTTAGGTCTCTTACAAAATAATTCAGACTAAAAAATCATCCCATAAATTTAAAAATATTAGGTATTCAATTGATAAATCTTGGTATGCTCCATGGTCAAATATTGACAGATAAAACTAAGAATAAATTTTCTAATATTTATATTTTTGTATTTTATAAAATGTTCACAGGATAATAATAAATCTTAAAATGTTTAGGGTCATATAGATAATAATTTTTAATATTGACAGCAAGAAGGAAATTATGATTTCACTAAAAGGTCGCGTTTATTTTGATAATTTTATTTAGCGAAGTCAGAACGGAGTAAAGGGAGACACAGGAAATTTAAGAGAATTTACTCTGATAGCATTGGAGAGTGAATTTGACATCGGAGAACGCAAGTGGCATATTTTAATCCCTAAATCCAACTTGTCAGAAAAAAAAAAAAGAAAAGACAGTTCACCATTTCTTAGAAAAAAAATGACATGAAAAGTTACAAAATTCTCAAAAATGAATAGGGATATTACGAATTATGGATGATTAACTTTCCCGAGAATATTTATTTTTATTATAAAAATCATTAAAAATTAGTATAAGATGGTTTTATGGGTGTTTAAAAAAATTCAGTAACATTAAAGGTTTTTGGGTTTTGAGTTTTTTTATGTTGCAAATTCTAACTTTCTTTCACAATTCTGTTTGATCTGTATATCCTCTTTTACAAACTTTCTTTCAGCATATACTGGAAGCACTCTTTACAATATTTTCACCGATATCACAAAACAGTTCACCCTATAATACATCTCTCAGTTGTGACTGTTCAGAGGCTGTTGATGGTCAAAAAACCTCTGCAGTGTATCAAATGGGTGCTTAATGAAATCTTGAGGCAATGGTGGAAAGATTACATTAGAAATACCCAGGTTTTCAAGTCATTGATGAACAATTCTTCCCCCATGTGGTCCGGCATTGTTATCAAGAAAGTGGATATCTTGGTCAAATGTGCTCCTGGTTTGTGAAATGTACTCCTCTATACTGGGTCAATCCATATAAAGTGGTCTAGTCTAGTTGCTTCAACATTTTTTTTTTTTAATGTATTTACCATAGAAAGAAAAATGCATCAGAAGTACAAAAGTACAATTAGTTTATTTTTTAATTTTTTTTTTTCCAATGACGGCCATATTATTTTCAAAAAAATGCGTATTTTTAGCTATTTCAATGTTCTGCTTCAAATCAAATATCTCCTCTTTTACTCACTCATCCTAGAACATTCAAATAAAGACCAATCTCTTTAGAAAGGTCTGACCTTCAATAAAGGTTATTACAACTATTACGGTCCATGTACCCCTTCCAAGTTCCAAGCGGTAATTCTAAAAAAAACGGGTTTTCAAAATCTTTTTTTACAAGGTAGATGACTAAGGGTTTGCTATTTTTTAATTCGATAGATAAAGGTGGGTTCTCCAAATTGAAAACTGGTCAAGCTGAGATGCATGCTAGTTTAGCAGCTAAAATAGAAGCTAGCAAGGAAGAAATGAAAGTTGCTCAAGCTATGATGGAACCAACCTTGACTGCTAAAATACAAAAAATCGAAACCGAATTCGATATAAAACTTGAAAACGAAGAGGAAAAATTGAAGAGCAGTAAAATAGAATGGAAAGGAGAAGGAATATCGCGAGCAGAAGAACAGCGCATGACCACAACACAAAATAAAAACATATTGAAGGTGAAAGCTCTATCATACGATGGATGTGGAGTCTCAGGTTATCACTTCTGTATCAAGAAGACACTGGAGAAAATACGGCAGCGATTTTACTGGGTCGGTTGTTCCGAGGACGTCGCAGACTGGTGCCGCAGGTGCGCTGAGTGTCTGGTATGCAAGGGACCCAAGACCAGGACCCGTGGAGCCATGATGCAATACAATGTTGGAGCACCATTCAAGAGGATCGCTATGGACGTAGCCGGACCATTCGCTCGTACCAAGAAAAGAAACGGATATATACTAGTCACTGGTGATTACTTCAGTAAGTGGACCGAAGCTTTCGCAATAACAAACCAAGAAGCATCGACAGTAGCCAAGGTCTTAGTGGATAACATGTTCACACGTTTTGGTATCCGGTTGGAATTACACTCTGATCAGGAAAGGAATTTCGAATCTCAAGTATTCAAGGAAGCTTGTAAGATATTGGGTATCAGGCAACCGAGAACCACACCGTTGCACCCTCAGTCTGATGGCATGGTGGAACGCTTTAATAGAACATTGCTAAACCACCTCAAGATATTCGTCGACGAACACCAAGATGACTGGGATGTGTACATACCTGTTGTAATGATGGTGTATCGGTCAGCAGTACACGAGACGACTGGACGAACACCCGCCAGCGTTATATTCGGCAGAGAACTCCGTCTTACCCAGTGATCTCCTGTTCGGAACCCCGAAAGATGAGGAATGCTTTGTGGATGATTATGCAGGATTACTGCCTCAACGATTAAGGGAAATTCATGCCGGAGTTAGAGACAGGATCCATATTAAAAGTAACCGAATGAAGGCCAGATATGACATCAAGATTACCGGAAGAACTTTTCAGGAAAACCAAAAAGTTTTAGGAATAATAGACTTGAAATTTAAAATGAACGAGGCAGTATATTTATTTTGTATAGACTTTATATCTGCATTTGATAGAGTAAAAACACAAACTTTGTTTTAAAAGCTAAGCAACTTTAACTTTTCGACAAAAATAATAAATGTTTTAAAAGATTCGTACAATGGAACCAAATTTAGAGTTTGGACTAGAGAGGGTTTATCAGAGGCGTATCAGGCTAAGGCAGGGATGCTCATTAGGCCCACTTCTCTTCTCACTATTCATTAAGGATCTAGTCTAATATCTAGAAGGAGGGATAATTTTTGAGGGGAAAAGAATTAATATGTTGATGTATGCGGATGATATTGTAATGAATTTGTGAACTGAATGATCAAAAACATGTGTTTTAATTAGTGAAGCAAATAGGGATATTAAAAAAGATGAACCTTTTGAGAAGGTTATGAAAACAATTGATAAGACGACTAATTGAGAAAACAAGTACAGTAGGGTTCCGATTAACCGAGTCGATGGGGACCAAGGTTACCTCGGTTAATCGAAATAATCGGTTAATCGGAACCATACCGATATGCTCTGAAAATGTAGGTTATTTTTAAATAAAAACTACATATATGCTTAAAAACATAATAAATATTTAATAATAATAATGCATAACAATAATAATAAAAGAAATTATGAAACTATTTTTTAAAAAATAAATCTTTTATTGTACTTTGTTTAAATGAACTCATATACATACACATACCCCCCCCCTCAGAATTGTCACCTCGGTTAATCGGGACCTCGGTTGACCGGACCTCGGTTAATCGGAACCCTACTGTATGTTGTTATTGTGAATATCATTGTTTGTGTTGTATGGTGAGTACTTCTGTTATTTCTGAGTTAATAAATCGTTTATTCGTTGCCTAAATCACTTATCTACTGTGTGCTCTATTTATTTGTCAAACTAATATCTGTTTAAGGAAGAAATAGGGTAGTGAAGGGATGGTAGAGCACCTATCACGTTACAATATAGTGTTGATCGCCAATAATCCTAATATTTTGCAGGAAATGATAAAAAAAGTAAATCAATTCTGCAAAGATTGCAATTGGGTGCTGAATTTAGAAAAATCGAAAGTGATGTTCTGCAGGAAGAGACAAAAAAAGCAAGATAAAAAATTGAGATGGCTCTATAATGGAAAATCGGTCGAAATAGTTGACACCCATAAATATCTTGGTTTAAATATTAGATCCAATTTACCACTCATTTCACATTTCAAAGAAAAATCAAGAGCATGTAAAAATGCTCTAAATGCCATTTAGTCAAAACTTATTTTTAATAAGAACATAAACATTAACAAAAAGTTCCAAGTTTTAGACTTACAAGGGGAGGGCACATCTATGGGGTCGTCAATCGGGCCCATTTTTTTTCTGGTGATTCTACATCGAAAAATAGTCGACACGTGTCCGAGCGTTCCGTCCAATGGGCCTTAGGTGCTGAGAAATAAAATAAAATACCTTGAAAATCCTTTATTTTTTATCTTGAGTTTGGAAAATGATATCGACATGATTCTTTCACTAATTTATTTATTATAGAGAGTAGATCAAAGGAAAAATACAATCGTTAAAGAATTATTCATATTTCTTCAATCTAATTTAAAAAAAGCTTCAAGTTTTCAAGTAAACTAGCTTTATAAATTTTTTCACATAAAAAAAAATAGCAGAATTGAGTTCAGCACCTCAAGAAACCCTGAGGTCTTAAATATCATCCAAAACAAAAAATAAAATTTTTTTCCTGTCAGGAGCAGCTTAAAAATGTTTCAGCAAAATTGTATGTGTAGTTTCAAATTCTGCATCTCCTGTTGAGCTGATCCGAGTTTTACGTTCTTGAGCTCGTTGCATAGAAGAAAGCTTCCTTTTTCTAACCATATAAATAACTATTGTACTATCTCGGGAAGCTCTTGTAAAAAATGGTCCTCAAAATAAAAATTAAATTCAAACTTTTCTTTATATTATGTTGATTCCTGAACACGTAAAAATATCTCGATTATGTAAAAGCCTAGAGCCTTTATTTAACATATAAATTTGATGAGAATCGGTAGAATTTTCTCCGAAATATGGTCGGATTTTTAACGAAATTGTAAGGGTCTTGCCTTAGCGAAACTTTTAATGCAATTATTAATTTTTTTTTTTAATCTTCCCAAAATTTACTTATAGGTTTTTTTGATTGTCCTCAAAATGAATCTGAAAACTGTTATGAAACAAATGAGCCGAGTAACAACCAAAAACAATACTAATAATTTTTAAAAAAATGCTGATTTATCCTATAAGTAAATTTTGGGAAGATTAAAAAAAAAAAAAAAATTAATAATTGCATTAAAAGTTTCGCTAAGGCAAGACCCTTACAATTTCGTTAAAAATCTGACCATATTTCGGAGAAAATTCTACCGATTCTCATAAAATTTATAGGGTAAATAAAGGCTCTAGGCTTTTACATAATCGAGATATTTTTACGTGTTCAGGAATCAACATAATATAAAGAAAAGTTTAAATTTAATTTTTATTTTGAGGACCATTTTTTACAAGTGCTTCCCGAGATAGTACAATAGTTATTTATATGGTTAGAAAAAGGAAGCTTTCTTCTATGCAACGAGCTCAAGAACGTAAAACTCGGATCAGCTCAACAGGAGATGCAGAATTTGAAACTACACATACAATTTTGCTGAAACATTTTTAAGCTGCTCCTGACAGGAAAATTTTTTTATTTTTTGTTTTGGATGATATTTAAGACATCAGGGTTTCTTGAGGTGCTGAACTCAATTCTGCTATTTTTTTTTTTTATGTGAAAAAATTTATAAAGCTAGTTTACTTGAAAACTTGAAGCTTTTTTTAAATTGAATTTAACGATTGTATTTTTCCTTTGATCTACTCTCTAAAATAAATAAATTAGTGAAAGAATCATGTCGATATCATTTTCCAAACTCAAGATAAAAAATAAAGGATTTTCAAGGTATTTTATTTTATTTCTCAGCACCTAAGGCCCATTGGACAGAACGCTCGGACACGTGTCGACTATTTTTCGATGTAGAATCACCAGAAAAAAAATGGGCCCGATCGACGACCCCATAGATGTGCCCTCCCCTTGTTAGTTATAAATCTATAGTATGTTACGGCAGCCAGGTATGGGGATACAAGGAAATAGACCAAGTGGAACAAGTACAAAGATATTTTATCAAAAGAACCGGTACTTTTCTGTTATAGTCACGCCCAGAGAAAATGTTTTTAATTTAGTTAGTACATTGCTTTAAATAAATAAAACACATGTTTTCTGAATAAAACACTTTACATGAAATTTAATTAAATTATTTATTTTCATTTTAGTATAAACATTGAAAAAAAAAATTATATGTTAGAAATATCATTGTAAAAATCTTTAATATCTTTCAATATTTCATTAAAAGGATCTTTTTTTGCTAACCTTTGGCGCCACCTAAATTCCGCTAAATAAGATTTAAAAAAATTCCTTTTAGTACCCCCCTTCTTTTGTTCCCCCATTTAATTTTACCTTTGAATGTTAACTTCATCTCCTGTTTTTTTTTACATATTCTCATTTCAGGAATAATATTATGCTTTTGAAAAAACCTGACCGCAATTTCCTCATCCAAAATATTCCTAAAAATGTTTTTTAAATTATACTGATACTCAACCATATTTAATGTGATTAATTATCTAGTCAAAAGAAATGATTCGGCACGGAATTGGTTTCTCCTGACAGTGTTACCAGTAAGCGAACAGTTGTGAAATTAACTCTTAGTTACCTCCATAGCAACACTGGCGAAAACCCTGCTTCTCCTTAAAGCAATGTACTAACTAAATTAAAAACATTTTCTCTGGGCGTGACTATAACAGAAAAGTACCAAAGAACCATTGGCCAACCACAGAACACCCCTAATTACATGCTGTATTTAGAAACCCGACGTCCTCCATTATTCATATACACCCTTAAACTCAGCTTAAATTATTTAGCGAAGTTATTAAAAATGGAAAATGAAAGATTTTCCAAAAATAATAGCCCAAAAGATAATAGACAACTATATAGCCTGGTCAACATCATTGAAGAGGTTAGGAGTAAAACACGGAATAGTTGTAACAAAAGAGAATTTTCTAGAAGACATAGAAAAAAATAGAATCATTCTCGTCAATGAAACTATGGAATATAAAAGAGAAACATTTGTAAAATGAGCTAAAGCAGCCGAATTTCACCAGCTATATGCAACTATGAATTACGACAGTATGTATTTTGATGACAATAAATACATTTATTTCCTCAGTTTGATTTAAAGCAAGAGGAGAACTACTGAATCTGAACAATTTACCTGCATTGAACAATAATTATACCATGTGCAACCTCCGTACAATAGAAGACACATTTGTGATATATATAAATATATATGTGTGTGTGTGCAACCTATATTTATAACAAGCTGGCAGACGGAATTGTGTCCATTGTCTATTTACGTCTTAGTATTTTCATATTTTGTTTTCTCTGTAATATATACTATTTTTCATGAATAAACGTTATTTCTATCTATCTAAACACGAGCCATTGTAACAATAACTTATTCTATTTAATTATGTATTTATATAATGAATCATAAAAAAATTAACAACTACTATCTATGGGATGATTCATGAGTGTAATGTTGGGCACTGATAAGGATGATATATACAGGTGACATTAAGTATACCGAATGTTAAAATAATACTGATTAAATGTATATAAAATGATGGATATTTTTAAGTAAGATTAAAGTAAATAAATAGCTCTTCATTTATTTATGACTAATCATAACAATAACCAAAGGATGAGTAAAAGGTTAAATAAGTAGTTCAGAAAAAATATAGAGCATATATAAAAATCTAATGAGTAGCTTTAGGGAAATTAAAAGATTCATTTCAAATAATAAACTTGATACAAGAAAAATTAAAAAACAACTTAGGGAATATACCATGACACTAAACAAACAAACATTGAAATTAAGTCCTAAAGAATAAATTTAACTTACTTTTGGCAGCACTTAATAAATCTTTAACTTCTTTAACTAAACGTTTAATCTGCAGACTTGTCCTTTCTAATTCTTTTTCATGAGCATGTAAGTTTTCTCTGAAGTAAGGACTATCACTTATACAATCAGTAAATTCCAGAGGCTGCAGTCTACCCATATTGTCTCGAAGGTGGTAGATAAAGAAAAAATATGCAATTAAACCATTTTTAAAAGCTAAACGAAGAAGGGATCTAACCTACTTTTAGCATTAGAAATATACATCAATTTATCGCGGGGTGTTAGGGTACACTATCAGTCAGGTGACGAATTGTCAAAACTACATAAACCAAAGAGATACATCACGAAAACGGGTAGTACTACTTAACTACTTATGATTTTATTTGTAAACTTCTCCCCTTTGAGTTTCGTATATGCAAGTAAATTCCAATGGTTGCAGTATACCCATATCTAAGCGAATAATATATATTATTCGCCATAATGTTTGAGTGATATGTATCATATATTATTAACATATAACAATAGCTGAGAGTGGGGAACAGTGAGGCGCGGTTAACTGTGAGACAGTTCGCTCATAAACCAATTGCAAGGACCCAGTTAGTGTAGGATTTGTTTTAGTGTAGAATATTAGTCAAATAAATTTGTTGACCATAAAACAGGAAAGAAACCAACAATAACATACGTTTGTGACTAATTTTGCCTCATTTTGTTTTCGAGGCAAATAAACTTTTTTGTGACTTGCTTTCTCGTTAACAGTATGGGTACTATTGTTCATTTCATCGAATTTCTGTGAATGCCTTTTATTCACCAACTAAAACTCTTTGTATTAACCTTTATACGGACAATGATTGTTGACTTTGGAAACGAAAATTCGTAATGAAAGACGGCAATGCCCTTTTGGGATGAGTGAGACGGGAAAAGTGAGACAACTAAAGCAGGTGTCTCACACTAATAGATTTAGTAGATACACTGACGATGAAATTACAATGTCTTGAAAGTTAATTTTAGTTTTAATTTAATGAAATTGGTAACTTTACTGATTTTATATTGTGTCCTACAGATGTCATTGGTATTTTTTAAATTTAATTTTCGATTAACAATCCAGTAATTTATTAATTACAATACTTTTTTAACTCAGCCCATTCATTTATGTTGATTAAATTCATTAAGTAATTTCTTTTAATATATTTTATTGCATACATTTCTGTTTTATTTTAGAGAAAATGTTATTATTTTAATTTACCAGATATTTTTTTAGTTTCATTTTGTTTATTCAGTATTTATATATACAGTATTTTTAACTACCATCACAGGTAATGAAATCACCCTTTGGATCCGCAGTCGCCAGTAGCAATTATTGACGCGACAATTCTTTCATCAAAAACTAACGGTTCAAAGTCTGCTATGACTCAAAATAATATTAGCCGTTTGAATATGACTTTTCACCAAAAAATAGCTACATCATTACAAGAGAAGCTGAAATTCAGGAAACAACACCCTCTACCACTTACCTCTAACACCTATACATATGTAAGCCAAGAAGAAATTCGAGCCTATCCTAAATGCCAAAGCCAAAGTAGGACAACGATGGTATAGGAAAAAGGAGAAAAGCTATGGTTGCTACAGACATGAAAACAAGGAAGAGGTTGAACAATAATCACGCGAAAAGTAAGCTAAAGCCAAAACAAAAAAGAAAAAAAGGTACAAATAATCTTTTTCTTTAATCCGAAAGCGAGGAGGAACTTTAAAGAGCATGAGTCATAAGAATCACCTGAGAAAATGGACGACGATTCATGAAATGTTCAAACAGAGAAAGTGAACTATTGCACACCAGTTTTGTAATCCTATAAACAAAATCAAGGCTAGGAGATCATGACCAAGTAGGATTAGATGTCGCCAAGAAGAAAACTTATTCAAGTTAGGTTTTACGCAGAAGTAAAACCAAAGCAGGTAAAAGTGTCTAAGTTAGCTTGTAAACGTATTACAAGCCTAGGGAGACACTTTTCTGCTCTACAGGAAATTAAAATTATGTTGTCTAATTCCAAGAAGGAAGGGATACCTTTGAAGGAACAGGCCGTTAACACTAGTTATTTTCATTTGACATTATTTTTCATTAAAATATAATATCTATTTTTTTTTTTATTCCATCACCTAATTTTATCACAACTATACTTTATTCAATGATTATTCAATTTATTCAATGCGTGGTTTGGTTGATCTAAAGTTCTCGTTTAAGTATTGGTCTCTAAAATAAAAATAGAAAACAATATTATATCTATTGATTCTAACGTTTCAAGGACTATTCATAATGACAACTTCAAAGGAGTCATGATATTTTTTATGTTAATTATCATGATAATATTTTGTAATAAAATGTATATTTTATTATTAATAATTTTATTAAAATATTTAGTTTTAATATGGTGTCTAACTGTTCCTCGAGCAATGTCTTTGTGTTTCCTGCTGTGGGGTACACTTAGACATGCGCGCCACAGAAAAATCTTCGGCGGCGGGCCGCTGATGAGTTTTTACCAGCGGCAGCGGCGCATACCGACGGGCCGATGCTCGCGAGGTTTTTGTATCATGAGCGTCTGCAGGGCAAGGCAGCTGCCAAAGCCCCCTCTAGAAATTTTGAGAAACACAAAGTACAAATTAAATAAATTCGTATTCATTCACTATATTTATAAAGCGTTATATAAACACTTATTTTTACTTTTGACAAGTAATTGAGCCTTACAAGGTCACAATACCTTGACCCTTTCGAAAATTTTATCAGCCTGCTCTCCCCTAGAGGAAATCCTGCGGACACATCTGGGAGTACTCATTTATTATTTTATTTGTTGAATTGAATTGTTAATGGGTCGTAAATTAAATACGATTTTCACACGTAAAAAACATACTTTACAGCCTTGTGACATAAATAACTAGTTTTTGAAATGAAATGAAAAACAATTTTATTATCCTGGGACTGATGTCCCTTTAGAATAAATTATTGATACATAATAAAGAAATATAGCCAGTGTGGCCGTATACGATATTAAATATTTTCAGATACAGAGTCATATGAATACATATGCAGATGCATGTTATAGATATGAATAACATAAAAAAAAAAAGAAATAGTGATAGCGCATTCCTACACGCCAAGTAGACAACAAAATAAAACAATACAACCTTCAAATTCATCCCACAACTCTCGTATTAGGGGGGTTCCCCCAAACCTCTGGTAAAAGAAAAAACAGAATGGTCATAGACTACAGGAAATTAAACGAAAACAAATATTGTTGATAAATTCCCTCTACCAAATATGGGAGACAAGAAAAATCGAATCAGCTACTTACTTTGGTGTACTTGATTTATCATCAGGTTTCCAACAAATAGAGATGGATCCGGCCTCAATACAAAGAAAAAAAAAACGCATGTGTAATCTTTTATTGTTTTTATTCATATAAATCTTTCTGAAAAATAATTTTCCGTATTGTGTTATCTAACTCACGGTCAGTCTCTCACAGTTCATGTACTGCTTTATTTTATATCTCAAGTTCAAAAAACGATATCGACAACCAAAATTTTAATTTCTTGGGTGAAGATTTAAGAGAAACTACAGCTGTTCCATTGATTCTTTTTTAGGTCAATGAAATGGTAAAGAATGGTTAATTATTCAAGCAATCTTCCGTCATAGATTTCGTTACTGAAATTCGAATTCAGGACCCTCCAAAACATTGAAAAACAAAACAGAAACTTTTATTTAATAAAAACAGCCCTTTGAGAGATATTTCTGAAAGTTTTTAAAAAAGTTAAAGATTTCCCTATGTTGCTTCTGGGCGTGGCCTGTTTCGAGAGTTTTTTTTTTTTACCGTGATTTAAGGGGACCATCATCATGTCATTTTCAGTTGCTTAGATTAGCTTTATTGGATCCCAACTATCGACTACCGCTCGCTCTTCAGAGATAAATAAACTCCCAAGGTGGAGATCGGAACCACACTAAACGGCGCCACATTGGCTTTGCCCAGAAGTAACGCAGGGAAACTAATAGCTTTAAAAATGTATAAAACAGAGTTCTAACATAGATTTATTAACAGATACATAAAATTACAAAACAGATATGAAACAGGGTTTTAAATTTCTGGGTGTAGTTTGTTTTTCCCCACATGTCCTGGATTAGTTTTAGGACGATAATAATAATAATAATAATAATAATTGTTTATTTGTTTACGGGGATGTCCCCCATACAAATAGAGTGTGTACAATTACAATTAATTAGAGTGTATACAATGCATTTTTTTTTCAATATTAATTCCTAGTGCCATCTTTTTAACATTTTTTTTTTTTTTTTTTTTTTTTTTTTTTTTTAATGCAACGACCAAACAAAAACAAAACAACGAAAAATAATAGCAGACGAACAAGCAAGTCAATAACAATAACAAGAAAATAGCAATAAAGAGTAAATAAGAGGCACCAAAACAGAATAAATAACATATAGTGATTTAACAACAATAAATCAAAATATCAGGACTATTATCATGTCTTCGGATCTATTCTTCTAGCATAAATCTTCGGAGGTTGAGACTTCGCACTGTATACTCGAACAAAGCTCTGTAGGTAGGTATGTCGGCATTTTGTACAATCTGGTGGTACTGATGTGGTAAAATGTTGATGAAGTTAGGCAAGTAGTATTTTCTATAAGCTGAGTAGATCGGGCAAGTACAGATGAAGTAGTAGAGAGTTTCGTTTTCTTCCTTATTACAAACGAGGCATTTGTCTGCAGGACTCAACTTATATGTGGAGTACCGGTGAGAGATACTTATAAATTTTACGCTGAATGTTCGGATTTGCGTGATTATTTTTGCTTGCTAGTGGGGTAGATTTATCTGTAGATGCCGCTGTGGGGTGAATGCTGGATTGTAAAAATCTTGATAATTTGGACAAAAAGATGAACTGTACATCCTTTCCAGGTCTGTTCGGTGAAGGGTTTCCTTAATAGAGCTAAGGGCTTTTTCTATTTCTTTTCTCCTCTCTGTTGAACTTATCGCGGATGTTATACGGTCCTCGACTCGAAGTGATTTTAATATATCTTGCAGCTGCAGGAACCAGATATGCTTTGAACTGTTAGGGTGCAAAGTGGCAAGTCTACAAAGGGCGTCAAAGCACACTCTTGGGTACCTGTTGTTTGGCATTTCTAATATTTTTGTTACCCAGTTTAAGGCCTGTTCTAAAACATTATGCGCAATATGGACGGTGCCTGTTTCGTGACGTACAATGTACTGTGGAGTTGATGGATGCATGTTCAGCAAGCGTTTATAAAATGAAATATGGCACCTTTCTATCATATCGAGATATCTGAGTGACCAAACGCTTGCACCGTAAAGCAGAACACTAACCACCATAGATTGGCAAAGCTTTTCTTTTGTTTCCCAGCATTTTGACTTAGACTGAGTGCAAATGCTCCTTACCATCCCACTCGCTATATTTGTTTTGGTAATCGCCTGCTTCGCTGCACACAAAAATAGTCCAGACCTAGAGAACATCACACCCAGGTAGGTAACCGCAGAGACTTCCGATTTCCTGATCATTGTACCTGAATTTGCGCTCTACTTTAGGACGATTTATCCCACATTTTGCATTTGACGATAAGCTTAAGTTCTTGGACTTTTCTTATTTTAAGCCTACTACATCTACACCAAAAATATCTCGAGGGGTTTTCAGCCTTTAGGGTATTAGGTCCTGGCTGGATGTGGTGATACCTTGATTTAGAAACTCCTTAGCAAAATCCTTAAAGAATTCCTGCAGCCTTTAGTTGCCAAATTTTTGACTCATTAGCGTCAAGCAGATGTTTTTTTTTTCCAGAAGATTTTTATTTATTTTTTACTGGGATTTTAAAATCGCATATATCCTTATTAATTTAAACATTATTTAAAAGTAATCTTCTAATGATTGATGTTGCCTCAATATTCTTACGAGAATTAATTATATATAGAATATTTTTATAGTTCATTTTGGAACTTTAGATTACGAATGTCTTAATATTCGGTTGATAATGAAGTTTGTGATTGTTTTATGGTGTTCATATAATTGTTCAATAGCAACTAATTTTGTTTTACTCTTTTACCTCTTTGGAGAAAACCTCTTGTGTTTATACTCTTTAAGTGACATTTAGTTAAAAATTTAGGGTTTAGACATGTTATTAGAAGGATGTATTAACTTTTTCCATCTCATCGATCATTTTCACATTGATGCCGTATTATAAGAAAAAGAAAAAAAAATCTTGCGATGATTGCGGTTGCAAAGTTTGCCGTATCAGGCAAACAGACTTTTACTCTTGTATATTACTTAATTATGAAAGAAGGTTTGTTATTTATGACTAAATCTTGAATACGTTATGACTTATGATGCAGGTTGTGAATTTGCCATTAAAAGGTAACTTGTTTTCTAAAAGTTTTAGTTTATTCAACCTTTTCCTCTTCCCTAAATGAAATCCTTTTATTTTGTATCAATTTATTTTGCTTTAAAACTGAAGTTTAAATAAAATGTATAAAATAAACGGTTATTACTTGAACTAATTGTGATATGGTAATTCAGCATCTTTTGTTAATTTATTTATGAATCCCAGCTGTCCTCAATATTTATCATTGCATTCACTGAATTATATTAATAGTTTCAATCACTACCAGTTGCTGCATGTTTAAACTATTTTTTTTCACTTTATTTCTTTTTCAAGTTCTGATTCATTCCAGAGTAATTAAGATCTGAAGTTAGCAGTATAACTGATTATGTTTTTAAATCAGTACCTGCATGAGTTTAAGAACTAATTACTTAATTATGAAAGATTAATTAATTTATCAAATCATCAAACTGTTAAGTGACCTATTTATGAAATACGCCTCTACATTTGTGTGTTGTCCAACTGTCTTTTTGGTTTTTATGTTCATAGGGTTTTAATATGCTTGATTTCTTTGGAAACTAATATTTTATAGTTATATAAATTATTTAAATACATTTATAGACAATTTAATATATTATGCTGAGGATTTTAAAAAGGTTGTATTATTCAAACTGTCTTGTATATTTCAAATTTACACAAATATATCGGAATTCACATTGACAGGGTAAGTTTACTTGTTTAGGAAGGCAAATATTGAATTCACTAGGTTTTAGGTTTTTCTTATTCCCACTACTTTTTCAATCTATTTTACATTTTATTCAATTTAAAAGGTAATACAATAGGTTCATAAATAATTAGGATTTTCATTTTGATGAACAAGAGGTTTCAATCAAACTGAAAATCCTGATTATCTATCAACATATTGTAAAGAAAAACATGACTATTACACACCTCTAAAAGATAAAACTGTATCTCTTATGTTTTACATTTGGAGGATAATATAACTTTTAGGAAACATAGTAATTATTATAAATTAGTTAAGCAAGAAATATTGTGAATGCTAGGGTAGTAGTGTCTCTCATACCTGAGGCTGCAATTTTACCTCATTTGATTTACTGCAAATTATATTTTAATCTGTTGATGATCCTACCGGAAAAATCTATTCATTGTCTCCAATCGGGATTTTGTAGTCATGTATCATTAAAATTGCTAAAAATAAATGGAAATTAAACCTCCATTGAAATCTCAGGATCATATTATAAAAATGAATGGTTATTTTATTACATCCCAGTTCTGATACTTGATTGAATACCCTATCAATTATAATATATTGGATCCTTATTTTCTTGAAGACTGTCAGTTAGTTAGCTCTCTGTTCAGATGGATATATTTATTGTCTGTTGTAATGATTGTAAGTGTAAAAACCGAAGGTATCTTTGACCTCTTCAGTCAAATAGAACATTTTAGCTAACAGATCATAATTTTTAGCCTCCTTAAAACGTATTTGATGTCATTGAGTACCCTTGATACATATGTATAAGTATTATAATTGAAACATAGAATATGCCAGACTGTTTACCAATTAATTATTTACAACTGGATGATCTTATCTGAAGAATAATATGATTGTGTACTCGGTTTAGTTAAATGGTATTCAAAGTTAAGCTGTTATGGTTTTATTAGCTACTGACAATCCATAGTTTACCACCTTCTTGATGTAACTATTAATAATTAAGTCTAAGTTGCAAACATTTGATGTTTTGTCCTCATGTTGACCAAATGAACATGCTGGTGCCTCAACCATTTAGGAATTTAACTTGATGGTAATCTAAAATAGTGTTTGTTGAATAATTCTAGTTTGTCCCTTACAATATTTATTCATTGCCATTTCTGGGACTGTCTGTTTATTATCATTACATTTTTTGTTTTCAAATTGTTGGGTCTCATTATAGTCTTTTAATAATAAAAACATGGCTTGTTGTATCATTTCATATACAAATTGAAGGGGTCGGGGCAAAATAGTGCCAAGCAACATTTCTAACAAAAATAAACTGTAGCTGCATTCTGCTGTATATTACGTTGGACTATATGTCTAAGATGGAAATGCCACCTAAATATGACTATATAGAGCCTCTATAGTCTTATTTAGGTGGCATTTCCAACATAGACATATAGTCCTAAGTAATATACAGCAGACTGTAGCTAGAGTTTATTTTTGTTAAAAATGTTGCTTGGCACTATTTTGCCCCGACCCCTTCAATGGGACTTTTCTACTTTACTCCCCCTATGATTACTTGTATGGAACAGTTACCTTGGAGGTTTCTTTCAAATTATAACACATGATCAATAAATATGAATTCATTGTAAAAAAGTTAAAAGGTTAAGTGCATATATTTCTCATTTATTGTTTAAAAGTTAATAATGAACGGATTTGAATTGTATTCATACCTCGGAAATGATAATAAGAAAGCATTGCAAATGTTATAATACATACTATATATAATACATACAGCTAGGAAGTATCAGAACAACCACGACATGAAGCTTCTTTTTAGTGAAAAAAGAGGATTTCGTTGGCGGTGTTATAATTATGAATGTCGTCGTAATAAAATATGTTAATTTTTATGGAGAATTTATTCAAGGTTTTGTTTGAAAAAAAAATCACTGAATTTTATACTATTTAATTCATTTGACAAGTGTAATTTGTATTTGATAGGTTAAATAATGGTCAGGATTTTCAGTTACAATGATATTTATTATGGTAAGCCAACGTTTCGATCCAACTTGTGGATCTTCATCAGGGCTACTGAGTCCAGGTGGATACTCATCCACCTGGAGTATCCACCTGGACTCAGTAGCCCTGATGAAGATCCACAAGTTGGATCGAAACGTTGGCTTACCATAATAAATATCATTGTAACTGAAAATCCTGACCATTATTTAACCTATCGTAATTGAAGAACAGTTGACCATCTCTCATCTCTAATTTGTATTTGGTTATGTATTAATAAAATAATTTAAATATACATGTGTTTTTTTATGTATGGTTAATTAAAAAGTAACAGATATAGAAAGTAATCATAGGGGGAGTAAAGTAGAAAAGACCCCCTTCAATTATACTTGAAGCTATTTTCATCAACTAAAAATGATAGTTTATTCTTTAATTTTTGTATGAAATTTGGAAATAATTAATTTAAAATGTTTGTTTTTTCACCAAACATCAGTTTTGTATCTCCACATTTGTATTGTGTTTTAGACGGATTCAACCTACTGACAGTATATTTGTCCTTGTATCTTTTAAATGAAGTACAGTTTATACTCTAATGAGGTATGTATAGTTTTTGTGCAGCATGCATTTGGTGCTGTTTCAGTTTTATATTTTATACAGTCCAGTTACATCATTTTATTGTATTAAAAATTTATTTCATGGTTTTTTCGTATCAATTTTTATGGGATAGATAGGCTATTATTTATTTTATTAGTTGTGTTTATGGTATGATAAAAAATAAGAACATTGTGCATTGTAATAGCTACAACAATTGTGTCTTATGTATTTGTGTTTATATAGAAATCGTTTGTATTCATGGGTATCTTGTGGATACATGGCTTCAGTTTGAACTTTTTATTCATATTTTGGTAGTGTTTATAAATGAATCATTCTCAACATACTGAATTTTTTTTTTTTAATTAGCTGCTTTATAATAATCCATAATAAAACAAAATATATGGTTAGCTGTAGAAATGGTGACGATTTTGACGATATTGAAGTAGAAGAGGAAATGTTTGGAGCCCTTGAGAAATTTAGATATTTAAGATCTACAATTACTATAAAAAACGAAATTGAGGAGGATATTAAGGTTCGGCTAAAGGCTGGAAATTAGTGTTATTTTTCGGTCTCAAAATTATTTAGCTCATGCCTTTTGTCCCGTAATTTGAAAATTAGAATTTACAAAACTATAATCCTTACGACAGTTCCTTATGGATATGAAACATGGCAGCTTACGGTAAGGGATGAGCAATGCCTTACGGTCTTTGAAAATAAATTACTCCGTAGAATATTTGGGCCATAGGATAGTTTAACAGGAATTTAGACGTCTACACAATGCAGAATAGCATGAACTGTTGTGTAAATGTACACAGAGTGTGAATTGTTGTGTAAATGTAATCCTAGTTATAGCCGCACAGAAGTTAAATTGTGTGTGCGAAATTGCGAGTCTTAGTTGCGAACGAATTCCTAAAAGATTGATTAAGGTTTTGCCGACTGGAAAACGTCTGAGAGGTAGGCCTTGGCGAAGGTGGGAGGATTCTGTAAGGGCTGATCTTGTGGAGTTGGGATTGGACGGGGGGAGGTGGATGGAGGTGTGTAGGGAGCGATTGGTGGTGTCGGCATCGGGCCTTCGGGTTCATTAAGCCTTTATTATTATTATAACCCATATTTTAAGGTAGGACCTGTTTTAAAAAATGCTTTTGAATCATTTAGTTTTCAATCATTGTTATAAAAGTTTTATTTCATGTATTATTACTAGGTTGTTACAAAAGTCCTTGTTCACAAAATTAATTTTATTCAAATGTGAGTACAAAATTTACAAATCAAATTTATTCTTCATTACAAATACAGGCCATCATTTTCAACTACTTTAACCCATCTTTCAGCCAAAAGTTGTATTTGATGTTGATACCACTCTGCAGTTTTCGAGGCAAAGAACTCCTCGCATCCAGATTTTACATCATCGAAGTTTTCGAAGCGCCGACCTTTCAAAAAATGCGCCATTGACCTGAAAAGTCCATAGTCAGACGGTGCGACGTCTGGGCTGTAAGGAGGGTGGGGCAAGACGCTAATCCCGTTCATTTCTGAAAATTTATCTTTAACTAATCGTGAGCGATGAGCAGGGGCGTTGTCTTGCTGAAATAATGCTTGCTTCCTATTAATCAAAGTGGGGTATTTCACTTTTAAAACTTCATATACCCTATCGAGCTGTTCACAGTATAGCTCAGCGTTGATAGCCCTGCCCTCTGGAACCAGCTCGAAGTGATCTAGGACGACCTGATCTAGGTTCATCTTCAAGGCTTGTATTCCCAAAATTAAACCGCCTGAACCAAAATGCGGCCGTGTTTCGATGCACCACACTTTCCCCTTCCACTGCACAAATTTCCTCGGCTGAGGCCTTTGCACTAAAACCTTTTTTCCAATAATGCCTAAGAAGGCCGCGGATGACAAATTTTTCTTCCGACATTTCTAGTGAAATTTAATAAACTGAATGAAAGGCAGGGACAGTTGGCGTACATAGATAATTAGAGGATTAGTTAATGTAAACATTGACATAAGAATTGTATTCGTCAGAGATTAAATAAGGATTAAATTAGAGACCTCAATGTAAACAACTTGATATGCACAAGGACTTTTGTAACAACCTAGTATATGGGTTGAAAAGCTCATCAAAAAGATTCGTCAATTAAAAAATGATATTTTAAGTATATTGAGCCTATATATCAGTGAATGATAATTACTAGGTGCTTCATTATTCATTTATCATTATTCATTTAGGTGCTTTATTCATTTATTTATTTAGTGTTTAATAAAATTACTTTATATGCAAGGTTTTAATTAATTATATCTTAGGAATGATTTTTATTGAAATATGTATGGTTTTTTTTTAATTTTTATTTTTTTTTTTTTATGTGCTATTGTTTTTCTACAACTAAGTATTTTGTAAACAGGCATGCATTAATCAATAATGATTATTGCATGACAAAATCTGCTATGATGTCCTTTAAATTTATCAAACTTTTCTGGGGTTGATGCGAGTACTCTATTGAATATCTTGTTCTTTCAAGACATGCTGGTGAAGCCTAAAAATTAAAAAAGTAATAAAAGTTTTTAATAATAATAAATATTTTTTTTCACTCAGTTGTCATGTGCCTTCACTTCAAAAGCGTTGGATTTCCCCGTCATAAACCTTTGAAGTCGGCAAACTAACCCCCTACCACTACCTCTCACCTTATTTTTACCTTTAGTCTTAGTATCCACCTGGACTCAGTAGGTAAATATCAGATTCTATTTTATCTTGTTAACCAGCTACTTATTTTAATATTCATGTATACACCATCTCTTGTATTATTATCAGCTCTGTAATGTATCCATTTATTGTCACCCTCTAGCATAGACACTCATATATTTGTTTTCTTTTAGCCCTGATGCAGATCCACTAGTTGGATCGAAACGTTGGCTTACCACAATAAAATCATTGTAAACTGAAAATCCTGACCATCATTTAACCTATCGTAAAAGTTTTTTAACATACAATTTCTGAGAATCACACTTGGCGAATTACTTTGTAATATTGGCAACTTAGTTTTTTGTATGCCCTTTCTTATTTATTTTTAAAAATTAAATTTTTAAAATGAGTAAATGAAGTATTACTTGATTGATTGATCTAGAAAATGAGCTAGCGATTAAATTTATTCTATTGAAATAATATATAGAAAGTCTCTGTTGATCAAATCTGATGAACCTATTTGTTTTTTTCATTGATATTTATACTGTATTAATGAAAATTACAAGAATTAAATGTGAAATTAAAAAAAAAGCGATGGTCTAAACAGCAGGCTTCTACAGAAACTGCCTTTTGGGAGCACTAATATATTGTTTCTCAGTTATAAAGTCACGAACAGGATCATCAGGAATAGAGGTGAAAGCAAAGTTGGAAACAGGTGAATTAGGATGTGAATCCAGTCTATTATGAAAAGATAGGCATTTGAATTGGGTCAAATTAGCTAAGTATAGAAAATTAAGGCCTTTGTACATGATGTTATTTGGGACGAAATAAGGAGCATTGAGAATATTGATGGTTTGGTGGTGCCCCACTGTTCAAATTTTTAATGTAGATAGATATTATTTACTGCAAGTTTAGAATGCTTTTATAGTTGCATACATTGTAGCTGTACTGTCTGTCTAATTATCTGCTGTTTCTTATCTTCAGTGAAATTTCTAGAAGAGATGCTAGGAAGGTTTGAGATATCAGCTATATAAGCCATGTATAAAATTTACTTAGAATACTGTCTTGGATGACTGGTGTATTGAGAAAAGAGGGTTAATTGGCAAAAAGGTTATGCCCATGAGATAGGAGTTCTGGTTCTGTTTGCAAGGAGCGGATTAATAGGAAATATGTTTAAGAGAGGAATTGACCGAGTTAATAAAGTTGTTCTCGGGTGGCAGATTCGATCCCATGCCTACTTAACTGCAAGAAAAATTTGAGGATATGTCATTTACCACATGATGGCAGTTCTGAATAGTAGATCAGGCAGGATGATAGTTGATCTTCCTTAGGGATTGTGTTCTTTTTGGAGTAGATAACAATTTTAATGGTGCTTCTGGTTAAGGAAATACGTGAGAGAAAATTTGGGAAACAACAGGATGTTTGAGCTTAATTTATGATGAAATCCTTTAGATATTGGGTAATTTCCCTTCAGTAAATACATTTTTGGAGGGAAAGACATGTTCCCTTTTAGGCTAAGGCTGAGGATGAGATGTTTGGAGTTGAGGATAGGAGGTTTGAGAGTGAGGCTGAGGTAAGGGGATTGAGGGGCATTTGTTAAATATGTTTGGTGACATAAGAATATGTAGTTCTGGATCTCATAGGTGAATGATGAGCATTTATTACTGCATAACTAGATCAGTCCTCATTGATGGTACAGGTGTGTAATCACGATTTACATTTCTTTTGCTTACAATTTATAGGCTAATTTCAACGATTTTATTCATATATAAACCATATAACCTTTATTGTGAGCTTCTTCACATGAAGCACATTTCTCAGTGGCAGCACGAGGCTTCTGGCATGAATCAGAAGTGAGGGGAGGGGGGGGTACATCACAATATCTGGTGACATGCGGCATCTGGCCTTGTGGTGACAATATGACTTTGTGTTATCAAGATTTTGGAAGTTGATACCATGTAATATTTCAGTTCTTTTAGCTTTATTTAATCCCAGTTTGTGACTCCTAATCACTTTGTTTGCTCTAAAAGAATAAATAAACCCCCACTAGGTCCTTTGAAGTTAAGGTTGGGCTACACTGAACGGCATCAAAATTAACCATGCCTAGTAACCGCACTTCCAAAGTTTCACCAATAATTAATCCACAATGCTACATTTGTATTGAAAGACGTTAAAAAAAAAAAAAAAAAAAAAATTATCAAAGTAACTATGAGAAGATCCGTTTTAATTTTTTTAACTTCTGCTAATTTGAATTTAAAGTTTGATATTAGATTTTAGTATTAATTTCTATTCCAAATGTGCAATACTACAAGTGTGTTCCTAATTTTTGTTTGGAAATTACTTTGCAAAAAAATGTTTTAATGAATTTAAAGAAATATTAATAAATAAACTAAAATTTATAAGCCGATCTTAAAGTTCAACAATTGGGCACATTTTTTTTGACAAATAAATTGTTTCTAAGCAAGATTTAACATTTACCAATTGGTATTTAAAAATTGAATAAATAAATAAAAATTTGGATAACCAAAAATCTTATAACTTTCTTTGCTCTACTAAAATATGAAGTGATAAACAGTAAATCTTGGTTAAAATAAATTTATTATCTATCACTTGTTAACAAATATAATCTATTGATAATCAAGGAAACCTGTCAATGAATTTAATTTTATTGTATTTAAAAAAAATAAAACATTAATTGATAGATTTTTTTTCGGGACATTCTTTGGTTTTAGGTATTAAGAACATTCATATGAAGAAAAATTATTTTGAAAATCTATTGCCGGTTTCAAATCCAAACTAGGGAAATTTTTTCAAAATCAGTTATTAATTATACTGTATCTTCCCTTTTCCATTCAATAAAACTCTTAACATGAGCAGGATATATTATTTATATCAATTATACTGATATAAATACATCCCATATGTCATTTATAGTGAATTAATTTTGTCAGTTTTTTAAAGTAATATATTGTTTTTATTGCTAACCGATATTTAATTTTATTATTTCATCTTTTAGTCAAAGTTCTTTTTTACTTTCTTGGTAACTTCCTAATTTTTAGTCTTGTGTTAAAAGGGTTTTTTTGTTTTAAAGAATAAGTGATAGCATTGTAAAATACAAGCATTCCCTATAAAAAAGAAATATCTCGTAATTTGCAATCCATGTGAAACAAAAACCCACCTAGCAAATTAAAAGATATTAAAAACTGGGTGAAGCTGCGGTCTACATTGTTTCGCTTCATTGCAGAGAGGAAGTTGCCTTAACCAGACTAAGGATATGACCCAAAAATCTTACTCACCCACATTTCATTCCACCCTTAAATGTCATGATTGTGACAATACCCTCACCATGAAACACATTTTTGAAGAGTTCTCTTTCTTCATTTCTATTTTAATTGGTTTTGAACTAACACACTGTGTAGCATTCTAATTAATGATGAAAATAAAATAAAATCTGCTTTAAATACACTGTCTGTATTACAATATCTGGTTTATTTATTTGGATATTGTCTTAACATTGAACAAAGGTTTTCAAATCATTGTTATTATATTGTCCATTTGTCTTATTGTACATTTTTAAATTCCATTGCCATTTGGATTTTTCAAAATTAAAAATAAAAGATTTTAGATTTTTTATAATTAAGCCCTAAAAATAGGGAAACATAGAGAAAACAATAACTCTTAATTGTGATTATCATTGCATTATTAAATTATCTTATGGAAATATATGAAATTTCGTGTATTAATTAATTACCACTGAATGGGAGATCATTTATTTCTAATGGAGTTCTGCAAGATATTCACCATCTCCACTACACACTACTCCCACTCTAATACTACTCATGAATTCATGTTTATTTCATATACGGGTCAAAGAATAGATTTGATGCTTTAAATATTTTTAGATGAATATGGTGCTATGCACCATAAACTTCTAGATTTTATTAAATGAAGTGTTTGAATCTTAACAGGTTTTGTGACTATTTATTGGATAGTTGATAATAGACTGTATGTTTAAATAATAAAAAAATTGGTCCTTTGTGGTGATAAATTGAACAAGTGTTGAATATTCTACGTCATTTTTTTTTTGGTCATTACATATTAACATTTTTTATGTTGTGAACCCATCACTTCTTCACTTTGAAATTAAGCACACCTTTAGCCACCATATGGTAGGATAATATATCTTTTTCTAAAAAAAAAAAAAAAATCAAAAAGGGTACTTTTTCAAAATTAAAAATAAAAGATTTTAGATTTTTTATAAAAATATTGTGGTTCTGGAACATGGTCATGTTGTATAACAGAGAAAGAGCAGAGAAAACTGAAAATGAAAAAAAAAAAAAAGGTTTTTCTTTAAATGAAGGAATCTCTTCCAATGGGTTATCCTGTATTTAATTATCCCAAAGTTTCAGGCTTTTGGCCCATCTTCTGGGATTATCTATTGTACATTTTTAAATTCCATTGCCATTTGTCTATACATAAATTGTTATATATAAAAAATAGATATGTCATTTCTTCATTGTACATGATGCACTTTTATTAACAATTATTCCTGGCTCTGGACTATTTCATTGTCACTGATCTACTATAGCATCTTTGTGGACTTTTTGAAAAGTCAACAAAGAAGCTAAAGTAAAAATATGATAGAATTTTTTTTCTTAAATATAAAGGGGTGTTTTTTCAAAATTCAATAAAGATTTTTTCTTTTTTTTAAAGATATTATCTTTTTAGGATAGGGTCATGTGGCACATTAAAAGAAAATGCACAGAATACTAAAAAATATGACACCTGTTTCAGCTTTCTACCTCAAATAAATTTTGAGATATAACCCAAAAACTTGTTTTCAAAAAAGGCATCATTTTTGCTTTTTTTCTACAACTTCAAAAATTTATATCATATCTCAAAAACTGTTAGTCCGAAAAATCTTAAATTTCGTATTTTTCTTTACATTGAGGCATGGAACAAATACCGAAAAATTATTAAAATCAAAGACCTTTAGGTTCATAGGTTGATTTAATATGGAATGACCTGGAGAATATTAATTTTTAGACATAAATATCATATAATATAAATCTAACTATGGAGTGAATTATGGCCAAAACATTAAAATTAGGGACAAATGAATCCTGCCCTGCACTGCTCTCCACTGCCCAATGAATCCTTAACCGAACATAATTCCCACGGAAGCTTGTGCTCCATTTGTCCCTCTCTAGTTACAGATACAATTGGTTTATCAAGAAAGGGGTTCCACACATAAACATTATTGATAAAGCAAGGGAAATAAGAATATATATGTATTAAATATATTATTCCCCAAATTATAATTGGTCAAAAATACTAACAGTGGGAATTCAAAAATGACTTGACAATGTCTTTAAATAATATAATAATTTTTTTATTTAAATACCTTGTATTCCCTTAGAAGAAACAAAATTTAATCAGACACATTAAAAAAAAAAAAAAAACAGAAATTGTGATTAAACTATACATAACTTTTAATATTAAATTAATAAATAAGGAAAAGATATTGGTCCAGGACCAGGATTAAAAGGGGCTGTTCATTGAGTTCTGATGAAGACCTGAATTGTTGGATTAAAACATCCGCTTCAAATATAATAATGTCTTACAAATTATCAATTGACCACCACTATTGACAACCATTGTTTTTATTATTTTTTTCATATTTAAATATATGGTTATTATTAACTATTCAATAAATAGTTGTCACAAAAACTGTTAAGATTCAAATACTTTATTTTATAACATCTAGAAGCATATGTATCATAGCACCATATTCATCTAAAAATATTTAAAGCATCAAATCTATTCTTTGGCCCATAAATAAAATATGTATGATAATTATAGTGTGAGTAGTGTGTAGTGGAGGTGGTGAGTATTATACTCATGCAGAACTCTATTAGAATGATCCCTCCTCTTTTTAGCTATGTGCAGATCGATTCCGAGTTGTAGCTTGTTGGTTCCCTCCAACAAATGCTGTTATAAAACTTTTAATGATTTTATTTGGCACTGTTTGCATCTTTGTTGGAAGAAATATTAAAATTTCTATATTTTTTTTATGTTAGATAGACATATATTAATTAATATATTAATTTTTTTATTCCAGAATATCTGCGAACAATGATGAATGCTCAGTAATTGAAGTTGAGGGTCAAAAGAATGAAAATGTAAAACTTCATCAGCAAAGATCCTTTAGTTTACCATACTTAATCAATGATTGGGTTTGTAAGTTGTGTTTATATAGAAATACATCATCATTTGTCTGTTCCATTTGTGGGTACATGAAAATGGCCATGCCTCAGATATTTGTCAATGAGGATGAAATGCAAGAAAAACAAACCAATCTAAATACTTTGCTTGACAACAATTGCCAAGATTGCTCTGTTAATAAATCTCCAAAACGCCATAGTCTCTCTGTATATGAAAGGGTTAAATATAAGGTGAGCAGGTCATTGTCTAATGGATCAACAATTCACAAAAAATACACTGAACCCAGAAGACCTAGCAGTCTATTAGTTGATAAAGGAAGTATTGATTTTAATATTGCTGATAAGAACAAAAATTTTAACAGTGTTTCTAGGAATGAAAGTGAAACGTGGTCCTGTCAGCGTTGTACTTTAGATAATTCAGTTGATTCAGAAAGGTGTGATATTTGTGAAACCCCCAAAAAGAGTTACATTCCAATTTCTAGTGCTGATGCATCAAATACTAACATGGTGATTGCTGTACCTAAATGGGAAAATCGTTTAGATGTTCAAAAAAAGAAAGGAGGAAATGTTAGTTCTAATTCTGATTTATGGCAGAAAACATTATACAAACGATGCCAATCCGAACTAATTGGAAATGAGTGGAACAATCATGAATCGGATGCAAATAAATTGAAAATGAGTGAATCAACTGTAATCAGAAGTTCGTTTAATAACCTTAACCTACAACTTTCTGCCAACAGAAATCCTTTTACATCGTACTCTTACATTGGTATTTCAGAACCTAAAGCCAAAGACATATCTTTCACGACAAATCAAGACTCTATTCAACCTGTTTCTCTTAATCTTAGTAGCACATCAAACATTAAAAATCTTTGTGAAATTTCGCGTATTCAGTCTTCATTAGAACGAATGTGGACATGTATTAAATGTTCTTATGCTTATAATCCACTTTGGTGTGACACCTGTGATATATGCTACTCTGCTCGAACTCCTCCTTCTCTGACAAAACCAAGTCTTACAACTGTAACAAAAGACTGTTCAAATTTTGTATCTCAAAGAAATGAGAGTAATAATGATTCTTCTATTAATACAGATGACTTAAAGGGATTATCTACAAACATCGATTCTGAATGGTCTTGTAGGAAATGTACTCTTGTTAATTTGGCTTCTGATGTTGCTTGTATAGCTTGTGGAGGTTCGAAATTAAAAAGCATTTCAGTAAACCCTGATTTAACTTTAAGAAAAGGTGAATTTTGGACTTGTCTTCAATGTACATTGAAAAATCCACTAACAGCCCAAAGTTGCCAGGTTTGTAAAAGCCAGAACAAATCTAGGGCTTCAGACATTTCTATGAAGACAACATCACCTCGAAGCCCATCCCATAAATATAATAAACCTAAGTTATTTCAAGCAGTAGGTGGTGCCATCCCTAAACAGAAGTCAGTTGTTCGTAGGAATAGTGCAGGAAGTACTCCTAATAGAAATTTAATGAAACCAAAAGTTGCTAGTTTATTCACAGATTATAAAATCTCAGACTATCCTGTTTCATTACCTCAATTGAAATGGCACTGTTCTCACTGTACTTATGAAAATTCGATAACTATGTCATTATGTGATATGTGTCAGAGTTCTAGAACTAGCTCTTCCTCAATCACTCACATCAATTTTATAAATCAACACACTAAGACCAATTCAAAAAGTAAACAGGAAAGTGAACTTAGTGAAGATCTGAGGCAAATAGAGGAAAGGGAGGCCCTAGACGAATGGAATGAAATTACAAAGTACTGTTTAGAGGTAATAACACATACATTTTTTAGATTTTGATTATGCTTGCTTTTTCCCTTTTTTTAATCTATCTGTGTATATTTTTTATAGCTCCATATTCATTTATTTAAATTTTTTACTGTGTATTTTTAAGATTTTTGGGCATAAGGAAAGAAATTTAGATTTGGTAAGTTTTGTTAATTCTGTTTACCTTTTTTTTTTTTTATTTTACATTTTTTCTCACATTAAAATTTGAAAGTTTTCTATTCATATTGAATATTATTATTCTAAATTATAAAAAATCTGGTGCGTGCGCGCAACACACAACTTTCACTTACCAACTTACTTAGATTAGAAATTGACGTGTTTTGCTAAATATCATTTCCCAAAGTTACACATTTTTCTACATTCATATCTTATTTTTGTTAATCGTTAAAGCCGTTTTTGAGTAAATAAAAAAAAACAACGTGAAAATGATACAAAATTTATTAAGTAAAGTCCCCCCTCCCGTAGATCAATTTTGATGAAATTTTTACAATCATATCTCGAGTATATAAATACATCAAATACCAAGTTTGATCAAAATCGTTAAAACCGTTTTTGAGTAAATAAAAAAAACACGTGAAAATGATACAAAATTTATTAAGTAAAGTCCCCCCTCCGGTTGATCAATTGTGACGAAATGTTGGTTATCACATCTTTGGCATATAAATACATCAAATACCAAGTTTGATCAAAATCGTTAAAACCGTTGTTGAGTAAATAAAAAAAAACATGTGAAAATGATATATAATTTATTAAGTAAAGTCCCCCCTCCGGTTGATCAATTTTGATGAAATTTTTACAGTCATATTTAAGGCATATAAATAGATCAAATACTCAGTTTAATCAAAATCGTTAGAGCCGTTTTTGAGAAAATCGAAAAAAACTTAAAAAGTTATTAAATAAAGTACCCCCTCCCTTTGAGCAATTTTGATGAAATTTTTGCTGTCACATCGCGGGCATATACATACACTAAATACCCAATTTCAGGATCGCACGGTTTATAGTTTTTGAGCTAGTCTGTTCACACACACACACACACACACACACAGACACACACACACACACACACACACAGACCATTTCGTGGGACTTGGTTATTTTGACTCAGGGGACCCCAAAACGTGTATTTCCGTTGAAAACCGGAAGTCGAAAATTTTCACGATCGCAATACTTCCACTTACTATATATTTCATATATAGGTAAGTGAAAGTAAAAATAATTAACCTGTTCGCTGCAGTCCAAGACTTGACCTTGAGTGGGTGCTACGGGGCTGCCACTTGAGCAACCGCCCAGTGCTGAGTTCTTTTTGCTAGTTTTTCATCGCAAATTCGTCTTTTCTGATTTAAAAAAACAAAAAATTCCATCCTCTGTTTTATATCCGAACTTTAGACCGGCATTGATAGAGTTGAATTTTTTTTTTTCTTTAATGATGTTCTTGTGTGTGATATGTTTAGAAGCATGGCAATAAACACAAAGGTACTTCACACACATCACAGCAATACATCGTTAATTTTCTATTTTTGTGTTTACCACACACAAACTATACTGAGGGACTTAAACAGGTATACAGGTATGGTGCTTAGGCCAAACCAGGTATAAAAAGGTCCGACCACTCAGGCCTGGCATAGAATGAAATGGGGAAAGCCTATGCTACCTACTGGGTATTCAAAGAGTCCATAGATTGATTTAGAGACTGCCGTTTCAGCGGCACAGAAATATGTGCGAGTAGCAGATGTTCAGAATTACAGATCTGTGATAGTAGCACTGGAGGCGTGCTCCCTTAAGCACATAGTTCTGTGTTAGTAGCACCAGAGCCACGCCTGCCCACTGCACATATCTTTGTTAGTAGCAGTTAAAGGGTTAAACATTTTTCAAGTTTTAATGGTGTTAGAAAATTGAAATATAACAGCTTTTATTCTTTATTCCCTCTTATTTTTTCATCAAATGTTTAAATTTTCTTGTTTAATTACTACTTTTCAAAAAAAAAATTTAAAAAGTCTCATAATTGGTTTTCCACCAATTATAAGATTGAATGCTGTTACCTCATATGCTGTTAATGGGGTATTGTCAGATTCTGAATTTCATGAATTACACTCAGTGATTTATTTCAAAAGTAAGTAGAATCATTCACAATAAGTCACTAGGCTTCCTCTTGAGACATCAATAAGTCAGCAGATTGGAACGTGGCAAATTGTTTTTCAAGATTTTGTCATTGACATTTAGAATTGACAGGAAAGAGTCATTCTTATAAAGAAAACACTATTGTTGATCCACAATATTTATTTTTTATTTTGAACTATTGGTTTTGATTCTCGTGAATCATTTTCAAGTTCTTAAAACAAATTAATTGTATTACAACAATTTAAAGGCAATAAGCCAAATTTACAACTTGATTTAACGATCAATAAACTTGATTATTAAAAACAGTTATAGACTTTCGTCAGTTGGTATATTATAAGAATTTCTAAAAATCACCTTCCTAAATTTCTAAAAAAAACAACAAACTAATTTTGGCCTAGGGATGTGGTGTCCCAATCGCCTGGTCTGTTGACCGCAAACAGCCTCTGGCCCACCAGGTCGGTAGAATATCAACTCAGATATATACACACACCTCTACGTTACAGACAAAGGTCATCACAGTACACACCGAAGGGCCATCTTCCCTAGGTAGACCCCCCCCCCCCCGAATGGGGGTGTTGGTGTGCAACCACTAAGATGGCTGCCCCACCAGCTGACTAGGGTATGCAGTGAGAATTGATAGCGCCACTACCCGAAGTATTATTATCATGAAATCACAAACATATAAAGATAGTAGACCAGGATAACCCCATAGGATATTAAATTTAGGATTTTTGAATGTTTTATCGTCATATAGACCTGGAGCACTCAAACTAGTCTTAGATCAAACTGATAGATATAAACTAGACATAATTGCCATCAAATAAGTACTCTGGACAGGAAGTGGAATCCTTGAAAAACGCAAGCACTCAATCTACTACTATTGTGACAGCCACATACATGAATTTGATACTCGCTTTATTTTTAGAGGTAGATTCAGTCTGACCAGCTGTCACTGGTTTTAAAGCTGTGAAGATCCACGAATCCGCCTTATTCGAATTAGTAGACAATTCTGCGAGACCAGCATTCTGGGTCTCCATGCCCCTACTAAGGTTGCTAGTAACGAAGAGAGGGACCTCATCTATGATCATCTTGAGAGAACACTCGAAGCCTGCCCAAGGTACGATGCAAAGATCATAGCAGGAGATGTTAAATGCCAAGATTGGTAGAGAGGGTTGTTTTGCACGAACAATTCGAAAACACAGCCTGCACAATGCATGTAATAATAATGGTATGCAATTGGTAATCTCGCAGCTTTACGAGACCTTGTTGGTTCGACTCTACCCCCACAAGGATATCCACAAAAGGACATGGATCACTCTAGTCAGGACTGGTTAATCAAATAGACCACAAATTAAAGGTAGAGGACATAGGAGCAATCTTCTTGATTTAAGGGTGTACTGAAGCGCAAATGTAGACACAGACTCTCTATTGCACATCTCAGAGAGAATCTCTAATCTGAAACATGGAAACCCAAAAAAGGATCCCAAGAGGATATTTAATCTCCAGAAACTAAAGGAAGCAGATATATTAAGATAATATTCATCAGTGCTTGACCTTAAGCTCCAGACATATATTGGTGGAAACACTATTGAGAAAGAATGGCAAACCTTCTCGCACACAATAGAAGAGACAGCAAGCACTATCCTAGGGCCAATGCAGAAAGAGCCTCACTCTCCTTGGTTTGATGACGATTGTGAAAATGCATCCCACAGAAAAAATGGGAAGAAAAGAAAATCCACCTAAATAAAAAAAGAAATAAGGAAAGAGAGGATATTAAAACAATGGGAAGAACTGCATAAGGCTTGCTTAGTCTTCTATGAAGTAAATCGGAGAGGAAAACCATTTGCATCGCCTGTGACATATTTTTTGGACAACAGAAGCAATCTCCTAACATTTTATGATATGTGTTCTGTGGATTTTATAATTTTAGAGACCAGTGACGAAATACCAAGTAATATCCAAACAAGGAAAAAAAAAAAGCTCTATTGCTTTATAATGCTGAATATTTCTTTATTATTTTCTCCCTTCCATTCCCTAGGTTAATTTTTTACCATTATATCTATAGTCCAATATAGTTAAAATTATAAAATTATTATTTTTGTTATTGTTTAGAACAATGAACAGTTTGTTGATGATTCTTTTCCTCCTGCTACTAAATCATTATACTACAATCCAAATGAAGCAAAAGACAGTCACGTAGTTCAATGGTTGAGGCCTCATCAGATCAATACTGAAAGTGACTCAAAGCTGAACTGGGTTGTTTTTCGTACACCGCTGCCATCAGATATTTCTCAAGGTACTTTACTTGTTGAAAACTTTTATAATTCATTGTATAAAATTTATTTTCTTGAGTGTTACTATATTGAAAAAATATCTTATGTATAAATAAAAATATAACACTGAATTTTACTGATTTTTCAATTAAACTGTAATAACTAGATGACTGAAAGGACAGTATTCTAATGGAATATTGCAAATAATTATTTAGATCTTTTTTTAATCATAAGAAATTAAATGATAAATTGTAGTCTTTACACAAACTTGAATGACTTGTTTCAAATATATAATTAAAACGATTATAAGGTATAAAGTAATATAATGTAAACAAAAAGATTGTCCTTTTATTTTTATAAAAAGTAATTCATTATGATCAAGGAATGAAAAAAACTTAATTGAAGGAAATGATCTTAGAATTAATGAAAAGAAAAAAAATTAAGTATTAAAATATAAAAATTAATTTCTTACCTAAACAAGAAATGAAGTCTTTGATAATCTCCGTCGCCTTCTTACGCGATATAATCGATGTTGGGGTGGTATTGATTTTGAGATTCCGTCGCCAGGTATTGATTTATTACAACTTATGTCATATAATAGATGTTGGGGTAGGCTTATGGGTTATAGGAGTTGCTTATTATTAAAGTGATATAGATTTTGAGATTTGATCGTAGGGGATTGTAGGGGGGGCTATTGGGTTATCTGAGGTGTTGATTGATTTGTTACAGCTTCTCTACAATAGGTTTATGGTTAAGGTCAGCTGTAAAAATATGTGTACTATCGATTTTCAGAAAGCTTACAATAAATCGTCTCCTAGGCTCATTATTCAACTCAAAGTTTATGCATAACGTTTTGAACCTTATAGCCGTCCCAGGATCATTTTTATTGTGTAAAGAATTGATAACTGACTAGGAAACCTAACAAGTTATACCTTTTTCGTACTTCACACAACCGAAAAACTAATAGAAAACCCTGATATCCATCATACCAAGTTATTTGTTCAAATTCGAAATCTGACAGCGGAATCTCAAAATCAATATCATTCATAATCAGCACCTCCAATAACTCAAAAGTATGATATCCATCATACCAAGTTATTTGTTCAAATTCGAAATCTGACAACGGAATCTCAAAATCAATATCATTCATAATCAGCACCTCTGATAACTCAAAAGTATGATATCCATCGTATCAAGTTATTTGTTCAAATTCAATACCTGACAACGGAATCTCAAAATCAATATCATTCATAATCAGCACCTCCGATAACCCGAAAGCCTACCCCAACATCGATTTTATCATGTAAGTTGTAATAAATCGATACCTTGCGACGAATTCTCAAAATCGATATCATTTTCATAATCAGCACCTCCAATAACCCAAAAGCCTACCCCAACATCAATTATATCGCCTAAGAAGGTGACGGATTCTCAAAATCGATATTATTTTCATAATTAGCAACTCCGATAATCCATAGCCCACCCCGACATCGAATATATCGCGTAAGTTGTAATAGATCGATATTAGAGCCAGTAACCTTAATCGATATTATTTTCATAATCAGCATCCCAAATAACCTGGTAATCGAACTTAATCGATATCAGGTAATTTATTATGTGCTGGTGTGATTTCCATAAAAAGGGTTAACTCAATAGTGTATACCAATATGGAGATATCGGAAAAGAAATTTATGAATTTATTCGGAAATAATGAAATAAGTAGAAATTCACAACTCAATTTTTGAATTTTTCCGTACTCACAGACTTAGTTATTTTTTGTGAATATTCACAATTTTCCCTATGACTTTATTTTTATTTACAGAAAAATTTGTGAATACGAATTTATTTGTATTGGTGCTCACAAATATTGTGATATAAATAAATTTCTATTCATATTCACATTAAAATTAAGATAAAAAAATTCGTATTCGTATTTATAAATATAAATATGCCCAACTCTGCTCTAACAATTCCGATTAAACTTGTCCTGTTAATTGAGAATAAATTATTGTTTAACATCAGGCAGGTTTTATCATCACAGAAATGTTCTGAGGGGGCTTAAATGGCGAAGGAATAAAATTGTTTTTCCTATAAAGTACCTTTTATTTTGTTTATAAGGAGAAATTAACTGTCTCTTATTATGTCTGAAAATCATAAACAAATAAATATGAAATATGAAAAAAATCAAGAAACAGATACAGGAGAAAAAAAGAAAAATGTTTCGGGAACTCTTAAAACCAGTTGACCCACACATGCGCAGTACACCTTTAATGACAGACCATTGTTTATAAACAAAGGCGTTCTGTTCATGCGAAAGAGCTGTCAACTTGTTTTGAAACACATATACTTAATAGAAATTATTTGTTCCCATCATAACTAAATGAAGTTATCCACTACTAAATAGGGGATTATAAAATCAGACACGATGGAGTATTATGCTTGCATTCACGTATTATCGCAAATAAAAATAAAAACTTTTATTTAATCATAAAAGATTTTATTGTACTTTAGAGAGCAAATACGTGATGCTCAAATGAATTAAAGCAGTTTACGGAATGAATACATATGGTACAAGATAACCCGTAATAATTAAATTTTATTTTATAAAAGTCTGAATGAAATTAAATAAATTCTGAATGAAATATTAGGTGGTTTTTGAGAAACAGTAATCGTTCTCAGTTTCCGGATAGGCAGAAGAGACAAACATTTTAAAATTAAGTTTTAATTTATTTATCTATTACGAGCCGTAAATACACCTTCTATCGATTCACTTTCATGATATATATACTAAAAGCAACTCACAATAAAAAAATCTCGACTATTGATGAAATTAGGATTGTTTTAGGTCCCTTTAAAAAAAATGAACAATAATAAATGTGATGAAATAAATAGAATTAGGCCAATTTTCACCAAAAAAAGTTACAAGTTTATTTAGAAACGTTGCCTATCTAAATAAACTTGTAATAATAATAAATAACACTCTTAGAGCCATTTTTATGCCGTGTATCATACTTGATTATTACCACTTTAACGACCACAGCGGGCGTATACACCCGCTGACTAACTTACCTAAGGGACCACGGCGGGCGTATAGGCCCGCCTTTGAGGTTGACAAACAAGCTTGTTCCAGGAATCAACGCGCAGTTAAAAAATCAAATTACCTGTGAAGAATGACATATATGATTGCCTGGAATTTAATTTCATATTTCATATGAATTTAAATTCATATGTTTGTCTTTTTTTTTTTTTTTTTTTTTTTTTTTTTTTTTTTTTTAAATAAATAGGAAATGGGGAAATTATGAAGAACAAACTAAAATTGTTATTTTTAAATAACATAGATTTATTTAAAAAATATATTATACAATATTTTAATTAATTATTAATAAAATTAATTAATTTTTATGAAATACATCAAAACAAGGCAAACAAAAATGCGGTTCGTCAATGCAATCTCTACAAAATGTAACAACTTTTTTTACCTTATTTTTTTCAATTTCTTTTTTCTGATGTTTTTGGTAACATCCTTTGCAATATTTCCACATTTTGTTTAACTGACCATCTCGCTTATCGAATCTATGAGATTGGAGAGATCTTCGCCGTGATGAGGTTGAAGCTTCTGGTTGCACACCGAGTGTTGTTTCTGGTTCTTTGGAAATTTCTTCTTTGATCAATAGTCCCCTCACCACTTCTTCTTTAAACTCTGTAATAATTATTTTCTTCTTTCGAAGACTATTGAACATTGTCAACGCATTCACCAATGACATACCAAAAATAAATTCAATTGCCAATTTATGATACCATTTAACTGTGTGACGCAAACTTGATGAGTAAGAAGACATTTGATCCGATGTGTCAATTGTGGTTTTCCCCTTATTATATTCGACAATCATCTGGGGTTTCGTCACTCGTTGGCCGCTTTTACGTCGTACATCAACAGTTTCTGGACCATGTTTTGTTGAAATCATCAACACGTCCCTTTTATCCTTCCGATTCAAAACTATGATTCCTCGGTTCGTCTCCTTAGCGATGATTTCTCCCTTCTTCAACTTTTTCCCTACAACCTCTTTGGGGTTGTCTTTTCTGTTCGATCGAAGTGTGCCCAGAAGATGCGTTTTCTATCTAATAAACGATTTGCTAAGTCAAAACTCGAATAATAGTTATCGGTAACTATTGTACGTCCCTTATCCAAAAGTTTATACGATAAACCCATCACCACATTCGTGGGTACTGCACCACTCGGGTCTCTTTCCTCTCCGGCATAAATTTTGCAATTCCATGTGTAACCATGGTCGGTACAAAGTTTAAATACCTTCACTCCATACTTGCTAGCTTTGTTAGGTATGTATTGCTTTATTGCTAAGCGACCTCTGAATGGCACTAAAGATTCGCAAATACATACCGACTCAGACAGAACTAAACATTTTTGGAAATTCCGAATAAGCTTCTCTTCTAAGCTTTTTATCTTGAACTATCATCTGGGGGACATTTTTCCTTGTCAGCAAAATGCCAGAATCGAAGTAACAATTCAAACCTGTTTCTTGCCATGGTAGGTGGAGCGATCTCGTTCTTGTACAGTGGGTCTTTACTCCGATAACGACGGAGCGACGGTTTTTGGTCAAGACCCATAAACCCAATGAGACCTAAAAAATTTTTCATTTCCATTTCGTTTGTCGCTGACCACTTGAACTTTGAAGTGGTTCCAAGTTCATCCAACATTTGAGTGGCATATCGATTCGTCTCTTCCACCATCATTGAAAGAATTTCCCGATCTAAAAAACAATGAAAAACTTGGTATTGTGTTGCATTTGATAATGTTTCTTTGAGTTCACTTGGAATGCCGGAAATTACATCAAAATCAAATTTCATCTGATGTCCCTGAGGATCTTGCCACTCAATGTTGAATGATTCGCTAATCATATCATCAATTTCCACTTCCGAATCTGCAGGAGTAGTAGATGTTGTGGGTGCTGTAGAGGTCGATGGCGCAGAAGTCGTCGCTGTCTTCTGTCTTTTACGACTACTTGTGTCTTCATCTTCAGACGCAGATAATTGTTCTTCGTTGATGAAAAAATCAGGATCATCTGATAAATTATCTGCAGTAACAATTGTGTCTTCGTCCGACTCCGAATCTGAAGGCAACTTATTCCGCAAAGCCAATTCCACTATACGCTTAGTGCGGGAAGATATGCCACGAGACATTTTTGAAAACAAATAGGTACTAACTAATAATACACGCACAAACTAGTTCAATACGAACTATATTCACTTGATAATAAGATAGAATTCTATTCCTCGCAAGACAACAGGTAGTAAACAACTGAGCCCCTAGTGGGATTCAAATTTGAAGGAAAGGGTGGTTGTAGGGGGGTAAACAGACCTAACGGTTTGAATAGGGAAAGGTGAAGTACAGCCGCACTTGACACCAAATTATACCTGTAGAGGGTAAAAGCACATATTAATGCAATGTAAACGTAAATTAGCAGTGGTTGTATACATCGTGTAGAAAACATTTTTATTTTTTGCTAAAATTAGGTTCTTTTTTGTTTAAATTTTTAAAGATAATTAAAATATAATTATATACACGTAAGAAATAACAAGCATTGGTGAATTAGGAAAAACAAATAAAAAATAAAAAACTGTACTATCCCTAAGGACAATGGCAGGCGTATACGCCCGCTTCGTTTTTTTTTTAATTATCGCTATAAAATTATTTTTTAAAATTAATAAAATGTATGACACGTTTTTTAACAACATATTACAACTTTTGACAGAAAAAAACAATTTGGTCCACGGACAAAGTTTCACTGGAATTGCTTGGTCGTTAAAGTGTTAATTGAGTGATGAGAAAAAACTATTATTACAATGTCAAAAACTGGTTGCTGGAGGCGTCATTCTAATGTCATCTGAAAAACAGTTTGTCATATCTCCCACTACTAACTCCGAGCAACTGTTGCAGTTGATCAGAGTTAGTAGTGGGAAATATGACAAGAATTGAACTGCGACAGTTGCTCGAAGTTAGTAGTGGGAAATGTTCCAAAATCGAACTGCGACAGTTGCTTGGAGTTAGTAGTGGGAGATATGACACTAACTTCTTTTTGCACCTTAAAATTTTTGCAAGTACAGTATCAGTCAGAAGTTTCCAGACAGTTTATTTATTACTTGTTTCTAAACCTATTATTTTCGTCAATTTTACCACAAATTTAACATAACATCAACCTATTATTTTCGTCAATTTTACCAAAAATTTAACATAACATCAAGTTTTGTCCAATATGAAAATTCTAGCATAATTAAAATTAAAGATAGTAGTTTTGATTAAATTACTTATGAGAAAGAAAAATATTTACAGTTTGAATAATTTATTTTGTGTCTGGATTTTTTACAAATATTTTAATGAATACTGCTTGCTATACTAGTAGTCTGTAACTACAGGTGTATCAGGAACATGAAACATGAAACATGAAATTCCTCTCTTTGGAATTGTGAAGTTTCGTGAAATGATGTGCCTGTTGTTAATAGTTCTCAAAAAAATGCAAAAAAAACCTTATTTGAATTTTAATTTTTTTTTTTTAAATTTTTAATTTTCAAAAAATTTTGTGCCATCAGTAAAAAATATTTGAAGAGCTGTGGCCTTCCCAAAAAGGTGGTTTAAGTTTTAACTTTCACATCCATCTGCCAATGAATTAATCAAAGATAGCATTTCAGTGAAGCTTTTATCACCTAATGTAACGTTTCTTGTTTAACTGATGAACCAAGGAGTTTTATAACAAATTAAAAAAGTACAAAAGGCAAATGCTAGGTTGACTGTTAAAGGACGAAGGATGGCATGGTGTGGTAGATATATTGAAATCTTTTAATGTAAAGACATTTATTTATATGATTGTGAAATCTTGGGGCCAGGTTGGAAGAGAAACTTTGATGAAGTCATTGAAAAAGTTGTGTCATTTCATTTGTGGGATTTGCCAGAAAAAAATAGTAATGAAGAAGAAACAATTGTCAAAGATTTTATAAACAGTTTTAAAAACATTAATGTTGATGATGATATTCCAATGTTGATGAAGAAGACATTGAAAACTGGTTGCATGGTGACAAGATAGATAGAAAATACTCTTTTTATTGATGATAATTACAAAACTGTATGTTATTTACAATAGTGATTGCTGATATAGCTACAACTGTCAGTCAGGAGTGCCTTTTATACTATAAAACAACATCTAATTATTTCCTGTACAATTAATTATTATCTAATTATATCCTGTACAATTAATTATTATCTAATTATATCCAATAATAATATCTTAATTGTATCTTATATTATAATATCTTACTACATTTAGCTATTATTATACTATATAATGATTATTATCCAACCATGATATCTACCATTATTTAATAATATCCAAACACATATTAATTTATTACATTAATGTATTAATTGCAATTTTGAGTAAGAAAGGAACGGTTGATGTAGGATTCTGTCAAGTATCTCACTAGTGCAGCCCAATTCATAATTCAGACTGGTTATCATATCGGTTTCGGTGGTGGTAAATGAACCAAAATATTTTTTCTCATTTAATCCACGATTTTACATCATCCTAAATAATGAAGTAGGTATTCATTTTCTCCAATATTACACATAGAACCATTCTAATTCTGCCCCTGAGTGAATGGTCTCTAATTCAAATTGAGAAGTTCTCAAATAATTTTTTATATGATGCCAATTTTTTTTTCTTTTTTTGTTCTTCTTTTTTGTTTGGTACCCCTACCTGGCCATGTGTGGCATATGGGGGGGGGGGGGGGTTACTATAGAGGTGGAACCAACCTATTCTAACCATGGTGGGTAGGTCGAGATTTATTCCGTGGGACCTCCAAGAAATAAAAGTCAACCATCCCAGGGCGGATTCGAACTGCCACCGTTCGGCATGCTAAAGCTGGTCACGCTCAAACACGCTCTGCTACCCCGGCCCAATATGATCCTTATTAAATCAGATATAGGTGGACTTTGCCAATATTAAATTTAAGCATTTATCTTTCAATATTAAAATATTTCAAAAATCAGCCCTGGTACCAGTTAATTTGAGTTAAAGAAGTTCTACTGTATTTGATTATGCTGTTATTTTATTGTGGATAAAAACTTAAGTTGATTGGCAGGTAATTTTTTTGGAATCAATAATTGAACTGTCTGAAAACCTACGACCTATACTGTATTTGTTTTTTTTTACAAATATCATTAGAATTATAAAATATTTAACTACAATTTATGATAATTTTTAATTAATTATCATTTCTAGATGTAAAATAGTAACATGATATATTATCATTAGCAGTTCTTCAGTAAAGTCATTTTAATTGTAGGCGTTTTAGGCAATTGTTGGTTACTTAGTGCTCTAGCAGTTCTAGCAGAAAGAGAAGATCTTGTTCGAAATGTTATGGTAACTCGTGAATACAGCCCACAAGGTGCCTACCAAGTTAGGCTATGCAAAGATGGATTATGGGTTACCGTTTTAGTTGATGACTTGTTACCATGTGATAAAAAAGGCCATTTAGTTTACTCTCAGGTATGTAAATCTTTTTTAGTTGATTAAATGCTTTTATACTGTTATGCTTCTATGAAATGTATTTATAAACTATTCTGCTGTTCTCATTAATTGTGAAAGCTTATTATTTATTTTATTACCTATTTTAAAATAATTTGAAAATTTGGTTATCTGCTCCAGAAGAAAATTATCATTGATTATTTTGAAATTTCAACTAAGGATTGGCTTGTATTTTTTTTTTATTCAAAAATGCATCTTGCTATATTGGCATTCTGTAAATTCAAAATGCTGTCTTCCCATTTTACCTATCCAAACATTATTTTAATCTGTACTTTTCTGTATATATACATAGTCAGCTCTCGATTGGTCGATTTTAAAGGGATCTTAAAAAATTGTTCGACTTACTGAATATCGCCTTATTCAGGTTGACATTCGACCTATTTATATGTTAAGGGGGAAAATGAAGACAACATGGGAGCTAAAATAATCTTAGTATTTTCTACATACATCCTCACTTGATTGTATTGCATATAAAGCCTATACTCGCATTAAAATTATAACAGTAGTAGTAATTTTATTGTAACAGTAGTATTTCTATATTAATATATAATTCTCTAAAGTTGACAATTAGAGTTTGAGTTATAGATGTAATGACTTCCAAGATTTAATGAAGATGAAAGATTTAAATTGTGTAAATGATACATTTACACAATTTAAGTCTTTCATCTTCATATATGACGACACCAGTTAATGGTTTATATATATAAACAAAGAAGTTTTATTTTGGTTGATGAAGGCAATGTTTAAAAAGCTGGATAAATCAAATCATTATTCAGATTGAGACTTGAAAATGGCGACATAGCCGAAACTTTGTAGATGAAGCAATAAATGTTATTTGTGTGATTGTCCTGGTGATTGCTCCAATACTGTTAACAGCAACTATACCCACAAAATAAATACTTCTGGCAGATTCTCTTCCCTCAGACTTTTTTTTTTTTTTCCCCTGCCTGGCCATACCTGGCATACAGGGTGCGGTAGCAGTGGGTTAATACGTTAGGTTATAAGTACGCCCACCGCTACCAATAAAATACACTTTATTTTATCATCTCTTATTATGCATTAATTAGGGAACAATTTTACAGTTATCACCTACTATGGTGCAGCCCAGTGCACGGATGTGCACCTTAAGGGTGGGGCTGCATCTTACTTCCATCACCGGGTGTATGTCCAGCCCTCCTGGAACTCTCCAGCCCTCCTGGTCTTCGCTGTCCTAGTCTTCTGGTGTCTCGCCGAGATCGGGCGGTGGAGCCCTTCCAAGGGTGAAGTACATGGGGCCCACCACCTCCTTCCACCCTTAGACGAACTCCTTGAAGGCGGGATAGACGTCCTCTTCCACTAGACGGGGGAAGTCTATCTCGGCGAGGGCGTACAACCCGGTACTTCTAGACAACCTGGCTCGGTGTCCTCCCATTGCAGTGCAGTCCATGATGACATGCTCGGCAGTCTTGGGCACTCCACACGTGGGGCACCGGGGATCGATGTTCTTTCCATGGCTTTGAAGCTTACCCGGATCTGTGAGACCCAGTAATCCGGGAGGACCCATTTTGCCTTTAATCTTGTCTGGACGGTGGGGAAGAACTTTCTGAGAGAGGAGCCTTTTTGGCTAGCTACCCACCGTCCATACCATTCTTCAATTAGGTCCTCCCTCAGCATCTTATTCCAAACGTTGGGGGTCTCACCGATCCTCTGCTGCAGCCTCTTGGGGAGTGCATCTAGCCCCTGCCTCTTCACATCGTATTTTATGACATCTTTCTTGTAGATGAGGTCCAGGGGCATCGCTCCCGCTAGCACTTGCACTGGCTCATGCGACACCATTCTGTAGCCTTTCTTGACCCGCAGCAGAGCTCTTCTCTGTATTGTGGCCAGTCTCCTCTTCTGCAGCTGGGTGAGGTTACGGCTCCACACTGGGGATGCGTACCTCAGGATACCCTGGATCACACCTTTATATATAGTCATCGTTGTCGGGTACCTGAGGCCCCAAAATGCACTCCCAATTCTGCTTAGTCCATTGATCGACAGGGTCACCCTATCTTCTAGGCATGCTAGGTGAGGTATGGCATCGAAGTTTCTTCTCAACCTTACTCCAAGGTATGTCACCTCCTCACCCAGCTGCATCCTTTCTCCCTGTATCTGTAGTATGATAGGGTGAGCCCTATCCTTGGAGCCTCTCATGAGTATGGCCTGCGTTTTTGCTACGGCCATACTCAGTTTGTTCTTCATCCACCTTTCCGCTACGAGACTGGCGCACCTCTCGGCTTCTGTCTTCACTCTAGATCTGCTGTTTGCGACCACGATGACTGCCAGGTCGTCGACGTAGGCCGTGTCAAGAAACCCTCTATCTTCTAGCTCCCCCAGCAACAAGATGTAGGTCCCCTATGTCCCATGGTGGGCAGAGATCGGTAACTGGCGGGTTCACCATGGTGCGTCTTATCATCTTGTCTTCAGCGTTGTCCTGGGACGGATCGTCCCTGGGGTACGTATACTCTATAGAAAGTCTTGCAGCCTCTTCCAGGGTGGTCGCCTGGGAGTTTCCTGTTTCTTCCCTCAAACTGTCTGTCCCCTGGATTCCGTCACGAATCCCTATGCCTGGCCCTGTTTGTCCCTGACTCAGACTCTCCCTGCCTGTCTCAGACTCCCTGTCTCTCCCAGACTTAGACTGCCCCTCTACTCGCCTAGGCCAGCCTCTTCAAGGAGTTCTTCAGGGTCTCCTTAGTTCAATAACCTGCTTAGCTTTTCAGCTTTGGTTGTCCAAGTGACAATATCATACCTTTCTTTATTCTCCCTCATCAACATTTAAGGCCCATTTTGCTGATCTTCAAGACTAATGTATTATCTTCTCAAACTTTAGTGTGCAATTGTCATATTCCAATGTATCTTTTTTATTTTATTTTACCTAAATCTGTATTCTTTTCATTAAGTCAAGTTACCATCTTTTCCCTTCCTGTTATTATTTTATAATATGATATTCAAAAATATTATATATTAATATTTTGATATCGAGGATTGTTTTTTATAACATATTAATTCATATTGGTTAAAATATATTTTATACAAAAATATATTGATTTTTCATTTTAGTGATAAGAAGGGGGGCTCTCTATGAAAAAGTGAGATTTTCCAATTTCTTTCACAGGGTGTTCTAATATTATATTACTGAGAACAGTGTTTTTAAAAAAATATTCGTTTTGCATTTTAGTAGCAAGGGGGGGGGCACTATAAAAAGTTAGGTTTTCGGATATCTTTTACTCAGGGGTCTAATGCTATGCTATCGAGGACAGTATTTTAGAAAAACATATTCATAGTGTATTTTAGTGGGGGCACGCTAATATTGAAAATGATAACCTTTTCGGATAATTTCTCTCAGAGGTCTAATATTATGTTACAGAGGACGTTGTGATTAATAAAATGACAATTATGGATTTTTCTTGGGGGAGGAGTGCACTGTCATGTTGAAAATGGTAACCTCTTCAGAGTTTCTTTCATAAGAGGTTCTGATATATGTTATCGAGGACGGTGCTTTTATAAAATATATCAATTTTGAATTTTAGTGTAGGGGGGCTTAATAATATAGAAAAAGTTAATTAGATCGTCTCTGGGGCTGAGAGACCCACCTTGGGCTAAGCAAGCCTCTATAAAATGGGTGCCCTCAATTGACAAATTAAGGGGGGGAAACCTGGCGGTTGAGCATGATCATGGTGAAATCACTTCCTTGCACGATCGCTGATCAAGAAACTGAACTTCCTTAAACACCCTCCAAGACCCTTCATGGGTTGTACTGGTACAGATTTTTTTAAATGAATATTTTCCATTTTGGTCAAGAAAAAAAGCAAGTAAATTCAAACTTGTCAATTCATGAAAAATAGATAAATAAATAGTACATTTATATTTAAAATTTTAATTTTTAAAGTTTTAGTACCAAAATAGGGTTCTTGAATGAACTAATTGCTTAGAAAAATTCAAGGGGAAAACCAGAATTTTCTGTAAAACAAGATCTCTTATTAAATCATCAGTTATATAATTTTTTTTATATATGCTCTTCGACTTTTCTAGGCCAAGCGTAAACAGTTATGGGTTCCATTGATTGAGAAAGCTGTTGCGAAAATTCATGGATGTTATGAAGCTCTGGTGTCTGGTAGAGCTATTGAAGGTCTTGCAACATTAACTGGTAATTTTTTGTTTGATTGGTAAAGATTCCTACTTGAAGACCATTCAGTTATGTAGTTCATAATTCTAACGGCTGCTCATGATGTAACATTATGAATTCTTTTTAACATTTTATATTATATCATTGGTGGTGTTTGATCAAAAGGGGTTGTCATCGAATGTGAAGCTTAAATAATGATTTACTAAGCTATTGAAAATCATTATAAATTCTTTCTGATTGTATTTCTGTATTCCAGAATAATAAATGAAACTATATTATTTCAACAGAGACTAATAAATTATAAATAATGAATAAATTATAGTAAATTTTAAGAAAAAAAGAAAGACAAAAATTTTTTTATGACTTAAGCCCTTTTTGCCCAAACATGAATGATATACTTTTGTAAAAACAGTTATTAGTATTTTAATCTTATTCAAATTGAAATTTTTCTGGAAAAAAATTCATTCTTCCTATTGTAGATGTGTGCTCTAGCTATTCAACTGTCAACACTCTCGCTGCTACAAAATAATAATAATCAGGGTTTAAAGTTAACTCTTATTTTCTTGGAAAGAGAATAAAAGTCAAATCCGGACTTTTATAGTTCTAATAAACAAATAAAAATCATCATGACTTTTATATTTCGGGCCAGAAAATAAAAGTCCTGATATGATCTTTATCACAATTATATCTAATATAAGAGTCTAAGCTTAATTTTAATTATTTAAAAATCAATATATAAGACTTTTTTTTTTATTTCTCCATATTTGTATAAATTACTGGGTTAACCGTTTTTTTTTTTTTTTTTTTTACCTTATATCAGGTATCGATTTCTATATATTTATCCTATATTAACAATATTGAGGTCAACTTCTAGGTTAATGAGGGTGCTGATTATGAAAATCATATCAATTTTCCTATTATGTGCCCAGGTATCGATTTATTACAACTTATGCGATATAATCGATGTTGGGGTGGGCTTTTGGGTTATTGGAGGTGCTGATTATGAAATGAAAACGAAAATGAAATGAAAAAATTTTACTTTATTCTGGGACATTTAGTCCCCTAAGAATAACATTGTTAACAATTTGTTCAGGCAGCATTTATCTGGCTGTACTATATACAATTGTTGAAATTAAAAACTAAAAATATACACTTTAATAATAAATGAAAATAAATCGTAACTTCACGTATTCACATGCTTTGTAAAAAATATAAATAACAAAAAGAAGAGTGCCATTATTAAAATAAATAAATAATAAAACTGAAGTATTTGTACAAACATTCAAGACTATATCAAAGAAAATCAGAATTTTTACATCTGCAGGGAAGATTGATGTTCCAGGAGATGGAGAAATAAGAGGTGTTTGAACGAGGCTAGGGAGGAAGCTTGACGAACGGATCCGGGTAAGGAATTCCAAAACTGGGTGGCACGAACAACGAAGGATTTATCGAAATAGGCGGTTCAATGAGTGGGGATATACAAGTCTGTAGGTTGGGATCTTGTATTTAGCTGATGGATGGACGAACGTGGGGTAAGGAGGTCAAGAATTTAGGTGGGTTTTTTTGCTCTTAGGGTTTGGAAGAGGAAGGAGCCGAGCAGGTACTGTCTTCGAAAATTAGGAAAAAGGAAACTTTGCTGGGAATAATATTTAGAGATGTGAGAGTGTCTCGGGAGACCAAGGATAAATCTCATGAAAGGATTCATCAATCTTTTAAGCCTTATCTCGAGCTCACCAGACAGACCACCGTACACCAGGCATCCGTAATCAAAGTGTGGAAGAATAAGGGAGGATACTAAAAGACGACGGGTATTTTGAGGAAATGAGTCTCTGAATTTTAGTAACTGCTTGAGGACTGAGATGTATTTTCGGGTGATTTGGGAAATGTGATGATTCCAGGTGAGGTGTTGATCGAAGGTTATACCAAGGTTCTTTATGGAGTCTTTAAACTGGATAGGAGTGTTATTGATATACAGTTATGGATAATTAGGAAGGGAATTGAGGAAAGCTTTTGATCCTATGAGCATTGCCTTGGTTTTCACTGGGTTCAGGGATTGTTTAGATAGTTGATTATGAAAATGATATCGGTTTTGAGATTCCATCGTGAGGTATTAATTTATTGCAACTTACACCATAGAAGCGATATTATGGTCCGCTCATTTTCAAATTCAGTACCTCAATTAGTACTGAATTTGAAATTATCAATTTTTTAGGTAATAGGTAATCTTTTAGGATTTCTTTTACACAGTAGTTTAATATTATGTTATCGAAGATGGTGTTTTTGAAAAAAATATCCATTTTGAATTTCAGAGGAGGAGCCCAGTAACATTGAAAAAGATAACCTTTTCAGATTTGTTTCAGAGAGTGTGGTAATCAGAGATTGAATGTTAAAAATATACTGTATTTTAAGATTTCGCTAACTGAATCGTATTATATTAACCTTTCAGATTTTTCTTTTGAGAAATTTCTCTTATATAATCAGGCTAATAAAAAAAAAATAATAAAGAATTAATTATTATAATTATTTCGAAGGAATCCCTTTCCACATTCAAATTGGATACTTTTTTATAAATAACGTCCTCGATAACGTAATATTAGACCATCATATTAAAGAAATCCGAAAAATTTGAGTTTTTCAATATTATAGCCCCTTCCCCTCCACTCACTCGTATATATTAAAATAAATATTATGCTTAAAAAGTAGATGTTCATGATATAATATGCTTAGGTAGGGGGTTACACTATGTGAATTATGTGTTTGAATTAGATTAGGAATAGGTTGAATTTGACTTGGAGTAGGTTGAATTTGACTCGGAAAAGGTTGAATTAGAATATCTAAGGTTTTATATATATATATATATACGTGGTTTGTCCGGAAAGTAATGAGAATGATTAAAAAAAAAAATACTTTTATTCAAAAAATTTACAATTCAATGTTGTCACCTTCAAAATAGCAGCCCTGAGAAATAATACACCGGTTCCAACGATTTTTCCACTCGTCATAGCAGTGCTGGAAATCATCTTCCGTAAGGCTGACTAGTACCCTCGTCATGGCCTGTTGGATGTTTGCAACACTACCAAAATGAGTCCCCTTTAGGTGTGATTTTAGCTTGGGGAATAGAAAAAAGTCACAGGGAGCTAGGTCGGGGCTGTAGGGTGGTTGTGGAAGCGTTGCAATATTTTTTTCTGCCGAAAATTCCGCATGTTCAAATCTTCTGTTACAATTTCGTAAACAATGTATTTTGGTAGTCCTACTTCAGAAGCAATGAGTCTCACGTTCAAACGTCGATCTTTGTCAAGAACAGCTTTGACCCGGACGACATAGTCATCTGTCCTTGATGTTGAAGGACGTCCAGGTCGTTGCTCATCTTCAACAATGTCTCTTCCGTCCTTAAACGCCTTGTACCATCAGTAAATTTGTGCCTGTGAAAGAGCATTTTCCTTATAAGCAGTCCTAAGCATTTCAACTGTTTCTGAACCAGATTTATCGAGTTTGACGCAAAATTTTATTGCATAACGTTGCTCCAGAGAACTCTGCATTTTGTCTCGTGACGAGGTGTCAAAACAAGACCGCATGTTTATTGACAGGCACTTTCCCTAGAAGCTGGGATGAGACTGGCAAGGGTCAGAATCACTACCTGGCATCTCCCTCCCCCCACACCTCCAACACAACGCCTCCTTGAGACCAGTAAGGACTGGAAAAAAATTCATTCTCATTACTTTCTGGACAAACCTCGTATATATATATATATATAAGTTATGATTAGACTGAATGTTACACTAAAAAAATGTGGGGCTAGAGCAAAGTGACAACAGAACTTCAAGAAATCCAGAAATCAACTAACTTTATTTTGCTTTCCACCTGGTACATATAAAAACAGCAACATATGTTTATTAATAATAATTAACTTATCCTAAAACAAATTTGATTTTTATTAAATACGTCTTATATACAGTTAACTCCCTCCCTCCAGTTCCTTCGTAAGGAGGAACTTTTAAGATAACAAAAATAAACATTACTTTAAATTAAACAAAAATGCTAACACTAGTAACAATAAGTTTGACTTAAACTTCTATAAGTAACTACGAACAATTTTTTCTAGCTTTAATAAAGAATAAATAAGATTATGTTCTAAAGTTTTAAACTAACAATTAACAACATGTAATAACCTTAGAAACTAAAGTAAATTAGAGTTCTTCTTGTCGGGATTTACTCTACTGAGCGCAGCCGCCAGCCTCGGGTTCTAACCTACTGTGAGGTACGCGAAGTTCTTCGAGATGAACCGTACGCGACCTAAACGGGTGGTTAACATCCTTAATGGTAAACAAATTATTTTCCCGTATAGCTGTGACTTTGTAAGGGCCCTCGTAGCGCGCGGCTGTTTTATTTCTCGCGGTCCTCAAACGCCTATATATGATTGCCCCAAGCGCTAATGGCTCTTTCTTATTAACAACAGGCCGGTTATTAGCCTTATCTACCCTGGTTTGTTTCTCCCGGATTAATTTTTCTCGGATCTTTCCCCATGTTTCATGTCGCTCCATTCTCGCCTTTGACAGTATTTCCCTTAAATCGCTATTATTAGCTGTGATAAGATCTCCTCGATTGATCAGAATCACTCGCCGCCTTTGACCAAAAACAATTTCTACCGGGGATAACCCTGTCGCAGCGTGTATTGTATTATTGTATGCTATCACCGCGCAAGGCATAGCGTCATATGGGTCGAGGTTCCGTCCCAATTTTAATAACCGTAGGTGCTCCCCTAACGTATTGTGTAGCCTTTCCACGGCGCCCCTGCCCTTGATATGATGGGGGGTATTTAACCTCCATACTATGCCTAATTTCCTGCTTTCGTTCCGAATTAAAGTGTTATCGAACTCTCTTCCGCTGTCTGATACTACTTCGTCAGGTACGCCGTATGTCGCACACCACTGCAAGATTCCCTCCCATACCGCCTTAGGCGTTTTCGCTTCGATTGGATAGGCCATCGAAATCTTGCTGAACGTATCTATCGCAGTCAGCCATGATTGACCCTCGCACGAGTAAATGTCAATTTGCACGGACCGCAAGGGTTCCATCGCGGTGGGTGTCGTTACTTGCACGGCTACCGGGGGCTGGCGATCATACTTTGCTCGCTGGCATACCTCGCACCGTGATATAAAATCGCGTACCATACTTACCATATTTTTCCAAAAATATAATAATTTCAAAGCTCGTAGTGTCTCCTCTACTCCCCTGTGATTAGTTTTCCCGGTGTGATGATCTGTAAGCAGTCTCTTTTGCACCGTTGGGTCCGTGATCGTTTCTACTTCCCGTAAGCACCGGATTAAAGTATACCCTACTCCTATCCTCTCCTGTCTCCATAATCTTTTAATTTTATTCGCTATAACACGATTGCCGACATAAACGTAACAGTTTCGGCCTGCGTTGTTGAATTCTGCAAATATTCTTTCCAGCTCATTCTCGTCAACCGATGCTGGCGTTCGAATTAATATGGTTGATAGCCCCTCGTACACGCTTGTTCTAGTTTCCGTTCCCGCGTCCAGTTTTGATTTTATTATGATTTGGTGCTTTTTATCGTTTATTATTTCATTAATTTCGGGTAGCTCGTGGGGTCTTTCCGTCGGTGTTGTGTTTTCCTCTTGATCGCTCAGGGTTAACGGAGATTCCTGTCCGCACTCAGGCCAGGAAAATAGCTCTGTGGGTGTATTTTCCTCCTCGATTGCGTTTACAACCAAATCTCTGGATAACCAATCGGCGACGGCGTTTTCTACTCCCTTCTTATGTACAGTATGAAAATTGTACGCCGCGAGCCTTTCCTTCCATCGCGATATTCGGGCTGAAGTCTCTTTAAGCGTACTCAGATATACGAGCGGTTTGTGATCTGTTAACAATTCGAACTTCCTACCGTATATGTAGGGGCGAAAGTGTTCTACGGCCCATACAACCGCTAAAAGTTCCCGTTCGATCGCACTATACCGTCTTTCGGCATCGTTTAACTTCCGACTCGCGTATGCTATCGGTTTTTCGCCTTCCTCGAAATTCTGAGATAATACGGCCCCGACGGCGACCTCGCTTGCATCTGTAGTGACCCTAAACATACGGTTGAAGTCAGGAAAGGCAAGGAGCGGTCGAGTGGTTAAAATGTCGCGGCATTTCCGAATACTCGTTATCTGCTCCGGCCCGAGTTGAAACCGTTTTCCTTTTTTCAATATTTCGGTTAATGGGTGAGTCAATTCCGCAATACCTGGAATAAACCTCCTATAATAATTAATCATGCCTAGAAACCGTCTGACGCCGCGGACATTCTTGGGCAAAGGGGCTTCCTGTATAGCTTTCACTCGCTCCTGATCTGGTTGGACTCCATTCTGGGAAACAACGTGACCCAAGAACCTTATTTCCCTTAGGCCGAATTTAGATTTTTCACGGGATAATTTCAATCCGAACTCGCGTATTCTGCTGAATACTTTCCTCAAATGATCAACGTATTCGTCCTCGGTCTTACTAAAGACAATGAGATCGTCCATGTACACTTGCGAGAAGTCTTCGCCTAATCCTCGTTGTAGCTCGTCCATGAGACGTTGGAAGGTTAAAGGGGCCCCCTTCAACCCGAAGGGCATCCTAACGAATTCAAAGTGTCCACGTTCCCACGAAAACGCAGTTTTACCAATATCTTCTTCGGCCATCCTAACCTGGTGATATCCGCTTTTGAGATCCAACGTACTAAAAACCGTTGCACCCGACAGGCGATCAAGTATGTCCTCTACCCGAGGAAGAGGGTACCGCTCATCCTTAGTAGCCTCGTTTAGTTTCCGATAATCGACTACAACGCGATACTGTTTCTCTTTTTCGCTATTCTCTCCTTGTCTTTTTTCAACTACCCATAGCGGACTATTAAACGGGGAGTTACTATGCCGGATTATACCCTGTTTCAGTAGTTCACCCAACTGTTGTCTGATTATGTTCCTCATGGCTTGTGGATATCGTCTATCTTTAACATACACCGGTGTATCTGTTTTCAAATTGATTTTATGGACTGTTCTTCCAGTAGTAGGCATAAGTTCTCCGTCCCGGTAAAATAAATCCTCATTAAGTTCTAATATCCGCGACAACGCTTCCTTTCTACATTCTACTGCTCCAATTTCGATGTCCGCCTTATTTTCCTTCGTTACTATTTCGTATCTCCGCTTACCAATCATAAGGCGCCAATTGTTCCCGGTAACCCTCATGCTTAGACCTGCCCGCTGTAGAATGTCGCAACCAATAATAAAGTCATATCCCGGCATCAATTCTTTAATTATATGAATTTTAATCGGATACGCATAGCACCCCGTTAATTCGGTTAGATTCAAGATCACCTCTCCCAAGGTCTGGCATCTACCGCTAACCGTAGAGACTACACATTTGCATCGTTTACGCCTTAACCATACACCAAATTTCTCCGCTGCTCTCTTACTAATTAACGAGTTAGTACTTCCCGTATCGACTAAAAATTTTATTTTTGACTCCACTAACCTCGCCACGGGCAACCTAGTCAATCGCCCCGTCCTCACACTATTGTTAATTATTAATTCGCCCCGTTGGTTGCCCCCCCCAGTTACCGCATCCTCAATCCGCGCGAGGACGCCCCGCCACTACTTCCCCCGACGTCCCGGAATATCCTCCCCTCCATGTATTCCCACCACTTACCTCGTCTCTCCTCTTAGCCGGGCTGCTGCGCTCCGATTGGGTACTTTCCTCTCCCGAAGATTCATCACCAGAGTAATGGCCACCGCTCCTCTTGCCAGCTCGCCTGCTGATCCAGTCCTGATTGTTTACCTCAATCGGCTGTTGTTTCTGTTCCCTCCTATTTGATCCTGGGTTACGTCGCGGGCATTCCCTCGCTATGTGCCCTCTCCTGCCACATTCGAAGCATCTTATGAGGTTGCATTGCGCCGCTATATGACCGGGTCGGTTACATTCGTAGCAGCGTCGCTCCGATTTTCGCCTCCTTACGTCAGGAACCCGGCTTGGCCGTTTTTCGAAACCTCGATTGTTCGTAGACAGCCGCCTCCTATGTGTACTTCGTACCTCCGTCCACTCTGTTTCTGGCTTTTCGAAGCGAGCCTCATTTCGTTCTTTAGCGTCTATGAGATCATGTGCGCACTCTATAAAGTCTCGATCCTTCGGTAGTGAGCCCGGTCGATCCATGTAATGATTTAATTGTACTTTCATCACACTTTTAAGGAAATCCAGTTTCTGGGCTCCCTCCGCTTGTCCACAAGCCTCCACCATTTTCTCCGTTAACCGGTTGTATAGGACAAGAAGTTTTTCGGCGAATTCTCCTTCCGATTGTCCTTGCGCTCGCCTTTCCTTAAGTAAATAGAATACATCTTCTTCTGGTGTCCATCTTCCACCGCCATAAAGTTTCTTTAATCGTACCTTTAGCGTTTCCCAAGAGTGCGTTAGGTAGCCCTGGATTGCGTTTAAGACTCGCCTTGAGATACGACCAATGAGAGAGGCCTCGAGAAGTCGGACGTCAGATTCCAATAGCATTCCAGATTCCTTCCGCGATACTATTAGTTCCTTAATCTGGTCGCCTCCCTTAATGAAGTGCTCAAGATCCCCTATTATTCCAGTAAAAGGTTCTAGTTGGATGATCACTTCATGAATGAAGGTGGAATTCTGTGTTCTAATCTTCAATAGTTCGATGTGCGACATTGTCGTAGTCTCGGTCAATTGCGACTCTAACTTTGCCAACTGTTCCTCTTCCCCCATATTATTCACAGTATTAACACTAGATTCGTAGTTAAAGCGTGATACGCCGACACTTTAACCAGAGCGTTCTAAGAATATTAACTGATTTACTCACGTGAATTTATCTTAGAGCGTACCCGGGTTTCGGCACCAGTTATGATTAGACTGAATGTTACACTAAAAAAATGTGGGGCTAGAGCAAAGTGACAACAGAACTTCAAGAAATCCAGAAATCAACTAACTTTATTTTGCTTTCCACCTGGTACATATAAAAACAGCAACATATGTTTATTAATAATAATTAACTTATCCTAAAACAAATTTGATTTTTATTAAATACGTCTTATATACAGTTAACTTATATATATATATATATAAAAAAAGTTTTATTTATATATATATAAAATGATATTTATTTTAATTTTGAGATCAATCAAAACTATTCTTCAAGCTTATTTAAATATTATAATTAATGGTTTTGACGTTTTTTTCCCTAAAGCTATGTGTATTTAAACTGTTTTCACTTTATATGAGTGAAAGAAGTGGTATCTATGTTTATCACCTCTTTTATAAATCATTTTTAATTCCTGTTGTTTCTTTAGGTGCTCCTTGTGAAAGTGTACCTCTTCAGCCTAGTTCTATACCATCTGAAGATGAGCTTGATAAAGATTTGATTTGGGCTCAATTATTAAGCTCTCGGCTAGCTATGTACTTAATGGGAGCTTCCTGTGGTGGCGGAAATATGAAAGTGGATGAAGAAGAATATCAAGAAAAAGGGTTAAGACCTAGGTAATTATTCCTACAATGTTATATGCTTCTAATTCTACCTTGGCGGTTTTGCTGATATTGATGTAGTGGATGGGAATACGTTTGAATACAGAGAAATTTAGATATTTAGGGGGCGATGATAACTAGAAAAAATTAAATCAATCAGTAAATCAAAGCTAGATTAAAAGCCAGAAATGTTTACTACTTTTCAGTAGCGAACTTGCTTAGCTCCCGCCTTCTAGCCCGAAAATTAAAAATTATGATTTGAAAAACTAATATTCTTCTTACAGTCCTTTATGGATGTGAAACATGATCGCTAACATTGAGGGATGACCAAAGGCTGAGGGTTTTTCGAAAATAAGGTATTGCTTGGAATAATTGGACCAAAGAGGGGCGAATCAACAGGAGAATTTAGATGTTTACCTAATGCTGAACTTTTTTTTTTTTTTTGTTCAGTACCCCTACCTGGCCATGTGTGGCAGACAGGGGGTTACTCTATAGGTGTAACCAACCTATTCTAACCATGGTGGGTAGGTCGAGATTTATTCTGTGGGACCTCCATAAAATAAAAGTCAACCATCCCAGGGCGGGTTCGAACCGCCGCAGTTCGGCTCGAGCATGCTAACGAGGGTTGCCCTCAAACACACTCGGCTATCCCGGCTCACAATGCTGAATTGTATCAGGTAAATATAATAAAGATAATAGCATGGCGGCGAATAACATGGGTATGTAAAATTGCGAAACTCGGCGGTGACCGAATCCCTAAAGTACGGGGCTGACTGGGAAACGTGACAGCCAAGATTTCTAGATTTCGTAGAGGGCACCTAATCCCAATTTTTTTTTCTCTTAAAGATTTCTCATAATCAGCTCTAACAATTTTGATTAAACTTTTCATGTTTGATCGTAATGGAGTATACTTTAATATGAGGTAGCGTTTATGATCATAGAAATGATCTGATAGAGCTTAAATGGCTAAGTATAAATAAATTGCTAAATATAAAATATTAAAGGATTTAATAATCAAATAAATGTTTATCCTAAAACAAAAGTTTTAATTTCCGGTTATAAGAGTAATAATATATATGTCTAATATATCAATTGAAAGCTTAGAATTCAAGAAACACAGTAGAACCTCGCTATCCAAATTTCACTAGTCATACTCTCTGGGAATTCCAACCATTCTGTCACCCTCACTGAGTTCTAAATATTCTTGGAACATTGGAACACCGGAACCGTCTTCAAGAAAACTATGTAGATAGAGGGTAAGAGGATTTTTGTTGGAGAAAGTGAAGTTCATCTTGCTCTCAATATTTATTGATATCATGAAGAACATATGGTGATTTGTTACTTTAAATCGGGTATGGGCAACCTTTGAGATGTTGTGGCCAAACTTTTATGAGCAAATACATTTGCAGGCCGCTTTCAAAAGTAGTGCATTTTTTGCGCATACGTTTTTTGAACATATGTAAATTATTGTTGTTCAAATGAAGCTATACCGATACACACCGAGGTTATGATGCCCGTATTAATCTTAATCTTCCTCATTTGGAGTGAGTAAGAGTAAGTAGTTTTCACTTACCTATATATGAAATATATAGTAAGGGAAAGTATTGCAATCGTGAAAAATTTCGACTTCCGGTTTTCAATGGAAATACACTTTTTGTGGTCCTCTCAGTCCAAATAACCAAGTCCTGCGAAATGATCTGTGTGTGTGTGTGTGTGTGAACAGACTAGCTCAAAACCTATAAACCGTGCGAACCTGAAATTGGATATTTAGTGTATGTATATGCCCGCGATGTGACAGCAAAAATTTCAATAAAATTGTTCAAACGGAGGGGGTACTTTATTTCATAACTTTTCAAGTTGTTTTCGATTTTCTCAAAAACGGCTCCAACGATTTTGACAAAACTGGGTATTTGATGTATGTATATGCCCATGATATGACAGCAAAAAATTCATCAAAATTGATCAAACGAAGGGGGCACTTTTTTCAATACAAATTTTTCCCATTTTTACGTTGTTTTTTTTGTTTTTTTTTTTTTTCAAAAATAGCTTTAACGATTTTGATTAAACTCGTCATGTTTAATGAGAATCAAGTATTCTTTAATATCAGGTAAGCTTTATCATTATTAAAATGTTCTGAGGGGGCTTAAATGGGGAAGGGGCATTTTTTGTTTTTCTATAAAGTACCTTTGTTTTTGTTTATATGGAGAAATTATCTGTCTCTCGTTTCGCCTAAAAATAAGAAATGGCTAAATATGAAATATGAAAAAAATCAAGTAAACATATAAAGGAGAAAAAAAAAATATATATGTATATATATATATATATATATATATATATATATATATATATATATATATATATATATATATATATATATATATATATATATTCGGTCAACTCATAAAACACCCCACGCAGGCACAGTACGCCTTTAATGACAGATGATTGTTTATCATTAAAGATATTCTGTTCATTTGATGGAAATTATTTGTTTCATGGTAACTATATAAAGTTTTCAACAACTACATAGAGAATTATAAAATCAGACGACTTGGAGTATTGCATAAGCATTGCTGAATTATCACAAGTAAAAACTTATATTTAATAATAAAAACATTAAGTGTACTTTAAAGAGCAAATACAAACATAAATAAGTAAATGAATGAGGAAAAATGTGTGACTGAGAAATGGCATTTAACAAATCATATCAATTTCTAATCAAAGTAAGTTGGTAAGTGAAAGTTGTGTGTTGCGCGAATCATACCAGATTTTTTTTAATTGGGTTTCTGAAAATGTCTCGCAGGTTGGGTCAAATCTTACAGTGGGATACGGCACGCGGTCTGGTTGTTGCCCACACATGCCTTAAATGAATGCAATGTACTGTAGTCACTATTTTCTTAACTATTGATTTAAATTAGGAAATATTAACTGTATCCATCGGGGAAGAATACCATATCACCGTCATTTCCCATTCTGAAAAAATAATCAACTCGATTGTTATTTCTATAATCTCTTAAAAAAATATTTATAAAAAAACTCAAACGGATCTCCAGAATGTAGTTCGGCAAGGAATTTTTTTATGTTATCAATAATTGTTGATATTAATTATGCATAATATATTATTATTTCAGACATGCCTATTCAGTCTTAGATGTTCGTGATTTAAATGGTATTAGACTATTGAGACTTCGTAATCCTTGGGGCCATTATTCCTGGAGGGGAGACTGGTCTGATGATTCCAGTGTATGGACCCCTCAGTTAAGGGAGTTGCTAATGCCCCATGGAGCTTCAGATGGTGTTTTCTGGATATCTTTTGATGATGTTTTAAAGTAAGTATTGCTAGATATCATTTATATTTATTAATAAACATCAATGTTAAATTTATATTGGACTATATATTTATAATGATATCTATTTCAGAGGGGCATTCTAACTAGTGTGGATATATTCTCAATATTTTTTTGTTTTTTCAATTGAATTCCTCTTGTTACTCTAATTTAAATTTATCATGGATTGGTTATTTATTGATTTACTTGAATTGAAGTAGATACCTCATATTTAGTATTTTCTATTATAGGCTAATAAAAAAGTTTTCTTTTTTGTTGGTTTTAAAACCTACTATCTTTCTGGAAATCTAATTTTTTTGTTACTTTTTAAAACTGGAATTCTTGTTAACTTGTTACAAGATTCTATTGAAATACTGCTATCAGTATTTATAAGATTTATAAGACTCAGTACAGGATTTTGCCTGTGCATAAGCCTAATTATATTTGTTTTCTTTTTCTTAAACTTTTGGTATATGAACTTTTTTTCTTCTGAACTGTAAGAAATTCATGTTATGCATTTTTTAAATTTAAAGTTACATAAGAACCTATATCATTCAATATTGTTGATTTCAAAGGGAAAAAAATTAAAATTATTTATTTTACTAAATTTTATTCATAATCTTGTATATTTTTTATCCCCATTTCATTTGCATTTTTATCTCTTGTTTATGCCATGGATTAAAAATTAAAGAAGCCTTTCCATAATTGATAGCTGAAAGCTTTTTTAGAATTAATCACAGTGTTATCCTCAGTGCTTTAAAATCCTTCTTTGTTTTCTCTTTTATACTTCTATTAAGTTTTTTTATCTTTGTATTATCTCCTATAGGGTAACTGTACCAATAGTTGACAGTTTAAGAAAAAAAAAATCATATTATTGACACTGTTTACCACTATATTGATGTCAGGCTGATCTTTCTTATGAATTTAGTCAGGCCAATCCCTCTAGAAAACTAGCAATACAATATCCTGTGGTCTACATATATGGTTTTTATAAAAAAATGATTTCTTAGAAACTTCTAAAATGAACTAATAGTTGACACATCAAAATGTAAAGGTTTGGAAAGTTGACATTATGATTTTAAAGTTGACACATGCATTAATTTTTTATTTCCTATGATGTTTAATAGTTAATAAGGACTACAATATAAGTTAATATTTTTTTTATTTATAAACTAGTAAATTCACATTGGAAACAAAATAAAATTCTACAATTTAATTATTTTACACACATAAAACTTAAATGAGACAAAAACCAACAAAAATATTTAAACGAAAATCTGATCTGGAAAATGAGACCATCCAGTTAAGTAAGTATGATAATTAGATTTTAGTAATGAGCAGAAGTTTGCACAATTTTAGATTCTCCAATGATGAACTTCACTCTTCCAGTGCTCTTTAAGACAATTAAAGATGGCCACATTCATTGTTTGGATGAAATGTGTAGCATTTTGCTATTAGCATAACAAGTATCACATGTTCTTAGCAGGATTTGGAAGTGGGGAGTGTGAGATGAGACGAGTGCCCCTTCAGGAATAGGATTATTGGCAACACAATTTTGCTCTCAATGATTCATGGATAGAGCACACTAGCTATAAATTCATAAAATAAGGCACCTTTCATCAGCCAGACTCCACCCCCAGATGGAACACTATTTGCTAATTCTGGCGGTAGTTGACATCGATGTCAACTATTGAAATTATGGATTAATTTCTGTTCTAATAGTTGACACCTACATTTAAGCCCTTAAACATTGTATAAATATAGTAAAAAGAATATTAAATGATTCTCATGAACTTAATGAATACCATAAAAGTAATTAAAACATAATTTAACTCAAATAAACCAACTAAAAAGCTTATTTAACTTGACTTCCACCTTAATGAAACAGGTTAGCAGAAACCAAGTTTTCAGGCGACTAGAAAATTCGCCATTATAACCTCTCACAAATAAGCTTGAGTTTTCATCAAACTAATGTCGATGGCAGCACAGCTAACTAGTATAACTTGGCAAATTACCGCCAAATTTTGAACCAAAATAATCAACCCTGAATCTTATTATTCACATTTTTTGTACAAAATGTCAACTATTGGAGCACTGTCAACTTATGGTACAGTTACCCTAGTTAGAAGTTACAGTATTAGTTTGTAATGCTTTTTATTTATTTCTTGTTTGGATTGTGTTCATTGTGTTACCTTGTAATTATAAGGCTTATAATAATTAAATTATTCTTATAATTATTACAAATATAAGTTTCTTCTTGATTATTATTCATTTCAATTGAAGGGGTATCTCTGAATTGAACATTCCATTTTGTGTTATAAGAAAGAGGCTGATATAATTGTGAGATACAAGGACTGTTGGGAAAGTATCCGTCCGTGTATATATATATATATATATATATATATATATATATATATATATATATTTATATATATATTTATATATATATATTTATATATATATTTATATGTATATACTTTTTTTTTTTTTGTGAATGTTGAATGAAGCTCTCTTGCATGACCAGACCTTGAACCTTGCATCCATGCATGGATTCTGAATTCTGTAAGAGGCTTTATCATGCTGGTAGAATTATGTATAGTTCCAAGTAAACTATTTTGAGGATGATTAGGTGTCCAACATTCAAGGTCAGTGAGTGTATGTATTTTTTCTGACTAAAGGTCGGATGCTTTTCTAACAGAACTCATATGCTTTGAAATGCAATTATATGGCAATAAAAAGCTTAAAAATGCCAAGGAAATGTGTTCCAGTTTGAAGGAACAGTGTCAGCTAGATTAGTAACAACACTTGGATCATTTATTGTAGTTTAATTTAGTGATTTTAGCACTTATTATGTATCTCATGTTTTTACATTTTTTTTTAATTAATCTATCACATGCACAATATTATTTAATTAACACTAGAACATTTTCTTTATTCATTTACATTCAAATTATTTTAGAAGCTAGTTGCATGTTTTGACAATGATAGTATTGTGTACTATATATTTCGTGTACCATAAATTTTCAACTATTTTATTAATTGTTTGCAGGTACTTTGATTGTATTGATATATGTAAAGTACAGAGCAATGGCTGGAATGAAGTACGATTACAAGGAACATTACCGCCTCTTTCCTCTGAACAACATATCTCTTGTATCCTGTTGACAGTTCTTGAACCAACTGAAGCAGAGTTTTCCCTTTTTCAAGAAGGTCAACGGTTAGTATGATTTTAATATTTAATTTCCTTCAAGTAAGTATTAGTTATCAGAAGTAAATAATATTTTTTTATTTTAGTAAGAGTTATACCCTGTTCACTTGACGGTTGACCGACACCCATTTTACAAGTTACAAAACTGTTTATTTAATTTTAAAATTAATATCAAGTCTTTATCCCGGCAATTTAATTTGTGCCTTTTTTTCACACAGTTCAAGAAAATGAAATAAAATATTAAACCTAGAACTGTTTTAAATAATAGAAAGATTACTTTTTATTATTTATTAGTGAATACTTAATAATTATTGCATTACGTTTATTTGTTGTATTAGCTCATTGGTTTGAAATGAAATTAAAATTTATATTTCTTTTGAGAATAATTGTACCTTACTTGTAATACAGTAGGATTCCAATTAACTGAGTTGATGGGGACCAAGGCTACCTCGGTTAATCGAAATAATCGGTTATTCGGAACCATACCAATACCAACTGAAAATGTAGGTTATTTTTAAATAAAAACTACATATATGCTTGAAAACCTAATAAATGTTTAGTAATAATAATGGATAATAATAATAATAATAACAGAAATTATGAAACATTTTTTTAAAAAGAAATCTTTCATTGCATTTTGTTTAAACGAACTCATATACATTCACATACCCCCCACCCCCCTCAGACTTGGCACCTCGGTTAATGGGGACCTCGGTTGACTGGACCTCAGTTAATCGGAACCATATTGTATGTTAAAAAAAAAATAAATATGTCATATTTTTGCTACTTGAGTTGAATATTATAATTACAGTGGCAGTCCCAAATCATGATTTTAGGATTTAAAAAATATCTTTTTACAATAAACACCAATCTCATGCTATTAAGACTTGTGTTATTTTGGAGTGAACAATTAGATTGTTCAAAAACCTTCATTTTAAATTATCACCAATTGTGGAGGGGATTGGGAAGTTGGATAATACCCCCATAAAAGTGTAATTATAATGCCAAAAAAGAAAAAGTTCTTTTTGAGAAGTGCAGGATATTGCAAGTGTTCCTTAAACAGTGGAAGGTGGTAGCCCTCTTGATTTACATCCAGAAGTTTCTTAAAGATTGAAATCAGTCGAAGGGCACTATTCAAAAAGTAATACTGTGGTGCCTATCTTTTTGCTTGTAATTACAATGTTCTCTTTTCCATTTCATTACATCCTACAAATCGCTACATTTTTCTTTTTAATTTTAAAATGTGGTTAATAAGTGTACATTTTAGTCAACCATACATCAACCATAGGGTTTCTCAGAAGGAAAAGTCAGTAAATATGTGGAGAGATATGTAATGGAAATGGTTGGGGGTGAGGTCAAATAAAACAACAATATATGTTCAATAACATATATTGAAAGCTAAGTATAAAACAAGAAAGATAAAGAAAGTATAAAAGAAGAAAGAGAAAGAAAAAAAAAAATAATTACAGAACAAAAAAATTTCAAATAAAAGTAAATAGTAAAGATTAATGTATAAAGAATAGAGATATAGATGAGTATATAATAGAAATGAGATAAATAGTTGTGAATTTGTTATTGCAATATTTTTATTGTTGTTTGAATAACGATATGGAATGGATTACATGAAAATTATCGAGTAATAAAAAAATAATGATGGAAGAGATAGTTGACTAAAAATTTAGTTTAGCTCTACCAACTGCACTTAAATATCTCAATGTGTTGTCGAGATATATTTCTCTTGTGTTTATCAATAATTGGAATTATGGATTGAATCCCTATTGATTTTGCATAAAAATCTAAATTCCTCTCTTGAAACTGAATATTTCTCTCTCTCTCTCTCTCTCTCTCTCTCTCTCTCTCTCTCTCTCTCTCTCACTCTTTCTCTCTCTCTCTCTCTCTCTCTCTCTCTCTCGCTTGCTCTCTCTCTCTCTCTCTCTTTTTTTTTTTGTCCTTCTTTCCCCCCGCTGTACCTTAGGGCAACCCTATACCAGCGGTTCTTTCCAATTTCCTATAAGCAAGTAAAGTGCCGAAGTTAAAGGCTCGGTTACCAGGTTGGTATCTGAGCGGAAAGGCCTGCTCCCACGATGGTCCAAATATATGAACCAAAGTGAGGCTTAGTACAGTTTCTCATTATAAGTGGGCATAAATCTGCGATAAAACTAAATTAAAGGGCTGCTTGCAACTGGAGAGCTGTTCCCACCAAACAGGGCTCCAGTAGTTTCCTATCTATTTGTAGTGGGCCTGAATAGATGATAAAATATAATTTACTATTAACTTATTCACTAACAATATAATGAACACCTATAATAATATAATAATATAATAAACATAATGTAATAATTATTATTCCAACCAAAGCAAAGTGAATAAATAAAAATGAAGAATATACAGAAATACTCATTAGAACCACATTCTATGAATTTTTAGATATCGCCTTGAGGATTTCTAAATAATTGCTCGATTTCATCAAGTTTTCAATGGGCTACCCAGCACTGAAAAGCTTGTATAATATGAAGAGATATTGATGTTAAATAACTTCAACAATACCAGTATTGTTCATAATACTTCATAATTCTGATTTTGCTATTTGAGGTGTTGCTACTTTATGAAACAGTCCAAAAGTGGAGTAATGCTAATTAATTTTTGAAGTTTAGCATTTTAGGCAATTTAAGTATTTTGACAGAAATTCACTAGCTTTCCAAACTTATTCACCTACAGAAAAAATGGAAGTGAATATATACTTGATAAACTATAACTAACTAGATCATACTAAATTATTATTATAAAAACTAAAATGCTCCTTGATTGTAGGATTCATTTTCCTCTTCATTCATTTTTTAAATTCAAAATCGCTTTTCCTGAAAAGTGGTATTTTTTCCACCTAAAATTTTCTGTTTCCCGTAATATACTGATTGTATCAGTATAATTTTTTTTTCTACAAAACAACTATATTCAAATGAAGGGTGTTTAAACATAACATATTTTTTTTTTTTTTTTTTAACATAACATTTTTTGTAAAAACGGTAGTCCCAAGAAAAACAAATTTTAACATTTGAAAAAATTGGTCAAAATTTTTAAAATGATATAAAAGAATTGAAAAAAAAAAATACCTTGACACATTTTTTATTATTACCTCATAACTCAAAGGTTCAAAAAAGATGAAAATTAAGTAAGTGAATGTTTGCTGAGAAAAAGGGCAAAGAACATGGTTCTTTCTTTGGCCAGTGTTTTGGGGCTTAAAAGCAACCTCAAAACTTTCCTGATGTGAATATCATCTCAAACAATATGTAGAATTATTCAAAAAGCCTTTCTGAAAAAAAAAATCAATGGAATATTTTGAATAGTTTTTAGAAAACTTATTGCCAAATGAAGAAGGTTAGCTGAAGCATACTTTGGGTCAAATGGTACAAACACTAGCTTTTACTTGTAAGTCAACTACGAGGTTCTTGGGGTACAATACCTATGCGAATCGCAGAAGCAGCACCTGAATACAGATGCCTAGACAAAGGATAAATTCTACAGCTTATCATTCAGTCTTTCATGCTCCCTTTTTGTGGCAATATGTGTAATAAAAAATCTTGTGTGTTACATTACATTGCTAGAATATATGTATATCGATGATTTCTTGATATAGACACGACTTCAGACGCTATGTTCTGCAACAGGATTTTATTGAACTGTTGAGTAAAGAAGCTATTGAACTCAAAAGATGGAGCAGATATTCACAAATATGAAGCAGATATTCACAAATACTTGCCTAGTTAGGGTTTAATAGTATGTATATATTTATTATTACATTAAAAATCTTGGCTCCCACTTCATTTGGTCAATAGTCATATTGCTCAATACTGAATATGCTAATTTATTCTAAAAAATATGTAAAACACTTTTCAAAAAATATTCTTACCCAAATAATTTTGTAGAAGCACTTATACACATTATTTTATTTAGTGTGTATCTTTAAGTATTTTAATTTTCACTTTATTTATTTTATTTGTCAGGAATTCTGAAAAATCACAAAGATCTCAACTTGATCTTTGTGTGGTTATATTTCGAACTAGAAATATTGCTGCACCCAGTGTTGGAAGATTAGTAGAACATAGCAAAAGACAAGTTAGAGGATTCGTTGGTTGTCATAAAATGTTGGAAAGTGATTTGTATATAGTTGTGTGCTTTGCTTTTAATCACTGGCATACTGGTTAGTAATTTATTACAAATTAGTTTTAATTTAGTTTTTCTTTAGATTTAATTATCCTATTTCAAGAAAAGTATATTTTTTGTGATATAGCAGATATTAACTTTTTATTTTTATTTTTATAAATATGATAAATAAGATTTTAGCGAGGAACACACTTTCACTGAAACAAGTCATCTTTAACTCAAACATAGCTTTTATGTTTTATTAGAACTTACATTCAAATGTTTCCAAGCTAAATCTCTAATATCAAAATAGTTTAATTGTGTATAAAAAGTCTGAAATGAATGAATTTATTCATTCCTTTATAATATAAATATTCATCTTTACTTTAAATTAATTATAAATAATACTGTAGTTACTTCATTTTTTAATCAATTGAATAAAATTCAAGAATAAAACCGCCAAAATAGATCCATTTTTATGTAAAATCCAAGAATAGATCTATTTTAGTACAGAATCACAAAATAGATCAAAAAAATAAGTGATACAATATCGTTTAAAGGTCTCAGTATTTCAAGATCAATCTAGACCTCTGAAAAACTCTCATTGCCCTTGGAGAGAAAAAATTATGGAAAAATCCTTCCATTGAAGAGAAAAAATTATGGAAAAATCCTTCCATTCGGGGCCCTAGTAATAAAATCAAAATAAATCCTGCAATAAGCGAACTTTAATCTTATAAAATAAAATAAAACAGCATATTTATATCAAAATCATATATAATTGTTTAGAAAAAATACATACGTTAAAAAAAAAAAAAAAAACTTCACTGCTTTTCATTTTAAAGAATGCATGGTCACATAAAATGTATAAAAATTGTTGGTATTATATCAAAATACAAGCGAATTTTTGGTGAAATTATGATTATATTCCTGTTACCTTCATTAAATCATTATCTAATAATAATAAATTATTTATTTATTTGTCCCGGAACTACTCCCTTAGGAACAAAATTATACAGAAACATATGGTAGGCCTTAGAGTGATATAAAAAAACAAAACAAATTAAAATGAATGAGCAATGCTGAGGAAATAATAAAGTCACTTCTTGTGATGGAAAAATTGAAAATAAATTAAATATTCTTATTAACATTTAATTAAAATAGCTATTAGTGTGCAGCTTATCATATATACATATATACACTTATTTACAAATAAAATACACATTTTTTTCTTCAGGTATTGAAGATCCTGTAAATTATCCAGAATATGTATTAGCCATACACAGCTCAAAACGGTTAATTGTTGAACAGCTTTTACCTCCTGCTTATATTTTAGCTGATTCCATTATAAGTCTCACTTTAGCTAAAGGTCAGCGTCATGAGGTAAGTTTCTAAATAAATTATTATTAGTTGAGTATTCTAAACTCACACCCACCTCTTCAAAGCATTTCTTTGTAATTCCTGTTAGGTACATTATGGTCTTCCCCCTAAGCTACCTTAATTTAATAAAAACATTAGGTTGTTAAAACTAATTAACATGTCATGATTTCATAAAAGTCCACTACAGTTTTGTTTTGTTTTTTGGCTAAAATTTTACAACACCCAATATTGTTAGGTACTTAATCTAATTTTTGATGGACTATATGGTCAGTATTTATGCAAATTTTGTAATGTTTTGAATAAAACAGGATTGTTTCTCTTTTTATTCACAAGACATTTTGTATTTTAAACAACTAGTACTGCTTGAAAAACTGCTATTGATTGTAATGAGATTTTAATGGACCTTGCCATGAAAAGATCTTTGAGGTAGGAAATTTGGTGTGAAATGGCTTGTATATTTTGTTTGAAATTCCCTATATACATATACACAAGATGGATTTCCACGGATATATTGTAAATGAGATAATTAATTTTAGGGACGTGAAGGAATGACAGCTTATTACTTAACCAAAGGTTGGGCTGGACTTGTGGTAATGGTTGAAAATAGGCATGAAAATAAATGGATTCACGTAAAATGTGACTGTCAAGAAAGTTATAATGTAGTTTCTACACGTGGAGAATTGCGAACAGTTGATTCAGTACCTCCTCTTCATAGGTAAAATTTATTATATTTGCTTTATCTATAGATGCTTGTTTTTACTTTATTATATTTTAATTCCTTCTTGCCTGAGAATAAATATTTTTAATTTTTAATATGAAATATGGAACTTATACTTTCATTATTCAAGATTTAATTACCTCATTATGGATTTATATGTTTAAAATATATTACTAAGGAATTTTATGTATAAATATTTATATTGAGATTTAAATCTTAACATATTTATAAACTACTACTATAAAAATATATATATATATAAAGGTTTATTGTAAATGCTTATGCTGTGAATGAAATGTATTTACTGGTGTGTTAGGAGTTAGGAATTTAATGAGGATTCTCATAATGCAATAAATTCCATTTATTGTGTAAGAAAGAGTACTTTATTCATCAAAGTACTTCATGCTTTCCTTTCTTAAAAAAGGTCACGGAACCAGTTCTAAGCAGTCACAGCTGTTTCAAGAGTTTGGGCATCCTAGGCTAGTGCAATGGTAGGTCCCCCCCTGGTGTGTTTTTATAAGCTTCATTTTATAGCAGTTTCTTTCTCCTATTGATACGGTAACTGTTACTGTTAGGAGAATTCTCTAAGCCACATACAAGTTAGATACATTTTGTTCCAAGTCATATTCTAAAACAAAATCGAGGACTTCCTTTGGGGTTGATGACTGTTTAGTAATCTTCTAGGAATAGCTTGTAGCTCACCTCACACAAATCTATTGAGTCAATATCCTTGGACTGATTATGAGGTCAGTGCTTTTTCAAGCTTTGCCCAGTGATCTAGAATCAGCTGTGTTGGTTTCTCTTTTAGTCCAGCAAAATGGTTCAATAACTCAAGTTTTGAATTTATTTTAATTTCTTATGTCTGAATAAATCATTCCATAACTGAGCCGATGGCAGTGTCCATGAGATTGCAAAATAAAAGTTCACCTTGAATTTTTGTTTTGGCTCTGGTATATGAGTCATCGTTTCCCTCATAAGGAAATTATCTCTTCTTTTTAACCAACTTCAAAAGAGGAGGTTACTCAATTCGTATGTGCCTTTTTTTTTTGTGTTTTTTTTTTTTTTCTATGCATGTTCACCGATTACTCAGAAATGGGTGGACCAATTGGAATGAAACCTTTTGCATCTTGTAAAGTTTTTTCTCGAGGTGGTCCCATTAAAATCTTTTTGGGTTCTTAATTTATTTAAGAAGTTATCGCAAAAAAAAACATGAAAATAATTATTTAATTATCGCTCAAAATATTTACTTATTGAAAAAATAATCCTATATCAAAATATCCCGGGCCTTTATATTATAACTATATTAACAGTCACCTTTTCAATTTTATGAATACACACTGTAAAGTGGAAGCTCTAGTGCAGTGCTTATATTACACAACTTTTAATACCCTCCCTACTTTGACTAGAAATGGAGTTTTTTTTTTTTTTAAAGACCAAATTGTTTTTCCAATTGGGAAGGGAACACAAATTGAGAAATCAAGTTACAAAACACTATGGCTTCAATTCTAGCAGGGTGGCCTTTTTGACACCAATCATTTTTATGGCTGCTTAATTTTTGCTGTTAGGACTTTCATAGAATGATAAGGGAGATATCAAACTTTTCTATAGTTTTTATTGATGCATGAACATCGGCAAACTATTTTTTAAATAATGTAATGTCTGTAAAGACGATTTAATTATAATTACACGAATACTGGGAGAAAGTGTCCTAGGAAAATTTTCATTTATTGGGAAATATATTACAGTAAACAACATATACTTTTCTTATTTCGGTGCCTGAGTATATGAATGCCTCGAATGCGAAAAACCCATAAACACATCCAAGCCAGACTGTCTCAAGTCCATTTCCATTGTCCATTGTCTGTAATTGTCAATAAAACTCATTTATTCAACACTGGACAGCAGTAGAGGCAGTAAATGGAAAAGTGCAAAAATCGAAAAAAAGAAAAAGTAATTGGAAAATTAATGATGGATAATTTCCTAATAAGTGACTGACTACCTTTAACATTTTCGTATCTAGACTCTCCTATCTAGACAATAGCAAATCCTGTAAATGCCACCAGCTGGGGACGTTATCGTAACTTAAAGAAAAGAATGAGACAATTAACCATCATAGATGGAACTGGAGGTGAAAGAAAACAATATTGAAATTATTTAGCAGGACATATTTATTTAATGACTGGACATATCCATAATGTTGGACATATCTCTTAATTTTCGAACCACATTTAAGCTTAGTTAATAGTCTTTTGTTTTCTTAAAATCAATAATTTGGCACTTACAGCCTCTTTCATTTATACGCCTCAATAATTGCAGAAACGAAATTAAAAACCGATAGCAGTAATCCAGATAAAATTACAAAAGTGTCACTCAAGAATGAAGAATCCGCACAAGATTTTATGATTACGTTGTATATTAATATCCGACAGTAACCGTGTGTATCCAGAAGAAGACAGAGGTGCCTGAATCCTTTGTTAAGGCCTCTAAATCAACTGAAAATAAGCTTTTCCAGGAAGAATTGATTTCCTTTTTAATGGGCATAGCGATTGAAAGTCGGATATCAAAATTTAATTTGAATCAATAATGGCCACCATTACAAATTTAAACGATCCTTCCGGAACTTGTAGAAGTCTTAAAAATTTGCTTTCTAAAGGGTTATCAATGCTCGGCCTTTTTTGGAATTCCATGAACTTTGTGGTCTTATGATTATGGTGTCCATCCGTCGTTTAGACCTACATTTAGGATTTTTTAATATTTACATGATTTTTAATAGTGGCTTTAATCTCCTTAAATCCAAAAATTAATCTTTTAAATAACCCAGAAAAATGTTCTTGAGTTTTATTTTTTGGCAAAATTTTCCAGGAACAGGGTCGAAACTACAATAATTTTGCCGTAACCATAAAAAAGTTTCATTTTTCAGAAAACGACAGCAAAATTATATTCTACTGATATTATATATATCTTTATTTCAATCTATTGTTGAAAATTTATTTAAGGTTATGTTTAAGGTTTGTTCCAACAAGCACTTAAAACATGTCAATAACTAACAGACTGCTCATGTTCTCCCCCACTCTTTTGATTCTGAATTTGATTGGTTGATTTTCCTATCCGATTCATCGAGCATTAAAACAGTATTGAGCAGTAGGGGAGAGCAGGGTTGGTTGGCATAGGGGGTAGGTTGGCCATTGGCTTATAGTTTCCGTCACACTTGTTGTGAAGGCCCCACCATTGTACCATGTGACCCGCTCGACCTCGGGAGTCTTGTCCTGAGTTTTCAATTCGATGCTTACAGTGTAGATAAGAGTGTGATTCATTGATTGATTTTACAATATGTAACTAAATTTTTATATTTTCAGTAAAGTTGGTTTAAAGGCATGGAAAAACATTTGACTCCAATTCTGTTCACATAGCCCAAACTCCTTTGAAAAACCTAACCTTTCGACTAACAAGTTTCTTGTTTGATCGTTCTCCCCTGTCCTGGCAATCATCTTTCATATGATCTCTCCTGTGGGGTTAGTTGGCTCTCTTCAACTTTTTTTTTGGCGCAGTAGCAATTCACAAAAGCAAGGTAAACATAAACAAAGGTGAAACTACCAATTGTCTTTAGTTCCAGCGAGGAAGATGAGAGCAATTTTTCTTATACAAAAAGTGATGACAGTCTAAACTTCTATCTTCTTCTATTGTCATTATATTTTCCCTTAAAAGCTGTTAAAAACCGATTCAAAATTATTATACCATTATAGTGCAGCTTTTAATAACAATAATACCTGTCAGGCAGTCCTTGAATGAGATGGCTAAATAACCCCACCTTCTAGGCCAACCTGCCCCACATATGGGGTTAATTGGAATACTCTGGATTGACGAATTCTTCAATTTTCTATGATCTTAGTATTAAATATTATGTTGTGAAAAAAATACTTGAAGTACTTTAATACTTGGAGTTTACAGTGGCATCAGCCCCATTGAGATTATATTAACAGGAACGACTCAACAATCAAAAAAGTGAAAACTGTTGCCAACCAACCCCGCTCTCCCCTACTTAAAATCAATCAATCAAATTTAAAATAAATTAATGGGGAAAATTCATGAGCAGTTAGTTATCTAACTGCTCTAATAAAATCGTAATCAGTAATCAGTAACATGTCATTTGGAAATTTTCTATTTTGCGCCGCCTCTGAAAAGATTGTGTTGTATTGAACATGGTACAGTAAACCCTCGATATAGCGAACTGGTAGGGGGTTTGATATTCATAGTTCGCTATATCGAGGTTCCTTATAACCGAGGATTCTTTTTTTTTTATCCAATGGCCGCATTAATTTGATCATATTTAGAAGGAAATTCATTCATTAGAACCAGTTAAATTAAAACGCATGTATGTAATTTATTTTTAGTTAAACTACATATTAAATAAACAATGAGATTCACTAATTTACCTGCCAAGTTCACTCGAGAGTTCTTTAGCCTTAGCTTATAATTGGAATAATACAGAATGGTTAATAAGAGGGTCTGAGATTGGTATTTGAGATCTCATTCGTTTAAAGCAATTTATCAATTTTTTTCCTAATATTCATCAGCCGCAGAGAGCAGTCGTTTATTTGATCCTGAAGTTCAAGCATGCTGAAGATTGAAGTTTGAACCTTGGGCTGCGGTTGAATCTATTTTATCATTGTTTTTTATAATGGTGGACAATGTTGATTTGTGAATTCCATATTTTTATGCGATGGTTTTCTGACTCAGAATTCCCGATTCAATATCCGGAGAATTTTTAATTTTTCCTCGATTGATAAGGATTTATGTTTGTGACTCATATCTACCAACGAACTCATTGTGAATTAAAAAAAACAAAACAGTATAAACGACTACAGAACACTGATTCGAATAATACAGAACTCCAAACAGAACTGAGCTAGTTTTGAGAAAAAAGTCAATGGAATCAGAGAGAGAGCAAAAGGAAATCGGATTAGTTAAGAGTAAAAAAACACCTCAATTCTAGAAACTGGTGCTACTTCGTCTTCCCGCGCTCATTCTATGTAATACAGTAAAAAAAAAAAAAATTAATAAAAACTCTAGCAGTTCGTTATACCAGAATATAATAATTCTCAGGCATCAAATTTAGTTCGTAGTTCGCACTAACCGAGGGATTTCGCTATAACGAGGTGTTCGTTATATCCGAGTTCGTAATAATGAGGGTTTACTGTATTTAACATTTTGATTTAATAATTTTTATTAACAGATGGTGTGTATTCGTACAAATCAAAATAAAATTATTTCGAGCAATGCATTGACTCTGCTCTCCCATCTTGTATCAATTATAGACTTGAGCGTTAGGGATGGTGAATGGAGCTGTAGTACTTCCCAATATTAGGTAATGCAGAGAAAAAAAAAACATACAGATGTTCCACCAAGCAAAAGAAAGTAGTTGCACCTAAATATCATTTACCACAATATTAAACGAATGGGAACCGCATGGTACTTAAAATCCTCTTGGATACATATATGAAATGTGTCAATGAAACTTACATTTTTCCCTTTCCTGTTACTGTTGTTGTCGTTCTTGTTTCCACATAAAATTTTAATTGTCTGTTACTAGTCTTTTAACTTTTCTTTAGTCAAACCACCCCATGTTTTTCTATTTTATATACTCTGAAGTCCTTGGTATTTCAAGGTTATTTTCATCTTCAATTTCATTCACTCTTCATTCAAAGCATTTTAATAATTCGCTAACTTTAAAACCCTTTTAAACAACTTTTGTTTTGTTTTCAATTCTATTAATATCTATTTCTTGGATCTTGTTTTAAGATACCGTCTCTTTTTGTTTTTAAATAAATCAGTATACCCCTTAATTAATTCTTATGGTTTAAAGTTAATAGAAGGTGTTTTTTCTTTTTTTTTTATATTTGTTTTGGCAGTTGGGGATTATCAATTCATGATCCATCTGATATATGACTCAACAATAAGATCTAGTATTTATTTTACTAGTTAACCATCTTCTCTTTATCAAGACACGATCTCTTTGATTTCAGGTTTGTGAATCTGATGATTTCCAAGTGTATTTATGTTTGAAGTTAGTGCTGGACTTTGTTTAAATTACCCAGTCAAATGCAATTTTTATAAACGTATTTATGTAACATTGTGGCGTATCGTTGAATAATATAATTCTACTTTTTTTTTTCCTGTATTATTTCTCTTAATATAATTTTAATTCATTTTATCAGTAGTTATCGTAAGTTGAAGTTGATAATTTTTTTACATTTTACTTCACATTTCTGTAATGTTTCATCATGTCTTTCAACATGTTGGGAATTATGCATGTTTATCATAATTTTTAACTCATGTTCCTACAGTATGACTACATACATGTCATCCCAGTGAATAAGTTGTTAAGTTGAATTTAGCCCAAAATGGTTCAAGTGACTAAAAAGAAGCATTGAAACAGATTATTTGTGATGAATAAGTATTTAAGTCAGGCGCTCATTTGAAATGTAGTTATTGTAATTTATGCCAAGTCTGTTAAGCAATCTGTGAACAATTATTAAACACTAATATATCATTACTGATAAGATCTATTTAGTTGGTTTAATGGCCATAATCAGTTGTGGTATTTTTGACAAAATTTCAATTCTTTGTAATGAAAGCCTGAGTTTATACGAATACTGTTCAAACTTAAAAAGTTGTTTCCTGAAAAGTAAGAAAATTTGACTTAACCATTGATTCATTGGTATGAAAGAAGTATAATCTTGTGTTATTTAACAAGTATAATATTTTTCCACTGGATATTTTTTAAACCCTCTGATCAGAGAATCATATATTTATAATTAATTCCATTTCTGATTTCCTCTTAATCGCTAACTCAAATTTATTTTCCTTTAGACAGTTTGCTTTACCCTGACCACCAATAAGTTTGCTGTGCTGCAAAGCTAAAGAATTAAATTTAATCTTGTTTGTGACCAATTTTATGGCAAAGAGATTTCGCTTATGTTACCCATCCCTGTAATTAAATATATAGTTTTCAAACCTGTAAGGCATTTATTTATCTAGTTTCCACCGAAATATCCAAACAGGGAACAAGTTTATTTCCTTATATTTAGGGTTTTATGATTAAAGTATCCACGACTATGTTCCATTTTGTGAAATAGGTTTTTTAAATTTAGGGAATCATACCAATTTTTACCTCTCCAATATGCCTTGAAGACCATGTTCAACATTAGAGTAATGTTCATATTAGATGTTAAAAATTTTCTTTGACAAAAAGAACAACTGACTGTATCTCACATATATTACTTGTGGAACTCCCCCTAATTTCTTTGGTAATTTGATTTATTTAAAGGTTGATAATAGAATTTTTAACACTCAAACACATACATATGTATAATGTTTTATTTAGTTTGTAAAATTTCATATATTTTAAAAATACAAAATTTGTAAAATCATTGTAACATATTTCTGTTATATTTTTAAATATTTTATTTTTGAAGAGAACAGATTGGGCTCCGCTGGGAGTCGAACCTGGGTTTTAACATACCGCGCATGTCACGCGGGAGACCCAGGTTCGACTCCCGGCGGAGCCCAATCTTTTCATCTTCAAAAATAAAATATTTAAAAAAGGTGGTTATCCACGAATAAAGATTGAATTAATATTTCTGTTATATTATCCATATTTTTTTTTCAGACAAGTCATCATAGTTCTGACACAATTGGAAGGCAGTGGCGGATTTTCAATTGCTCATAGATTAACCCACAGATTGGCTAACTCAAGTGGTTTGCATGATTGGGGTCCACAAGGAAGCTGTCATTTTCCTGCTGTGGACAAACAAGTTGAAGGCTTACATTCCCCAAGACTAATTACTTAAATGTGTTGTTACTTTTTAATAAATGGGTGTTCTCAAAAATTGACACTTCAATTAAAAAAATAGTATATTTATCAAGAATTTACATTACATAATTTATAGTTATTGTTTGCAAAAAAATAGCTGATCAAACATTTTAAGTTAATATTGTTTTTGTCAGGGATTTGTCGAAGTAGTTTCATTGTGTAATTTTATTTTAGTGACATATTGACCACCAATGAGTATTAGGACAAGCTAGGAGTAATAGGAACTAAGGAGAATCGACACAGTTATTCGGAAACTCTTGTTTTAAAAAAAATAGATATTCTGCTTTTATTTATCATCTCAGTGGTAATTAAGGATATGATAATCATATTTTAAAGCCTTATATCTTACAATTTACTTTCATGATAATGAAAATTTTTCCCAATTATATAAATTTTAATTTTTTGTTTGTCATTTTTTCATGATGAATCAATACCTTATTTGAGGAAGTCTCATTTGTTTCTTTGTTTTTTTATTAATATACCCTTTGAGGATTAAGTAAAGGATATTTGTATGTAAAAAAATAAAACAGAGATTTTTGTTTTTTGTAGGACACCCATACAGTTAATTTTTGTCAAGATAATGATAATAGTTTATCATAATATGGTTCTCTTTCACTAATCCTGCAAAACCTTTTATAATAAGAATTTTTAGGTTCTTCAATTGGCATTCCCCTTTCTGCTGAAAAGAGCTTAAACATAACCACTTCAGTGTTTATCTGACTCTTATATGTGGTTATTCTATCATTTACCTTCCTACTTTCTGTTGAGGGAGGGAAGATGTGCAGTGCTGGATTATTGAGAGATTATTGACTACACTGCCATTTTAATAATATACAATAACCCTTCTCCCACATGGGTAGCAATCACTGAGTTCGGAAGGCATTAGGGTTTAGTTCGTTATTTGGTTTCAGAATTGCATCTTATTTTCGCTTCCACTGCTTTGAGGTTGAAAATTTATTACGCTTGAATTTAATGCTGAATCCTGGTTTTATGTCCTATGATTTACGTTAGTAAATTTTTCTAGGGGAATATATAGTTATTAAAAGTCATTTTTATCACCTCTCTTCTGAGCCAAACATATTTAAAGAAAAAAAAAGCTACATGGATTGTACATAGAAAACATATGAAAAGTATGTATTTAATAAATTAAAGCTTAATATAGTGTGTTTAATCACCAAATCAAACTTAAAATAGTGTATATAATAATAAGTTTGAGTGGAAAAATAGCCAATTATTTGTAATTTTTACACATACTCTGAATGTTTGTCTGGAAATAATGAATTAATGGAGGTATCTGATTATTGAGGGAGTACTCAATTTACATCGGTCTACTTTTATTTTTAGCACAGTTGATATTCTTCATTTTTTAAATAATGCAATCTTATTTATGGTAGGTATGTAGTAATTTTTCCCCTTTTGTATCACTTCTTCAATCAAATTTGAATGATACAGAATACTTGACCGTTTAATACTATCATTATGTTCTTGGTGCATTGTTAATAATTGAAATTTGTGTTTCTACCTTCAACTGCTGTTTGGCATGACTTCGACTGAAATTTCGTCAGAAAATTATTTTTTCATTTGAGCTAAAATTTGTTTATCAATTATTTTATTACATTCTTGTGCTTTTATGTTATGAAAGGCTGCTATTCACATGTTCCATTGGTGAGCAATGGTATATTTATTATAGATTATTTCTTAAAATTAGGAGTGATATTATTTTACTATTTTAGTGGACTTGTCAATATCTTTGCTGGGATCAATTAATTTAGATTTTGATAAGTAAATTCATCAATCGCAATATCATAATAAATATACATTTTTAAATTAGCAAAAAAAATAACTACTCTTGGAAATGTTGATATAAAGCAGTTTAATTTGAACCTTGTGATTTTCACTGGCTTGTTTTATTTTTTTATTGGTTATCATTGGGGTGTCTTTTTAACAAAAGTAAAAGTAAAGTAAAAGTAAAAATTGTATATGGTTGAAAAAAAAAAAAAAAAATGCAATTGATTTTTTTAAAATATATTCTAGGAATGAAATGAGAAAATTGTATTTTGGAAAAATTATTTTAATTTATTTGAGATGAAAATTTGTAGAATGTATATGATTTAAAAAGAAAAATTGTTTAGGGTAGAGCAGGGAATAATGAGACGGTTTTTTTCATGTTGTCTAAAATAATAGAAAAACTATAGCTAAAATATGTTGCACATCTAACTACGATGGACCTTCGTTAAAAATGTTAAAGACGAAAATATTTATTTTCATAAAACCACAAGAAGGTTTTTGTCTCAGTGTATCCCACTGCAGGGAAGACTGAGACATTGCTGTAAGGTTCAATTACTTGTCAAATTAAAACTTACTGATATTTAAAAGTTAAAATAAGTGTTTATATAATGCTTTATAAATACAGTAAATGAATACGAATTTTAATTGGTACTTTTTGTTTCTAAAAATTTCTAGAGGGGGCTTTGGCAGCTGCCTTGCCCTGCAGATGCCCATGATACAAAAACCTTGCGAGCATCAGCCCGTCGGTATGAGCTGCTGCCGCCGGTAAATCCTAATCCTACTAAGTCATGATCTCCAAGCCTTGATAATAAACACAACTAAAAATTATCTGGTTAAGTAAAATAATAACATTTTCTAAAATGAAACACTGCAACTTATGAAATAAAAATATTAAAAGAAATTTAAAAGACATTACCTAATGAATTTAATCAGCATAAATGAAAGGTGGACACCTGCTTTGGCTGTCTCACTGTTCCCATCTCCATTTTTCCCCAAAGGGCCTTGCCGTCTTTCGTTACGAATTTTCTTTTCCAAAGTGAACAATCATTGGCCGTTCAAAGGTTAATATAAAGAGTTTTAGTTGTTTAATGAAAGGCTTTAACAAAACTTTGATGAAATGAACAATACTACTCACAGTCAACGAGAAAGCAAGTCACAAAAAGTTTAATTGCCTCGAAAACTAAATGAGGCAAAAATAGTCACAAACGTATGATATTGTTGGTTTCTTCCCATGAAAACTTTATATGACTAACATTCCACACTAAAACAAATCCTAGACTAACTGGGTCCTTGCAATTGGTCTATGAGCTAACTATCTTGTGGTTAACCGTGTCTCACTGTTCCCCACTCCCCCCTATTTATTTTTTTTGTTACCAGCTCTTAGTTATTAATGTTAATGCCAAACAAGGTCGAAAACCAAGATTAAAAATGATTAAATATTTTTTTTTTGAACAAATGGGAGAAATAAGTTTTCTGAAATCAACCCTACATTAAATTTTTGGACTATTTAAATTAGTTGATGAAATCATTTCTGCTTTTATGTCAAGTATATTAACCCTCGAAAGCCAATTAATATTTTTTCGAAAATTATACATCTTTTGATATTTTTCTAATCATAGGGCTCATTAAAACCTGAGTAAATGAATTTAAGAAAATACCAATTTTGGTAAATTCATAGGGAGGTATACGTATATGTCACACTCGGCTCTTGGGCTACTTCTTTTTTTTCAGTACTGCCAGAATATACTCCTTAATTTCCAGTCTCTGTAATTGAACTTTATAGATTTTCATTATGGCTGTAATAATTACTAGAAAAATCATTTTTAGTAATAAGTTCATTAACATATTAATAAATTATAAATAATAAAAAAAATATTTTAAAAATATATTTCCTTTACTTTTTATAATAGTTGCAGAAATGTTTCGTGCACTGTCCTGCTTTACACTTTACACTGATTGTAATTACAGTTCTAATAAATGCTTCACTTTCGCATCATTTGAGCTTGGATATTTGTTCGATAAAGTGCTCCATTTGATCATATCGACTATCAATTTCAACCCGTGAAGATAATAACTGTCAACTAGTAAGGTTGTCATTGAGTCCTCCCATGTCTTTATCAGCAATGTCCTCTCGGTGAGAATACTTGGTTCTAGAGGAGCAATGAAAATGTCAGTAAGCTTGTCTTGAATATCACTTTCATCCCTTTGTACTTAATCTTCATTTACTTCCAGAATATGAAGAGTCACTTCAAATGTGAGATCATCCACAGATGAAATTTTTTTCCTAAAACATGAAATAAAACTTCTTAGCAAAACTAAATTATTTGATAAAATTCATATAACCTTTTCTATTATTATTCTTGCCATTGCAAATAGATACATTTACATTGTTAAAAATAAAATAGAATTTTTCAAAAATTGTATTTTAATTTCAAATAAAAATAATGCAAACAAATAACCACTACTATTTTACCAATGAGTTTTTTTTACTAAAAAAAGAAATGTTATTGTAATTTTATACAAATTCAATCAGAAAAATTTAAAAAGTAGCTTCCATTCCAAGTGTGGTGTATACTTACACAGAGTTTAAACCTAAATTTATATAGATTTTTGACCTTCCCATTCTTACTATTTTTATACGTATTTTCCATTAGTTTATACATGGGTGTTTCTGGGATCCTCTGAACACCCCCCCCCCCCCCACCCTGTCCACCCTTAGCATATGCTATAAACCGAAGATCTGTGTTTTATGTTCTACAAATGTTTTATGATGATAATTAATTATTCCATTAATTAATAATTATTATTGTTTATTTAGTGAAAATTATTTGACTTTGACAGCTATTGTGTTTTCATGATTTTTTTTTTTTATTGATTTTTTATACATCTATTACAATTATTGCTTGTATTTTACTATTTAATATGATAATATTATCACATTAAATAGAGCTTGGAATGTATACTATGCAAAGGGAATGTAAGTTTATTCTATAATCCAGATTTTGTATTGATCACTGCTGTTTGGTGTAACATTTTTACTTTATTTATAACACTATCGGCTCTCCTATGTATTTAGGTAAATGATTATTATTCACTATTTGTTTTCTAAAGAAGTTTTTATCTTCAATAGCAGTTTGGCATTAATCCTATTTTATTTAAAATTTGAAATTTACATTTCTTTATTTTGACTGATTATTTTACTGATTATCACTTTATTATTTAATGATAATTCATTTTAAAAAGGTAATAACTAATTATTCTAATTTTATGTTTGTATTATTCATGAATTTTTTTCATTTCAAACGAGTCTCATTATTGTATCTTATATTGATCTCATAAGTTATATGTCGTAAGTTATACTATTTTTTATGCATCAAAATGTAATTTAATATAGTTTATTAATAAGATTTGAGCAGTTAATGTTTTTTGACTAGTTTTGTTCATATTTTTATCTCTAGTTTGTTTATAAGACTGTCGAGATTATTTAATTATTTTTTATAATTAAAACTGAATGCTATGCGACTGTTATCTTATTGCGTTCGAGTTTCTAATATTACTACATTCTGCAAAAGTAATCAAAATTATTCACTTTAAAAAATGGAATCACAAAATGGTTATTTAATTGGGAAACATATTAAATTTATAAAGTAGTATTAAACTTTTATCATTTTATGTCTGCATGTGTATATGTTAGAAGAAAATAGCTTCTAGCTCAATATCGCAGTGAGCATGCATATATATAAATAAATGAATTATATCTGAAGCCAAGTTGATTTTGATATTCTAGTATTTTATGAATTGAAAATAAGTAACATGCAGCACAGAAAATGCCATGTATCTTTATGGTTGATATTAATTTGCTTTAATGTTTTTTATTATGAACAGATTTAATATGACTGTATATGATGGTTTTCTAATATTTTTGTCGCCTTTTTAGCTTTTCTGTTTATTAAAACACATAACTATCTTCATAATGAATTGGTTTTCAATAGCTTACTTTTACCACTCATTGTTCAAATAATTTGTTATATATATATATTTATATATATATATTTGTACATAATTTTGGTATTTAAACCAAGAATCTTTGTACAGTTTAATATTAAATTGTGGTTTTGTATGAATGGTGGTATATAGATGTGTTATTATGTTATTGTTAAGCACCTCTCCCACCCATAACCTATGTCTGTTTTATTTTATTATTCTGCAGAGTTTTAGGCTGCTATAATTTTGTATACTGTTAGTCTATATAGTGCAATAAACTGCATTGAAATTAATTCAGAAGTGCCTGCTGCAGTAATGCTTTGAGAGTTGATATATTTTTTTTAATATCAAAAATTATGTAGTGAAACACGAGTTTTCAAGTACATTTATTTACAACCGTAATTCAATCTTTAAAATTTAATTATATTATGGAGTATAATATAAACACTTTTTAAAAAAAGAAATATATATATATATATATATATATATATATATATATATATGTAGAATTTTATATCTATTTTACTAATTTTTTGGGGGATATATTATATTTCTTTCAAAACATTAATGTATTTTTTAGTTGTATGGTTTATTGAATTTGTTTGACTGGATTGAGAAAGACCTGTGATTTTAAGAATTTTTTAGTGGTTTCTTGTACAAAAAACCTGCATTATGCATCATAATGTGGTAATAATTCATCCTAACTTCTATTCATTGATCATGTGTTATTTAAGTTTCATAGTCCAAGTTGTGGATATATGTTATATGTCTAATGATACTTAAATTCCAAATGATATCAGATGTCTGGTTGTAACATATGCAATGTCACTATTAGATCATAGATAATAAATCTCATTCAACAAATGAAAATTGTTGTTTCTGAATTAAAATAATCTTCAAAAACACATTTCCTTTGATCAGAAGTATTTTACCCATTTTTCATAGTAATATTAGACATTTAATGATTTCATTGATATTTTTTCCCTGATTTCAATTTTTTTTTTTTTTTTTTTTACATCAAAAACTTGTTTGTTTTTTCCTCCAACTAAGCCGATCTTATTAATTAATCAACGTTCTTGAATTTTAGCCATTTAAAAGCCTTTTTCAAATGAAAAAGTAATTCTCATTTTTTCGATTTTAAAATGTTTTTGGGTCATTTTCCCAGAAAGGGCAAATCGCTGTCCCCGATGGATTCTGAAGCCCTCTTACCATTTTTGTTCATTAAAACAACCTCTAATTAGGATCTGTGACTTGCCCTGTCGACTACGTAGGGTTTTACTCATATAACATTAAAAATTAAAGGTTGAATTTTGATATGACCAGTGGAAATCTCCTTCCCTCGTCATGTCACAACTCCAGTTTCCAAACTTTACGTTCGTCTACGAATTGACCATTGATGCTTTTTGAATTTTTTATAACTGTGGTGCTGTTTGAAACATCTCAAGATTAGAATGTGAGGTATGCGATATTTTTAAAAATGATTGAATAGTACACAGAGGAGGTAAAAGACTTGTCCACCGTGTTTGGGTTTTTCCATGCTTACGTAGTATTTTCGTGTTTCGTCAGTTTTAACCTTTACAGATGACTGCGGCTTCTGGCTAAAAGTAGGATTACATCTCGGGTAACAACTCTTTTTGCCGCCAAATGTTTTCAGTCCTTGTGGAACCGTCAGGATAACAATGTAGGTGCTGCGGCGGGAGCGGCATACAACCTGTGTCATTGTCCCGCCTGTAGCTACTTAGAAGGTAATTGTATGGAATTTTTTTCATTGCTTTCATCTTTTAGAGCAAGTTGATACGTTTCTGACGGTCTATCGTTTTAAAAAATGGCTGTATTTAAGTATTGAACAGAAAAAAATGGATGGTCATACAATACAATATCGGGTGTTTTTGTCCCGCTCGAGTGTACTCGGAGATTAATTGTATCTAAATGTTTTCGTTGCTTTCTACTTCTAAAGCTCATTGAAACGTTTCGAATTGTCTATCATTTTGTCAAAAATCTGCTTTATTTAAGTAGTAAACGAGAAAAAACTAGAAAGCCTGTCGAATTCTGATGTAATTAGCCCGCCTCACTGGAATTGGAAAGTAATTGTATCTAAACTTTTTCGCTGCTTATTACTTAAAGTACTTGTTAGCGCGTTTCCAACGGTCTATCGTTTTGTCGAAAAGCAGCAGTATTTAAGTAGTAAACGAGAAAAAACTGGATGGTCATAAACATCAGCAGTTATTGTCCCGTCTGTCTCTACCCGAAAACTAATTGCATCTATATTTTCTCGTTGCTTTATGCATATAGAGGTCATTGAGACGTTCCCGATGGTCTATAATTTATTTCAAAAGCATCTTTATTTAAGTAGTAAACGAGAAAAAAACTGGATGGTCATAAAAATTTGTTTAATGGCTGATAGGATTTTTGTCAGCAAAAAAAAAAAATAAATAATAGAAAAAAAATAAATAATTTTTTATTAATCTAATCTTAATTTGTGGATGACCACCTGTTTTAAATTATTTTTAAATAATTTTATTTTTTGAAGAGAAAAGATTTGGCTCCGCCGGGAGTCGAACCCGGGTCTCCCGCGTGACATGTCCGTCTGTGGTGCAGTGGTTATCATCCGTTTATGTCAAGCGAGAGACCCGGGTTCCACTCCCGGCGGAGCCAAATCTTTTCTCTTCAAAAGATAAATTATTTAAAAATAAAAAAAAAACTCAAGAAAAATTATATTTAAACGAACCCTCAGCACATTTCTTTTCCCATCTTCCGATTTTTTTTTGATTTTTTTTATAAATAATAAATGCATCCTGCTCTTGTATAACCTTGCATTGGATTTCAACCAGTGCTATGTAAAGAGCACCCCTAAATATTTTCCAGACGTTAATTCGACATTTTCAATTTCAAGAATTCCAAGTTCAGATTCGCCCTTTCTGGGAAAATGACCCTTTTCTTATTTACATAGTACAATTGAAAATTGCTTAAATCGAATAGATTTTTAGTTTTAACTTCGTATTTAACAAAAAATGTGGCAACCTTAAAAAATGATATAGTGTTAAATGGGGTATCTTTGCAGATACCATGGGCCCAAGAAGGCCAAAGTTTAAGTACTTTAATTCTTTATTGGGCCATAGAACTACTGAACTTTTTGCGCTGTCCTTTAAATAGTGAGATTTGATAGTCTGATTTATCGACTCTTGTTTTTTTCCTCTGGGGCTAGAAGTAGAAGATTAATGTAGAATAGCCATGGAAAAACTATTTTTACTATAAATATATTTATTATCATTTTTTAAATGTACTTTTATGTTTATTTATTTGTTTTTATTAGTAATTTAAAAAAAAAAATTATTTATGTATTTTCTAATTTTCTTTTATTTAATTATTTTTTTTACTTTTCATTTCTTTCTTAATTTTGTCTTAATTTAATTTATTAGTTTTGATTTTATTATTAATTTTTAAATTTATATATTATTATTTTTTATTATTTTATTATATTATTATTTATTTATATATTATTATTTATTTATTTTTTATTTTACTAGAGGAGTACCCTATGTCCCTATGGCAGACAAACTCTGCCGCAGTAACCCTTTTTTTTGGTCCCTCTAAAACAAAAAAAATGAATTAATATGACAAGAAGTAATTGAAAGATACTGAATAATACCTGACTACCTTATTCTACCATGGTATTTTAAACTGATTTATATTTGATAATCTTGTAATAAATACTTTGGTGCAGTTTATAGCTTGTTGTTCAAATAGTATAAGAGTAATTTACATGTAATCTGTAGTTCAGATTGTATTATTACCTTTTGTGGTGCTAGTACCTTGTTTATCTGGCTGCAGCATTTGTCTGCCTGGGTCTGTTATCTGGGACACTTTACCTGGCAGCAGCATACTTGCAAAATAAAATAGTGTGCTGACACTAAAAACCTATTTATATAGTATAAATATATTTTATGTTTATATAGATATAGAGGACCAAACCCCTATTTTACAAATAATGCAACTGTTCATTTACATTTAAACTAAATTTCAAGTCTTTATCCCAACATTTTAATTTGTACTTTTTTCACAAAATGCAATAATTTAAAAGAAAATACTATACTAAAAACTTGTTTCTATAATAGAGAGAATTAATATATATGTATATCCTGCTGTGGGATTAGTGATCCAACAATAACTATACGTTGGTAGAAAAAAAAACATATATGCAGCACACTTATTTATTTACTCAACCTTGTCAAGTCAACACGGTCCCAGTTGCCCATTTGGTTTGGCTATTGTACACACAAACTAGGACACGATCTCCTTTCTTAAAGAATCGTCATTGGTTCTTCTCGCCTGTCCTGTAAAATTGGTCTTGTTTCGCCAATTTGATTTCTTTTAACCAATCCCGACCTAGTATAGGGGAAAATTTCTGAACGATAAAAATTAATTTTCCCTTAAACGAATTATTCTGGTATGTAACATTTACATGTGCTACACCCGCTAGCTTAATTAATATCCCGGTGTAAGTTTTCAACTTTAGCCCAGTGTTAGCAAGTTTTATTTTAGGATAGATTTTCCTAAAATCTAACATTGAAATTGATGAAACTGAAGCTCCAGTATCTAATTCCATAGAATATGTTCTGCCTACAATTCTAATAGGTAGCATTATTTTTTCTTTTCCTCAGAATAATATAATAACTTCACTTCAGATTGTTCAGAACATGTCTCAAAATTTTTAGTAGCTGCCTGTTCTTTGTTTTTGTGCCTACTTATACATACCCAAATAATATGTCTTAACTTCCCACAATTGTTGCAATATTTGTTCTTAAATTCACAATTATTGGCACGATATCCTTGATTAGCGCACATGTAGCACTTTCCTTTAAGTGCTGTAAAAGCAGGATTATTTCCCTCAGGCAATCTTCTCAGCAGTCTCTGAACTTTATTTACCACTGGATCAAATGTCCTGTTTAGGTTACTTTCTTCTTTAGAGCTTTCTAGCACTTTTGCCTATTCAGTTAATTCGTCATACAACATATTTTCTGGTTGAGGTAATGCAGCTCTACCTGCATCAGAAAGCCCACTAATAAATTGAATACGTAAAAACAAGTCAGCAATGGATCTGCCATATTCGCAATAAAATTTACATTTAGTGGATATTCTTTTGAGACTTAAAAAATTAAATTCGCTAATGCTTTCTCCTGAATGCTGGACACATGAATTAAATTTGTATTTTTGTGCCCAGATGCTTGTACGAGGTTCATAATAATCCTTCAAAATTTTTTGCACATCTGAATAACTGGTTGCAGATGGTAGTTTTGGAAAACAAAATTCTCGCAGCTTCTTGTAAATTTCCGGAGTTAAAAAATTAAGAAACAGTAGTACTCACTGCTCGACATTACGAATATTGTTAATGTATAGAAAGTTTTTATATCTTTTGGAAAAAATCTTGAAAGTTTCCATTTCCTTACCATATTTTTCAAATTTTATTCCAAATGAATGATTAGCATAATTTATTTTTTTCTCCTCACCTGGATCTAGCACAGCCCTAACATTTTTCCTAATTGAATAATTCTTACAATTAAATTTTTATCCAACTCCGCAACTTTGTATCTGTAATTTAATTTTTCATTAAAATCGTCATCACTCACCTCCATCTCAAGCTTAGTTTCAATTTCATTGAATTTTTTCCTTATTTGCTCAATTTTATCGGCATAGTAATTAATGCTTTCAACTGTACTTGTAAGTTCTTAATCCTGCAATTGCTTTTCTATACGTGTGAGTTGCCCTTTACAGACAGATCTTTGTCTCATTAGTTTTTCCCTCGTCGCCATTGTTATATTTAGGAATAATTTAATAAATGTTGTTTTCTCTACAACTTTATTTAACAAACTAAATTAATAATTTCACTCATGTGTTTATGCAACAATGAAATATAAATATAATATCAATATCAAATATAAACAGTTATTTATCAGGTTTAACATTTTTATGAAGGTGTAATTTGTTGGTGGATATATTATTATTTATATTACATTAGTAAGATCACATATAATATAGTCAAGCTATAATAGTATAGGTAAGCACATGTTGTTATACAGGTCATCTTATAAAGGTTATTGCATGCATTGTATGCAAAATTAAGTATTTTTTTAAAAAAAAAGGTGAGCAACACAAAATTTCATAAGTATTAATTAATATGAATATATTAATCTTAGAATTAATATGAGAAATTTAGAAACAGTATATATATATAAATTAAATATGGTTAGTTAAAAATGAATGTTGGGTTTTATGAACCATTTATATTTATTTTTAAAATATACTTGATATGACCCCTAAAAAATTAATTAATCAAATTTAAATTATTCAAAAGAGTTATTGACTAAATTTAAATATATATATATTTAAAACCATAAAGTCAAGATAATATTTTCTTTTGTCAATAGTTTGAATGAATATCATATCAACTGTGGAGAGCTCTGCAATTAATTAATTCAAATACCTTAAAAGTAAAGATATAAAATTTATTTATGTTTTTTTAGATTTTTATTGTTGCAAGGTTATTACTTGTTACAAAAAACTGAATGAAATTCTGAAAGGAAAATATGATAAAAGTTTGAACTATACAGACATGTATAAAAAAAAAAAAAAAAATTCAAAGAATCAAGGTCATTGAAACTTAGCAATAAGAAAAGTGGCAAAAAAAGAACTGTTTAATTATGCTGCAATTATCAATTAAGAAGAATGATGGGGGATAATATTACCATAAAGGTTGTATTGAGCTTAATTTACATCACTTCAAATTAATCATTGCATTATATCAAAACAACAGATCCATGGACTTATTCTTATGACATAACTAATAAATTGTATCCCAGCAAGATGAAATGAAGCTGAAATAAAAACAAAAAAAAAAAATTGATAAAAAATATGATAATAATAAGGAGAATTATGAAAAATAAAATAAAATGATATGGAGTATCCTAGGGACAAATACAGAATTAAAACATAAAACAATAGGAGACATACTAAAATATAATTTTTATGAGGTAAGGATAATATTATGAAAATAAATGGAAAATAATTAATCATCAGAATTTTCCTTTATTCCTCCTTCTTGCTGTCACCCTCTTCCTGATTCTCCTGGTTCCTTTCCTTGCCTATCTGGTGATTGATTATTATCTGTTCCAAAAGATGGTCCTTAGTTGCAGTGCTCAATAAAGGTGTGGAGCTCCATCTTTTATAACTGCCTGGTAGGTAATCCGCAAAATGTTTTTTTTCTGGATTGGCTAACCTCTCATAAAGACGGTAATTTTGGTCATTGTCGACTTATAACGTCTCCATCCTGGTGCCACCTTACTATCTTATCTCTTAAAGATTACTAATGATTTTTTTTATATTGACGAACTATATGGACTTGAGTCCCGCTTATTTATCAGCTGTTAACACTCTCTTATTACTTGTTTTTAATATTACTAAACCAGCTCCAAAATTCATATATTCGTCTTGTTTTTAGTTTTTATCGATGGATTAAGTTTATTATACCTTAATTTTTATAAAAAATATAAATTGTACTTCAGCATTGTAGTATATCCTAAGTCAGATTGTATTTTAATAAAACATTTATAAATTACGACATACAGACGTCGTTTGAGAGTATTCGCCATGATTTTTCCCTCCCAAATCTCATCTGCGGAGTTCTTTTTTTTTTTTTTTTTTTTCTGGATTTATTGCGCAGATACTAGGGTATTAAAGGTACGCAGAATAAAGGCAAAAGTGTATGAAAGGATAGAAGTAGGTACGCTGCAGGACCCCCAGAAGAGAGCTGAGTATGAAGAGGAACTGAAGAGAAGGCAGACACTGGTCTTGAAGAAATGGATGCAGAAACTGGTCTTGATGAAATGTGGGATTATATAAAAACTAGTATCCTGCAAGCAGCATCCTTAGTTTGTGGAATAAAGAGGATCTACTCAAAAGGCAAGCGAACTTCATGGTGGAGTGAAGATCTGAGGGCAACGGTCAAGGAGAAGAAAAATGCAGGGAAGGAATACTGGCGAGACAAGTCACCAGATAAATGGCGAATGTATGTGATGACCCGAAACAGAACAAAGGAAGCTGTAAGAAGAGCAAAGCAAAAATCTTGGGAGGAATAGGAAACTAAACCAAGATCATGCGGAGAATATTAAACTATTCTGGAGAAAAATTAAAGCCTTAAGGGGACGCAAAAGTAAACCCATAAGAAATTTAAAGAATGAGAATGGGAAGGTGATCACGGAGGATAAAGCTATTCTGGAGGTCTGGCGTAAAAATATTACACCAAGCAATTCGGTGCAGATGACATGCAACCAGTGAACCCAGATGGACAATGGAATGAGGCTGAGTTTGACGAGGCGATAGAAGACGATGAAATAGAGAGAGGTATCTCGAGAATGAAGAACGGAAAAGCGCCAGGACGTGATAATATAATGGCAGAATTTGTGAAATATGGAGGCTCCGAGTTAGTGAAAGCCCTGCAAGTACTCTGTCAAAAAGCCTGGGACGAGAAGAGGGTCCAAACTGATTGGGAGTACAATGTCATTATACCCATTCACAAGAAAGGGTCCTAGGCCGAATTTTCTAACTACCGTCCTATATGCCTCTCACCAGTGGTTTACAAGCTTTATACGACTGTTTTGGTTGGACGATTAAGGCCCCTAGTTGATCACCTTATTGGGGAAGAGCAAGCTGGGTTTGACCAGGACGGCAAACTCAGGATCATATATTCTCCGTAAGAAACGTTATACAGAAATCTTGGGATCGGAATCAAAATATATACTTGGATTTCCTTGACCTGAAAGCAGCATTTGACACGGTTCCCAGGCATGAAATATGGGAGACTCTTAGAGCTGAAAATGTCTCAAAGAATTTAGTGGAGGCTGTTAAGTCCATTTACCAGCACCCAAAGGGCGTTGTTCGACTGAACGGGTTGGAGTCCGGCTGCTTTGACATGGCAAGAGGCGTCAAACAGGGAGATAGTTTGAGCCCATTACTATTTCTGGTCTATATGGATGAAGTGGCTGCCATATGCAAAAGAAGAACAGAAAGGACATTCCTGGGGAGATGAAACCTACGCCCGGTGGTAATTCAGCATCTACTATATGCTGATGATGTTGTCCTTGTCGCTGATACGGTTGAAAAGTTGCAGCAGGCGGTAACTGAATGGTATGAGGAACTCTACCGGAAAGGAATGCTGATCAATACCAGCAAAAGTAAGGTACTGCAAGTAGGAAGGCAAAATGAGGATATCCATGTACTATGTAATGGAGAAGAATTAGAAGTGGTCTCAGACTTCACCTACCTAGGAACAGTTATGGAAAAATCGGGGAAAGTGGACTTAGAAATATCCAACAGAATTAGCAAAGCAAATGCAGTCTACTACCAGATTTGCAACACTGTTGTAGGAAAACGAGAGGTAGATAAGAACGTTGAGCTCCATATATTTAAATCTGTATACCTACCAATACTTCTATACGGAGCAGAAAGCTGGGTATTGACAGACAGGCAAGAGAGCAGAATCACTGCTGCTGAAATGAAATTCCTAAGAAGAATAGTCGGGAAGACTAGGAGGGACCGGGTTCGCAACGAACGAATACGCCAGGAACTTGGGGTCGCCCCATTAAAAGAGGTTCTGCAAATCCGCCAACTGAAATGGTTTGGTCATGTGATAAGGATGGAGGAACATAGAGACCCACTGAAGACGATGGACTATGCCCCAGATGGCGGAAGACCTCGAGGACGCCCAAGAATGTCTTATGTGGAGTACATTGATAGACTGTGTAGAGGAAGAGGCAGGAATTTAGCAAAAAATAGAGAAGAGTGGAGTTTGTGGCTGCTCACCCCCTTACGCTGAAAGGCACAATAGGGAGAAGCTAAAGAAGAAGAAGAAGAAGAATTTATTGCGACATAAAGACGTCGTTTGAGAGTATTCGCCACGATTTTTCCCTCGTTTGAATCTCATCTGCGGAGTTCTTATTTTTTTTTTTTTTCTGAAATATTATAATTTATTTATTTATGCTTATATAAATACATCTTAACATGTTTTATATTATAATATAAATCCCAATAAATAATATTATAAATCCCAGTTGTTCCATATCTAGCATGGGTCTCTTAGTAACAATAATAAATAATAATAATAAACACTTTATTGATTGTCCCGGGAACTAGTCCCTTAGGAACAAACTATACAGATACATATAATAGGGTTCAGTGCCTTAGAGTACTATATAAGAAAACAAAAAAAAACAAACAAATGGAGCAAATTAAAATGAAAAAAAAAGCTGAGAAAAAAAATATAAATAATAAGGAAATCTTGTTGTGATAAAAAAAAAATTAAAACTAAGTCACTACTTCCGGTCTGCTGTCAAATATTTACGTCAATCCTGACTAGTCGAATAACAGAATACGCCGAGGAAATTATCGGAGACTATCAATGTGGTTTCAGACGGAACCGATCAACCGTAGACCAAATATTCTCCCTCCGTCAAATAATAAAGAAAAAATTAGAATACAACGGTATTGTTTATCAACTGTATGTCGACTTTAAAAAGGCTTATGATTCAATAGACCGCAATAAACTGTATAACATTCTGACTGAACTAGGAATACCGAAGAAGTTAATAAACTTAGTAAAAATGTGTATGACCGAAACGTTCAATAAAATAAGAATCGGTAGTTATTTTTCTGAGAAGTTCGAGGTTCACTCTGCTGTGAAACAGGGGGGATTCGCTATCTCCTGTTTTATTTAATTTAGCTCTAGAATATGTCATTAGGGAGGTGATAAATACCGGTAAGGGTTTGAATCTGGGGGGAAATATATCCGTACTCGGCTACGCTGATGATTTGGTTTTGCTTGGCGACGACGCGGAAACGATAGAACTAAATACAAAAGCATTGATGAAAGCCGGAAAAGAAGTAGGGCTAGAAATAAATACGGAAAAAACAAAATATATGGTTAGTTGTAGAAACGGTGACAATTTTGGCGATATTGAAGTAGAAGAGGAAATATTCGAAGCCGTTGAGAAATTTAGATATTTAGGATCTACTGTAACTAGAAAAAACGAAATCGAAGAGGAAATTAAGGCTAGGATAAAGGCGGGAAATGCTTGTTATTTCTCGGTTGCGAAATTGCTTAGCTCACGCCTTCTATCCCGAAATTTAAAAATCAGGATTTACAAAACTATAATTCTTCCGACTGTTCTTTACGGATGTGAAACATGGCCACTTACAGTAAGGGATGAGAAACGCATTATGGTGTTTGAAAATAAAGTGCTGCGTAGAATATTCGGGCCGAAGAAGGATGAGTCAACAGGAGAATTTAGACGGCTAAACAATGCGGAATCGCGTGAGCTTTACTCGGTAAATGTAATCGAGTCTATAGCTGCGCGTCGGTTAAAGTGGGCATGCAAAATGGCGAGTCTTAGTAGCGAAAGAATTCCTAAAAGATTGATAAACGCTTTGCCGACTGGAAAACGGCCGAGGGGTAGGCCTAGGCGAAGGTGGGGGGATTCGGTGAAAGCAGATCTTGTGAATTTGGGATTGGACGGGGGGAGCAGGATGGAGGTATGTAGGGACCGATTGGTGGTGTCGGCGTCGGGCCTTCGGGTCCGTTAAGCCTTATTCTATTCTATTTCTATTCTATTCTAAATCCTTATTGACTTAAAATGAAAAATAATTTATATACACTTATTTACACATACACTAAATGGAACATATAATTTGAAGATAACTAAATAATAAAGGCCTATACCAATTTACAGTTAAACTATTTACAATTGTGGGGGAAACTGGGTGGAAAGGAGGTGATTGAACAGGTGGGATTTAAAGGTAGGGAGTGTGTTGGAATGACGAATAAAAGGGGGGATAGAGTTCCATAGGGATGAGGACCGGATAATGATAGATCTTTCAAAAGCTGACGTTCGGTTGGCCGGAGTGTATAGATCTGAAGACCTGGAACGGGTATTGCGGGAATGGACAGAGGATTTGAAATGGAGAAGTTCGGTGATGTATGAAGGACGGCGGGATCGGATTACTTGGAAAAGGAATGAGGCCAGGAAATATTTACGGCGGTAGGATGGGTATAACCACTTTAACCTTTCGTATAAAGGTGAGACGGAGACGTCTCTTGGGACCCCAAAGATAAATCGTACGAAAAAATTAAATAAACGTTTTAGTTTTGCTTCGAGATCCCCAGAGATGCCCCCCATACACCGCACAACAATAGTCAAAGTGGGGAAATACCAGGGAGGTGACCAGGAGCCTACGTGTTTCAAATGGAAAAAGGCTTCGGAGGTGATTTAATTGCTTTAAGGTAGAAAAGGTACGGCGGGAAATATTGGAGATGTGGTTTTTCCAGGAAAGGGTTTGGTCAAAGGTCACTCCGAGGTTTTTGACAGTTGGATAAAATTTAATGGGATTATTATTTAGGAGCAGGGTAGGGATGTTAGGGACGGTTTTAAGGAGGTAATTGGAGCCTATTAAAATTGCTTTCGTTTTTTCTGCATTCAGCTTCAACTTGTTAGCCTCTGCCCAGAGACTGATTCGATTTAAATCATCCTGAAGCTTTTTTGTTGCAGAGGATAGCTCGGAAGGGGGGAAGGATAGGTATATCTGGAAATCGTCTGCATAGATATGATATTGGGAGTGATGGATCAGAAGAGGAAGGTCGTTGATATAAATGGCGAACAGAGTGGGGGATAGAGAGGAACCCTGCGGAAAACCACAGGAGGGGGGGAGTGTCTTGGAAGGAGGTTGGCCTGGAACGACTACAAACTGTGACCGGTCTGAAAGAAAGGATTTGAACCAATTTAAGGCGCTGCTTGATAAGTGGAGCTTTTGTAATTTGGTGAGAAGGATATTGTGGTCAACGGTGTCAAATGCTTTGGAGAAATCAAGAAGGATGAGGTTAGTTAATTTTCGGTGTTCGATGGACGTTTGGAGGTCATGGGTAATTTTTAGGTGAGCGGATTGAGTTGAGTAGCCAGATCGGAAGCCCGATTGGAGAGGGTTAATGAGGGAACGTTCTTCTAGGAAGTTTGATAGTTTGTTTTGAACGAGGTTTGAAAGGAGAGAGATTGGACGGAAATCATTCATTGAGGAAGGGTTGCCGTTTTGTTTACCGGTCGGAAGGGAATATGGAAGTTTTGTAAAGAGAAGTTGTAGATGTGATAAAGAACAGGAATAAGTGCTGGGAGACAGGATCTTATTAGCTTTACGGGGATATCATCGGGACTATAATCGTTGGTGTGGGATTTTAGGATAGCAGTAAGTAGGTCTTCGTATGTTATGTGAACAAAAAAGAAATTCTCGGGATTAAAATGATACTGATTAATATCAGCAGGTTAGGATGAATTAGAAGCGAAGGATGAGAAATGGTTATTGAGATCATCTGGAGAGAGCTGAAGGGAGCTAGGGTTATTGGAACTTGGTAGGGATAATTGTCGGAGTATTTTCCATTTGCTTTTAGGGTCGTGGGCATTGGTAAGAGCATTGTGAAAGTGAAGGGATTGAGATCGTCGGATTTCGGATTGGGTCAGGTTTCTATGTTTTTTAAAAGAGGCATAATCAGCTGCCAAACGGGTTCGCCGAAATTTGCGTCTTGCAGCTTCCCTTCTTTTTATCATATCCTTTATTTCAGGAGTCAACCAAGGTGCAGCAGGACGACGTAAGATTCGGGTTTTCAGTGAAGCATGGATATCTAAAATGGATTTCAAATTTGAGGTGAGGATGGAGACCATAGGATCGATTGAGTCATAGGAATATATGAGATTCCATTGAACGGATTTAAGGTCGGATTGAAGGGATTCATAAGAGAGGAGGTCTAAATAGCGGAATGATAACACCTTGGGAATAAAACGTTTGACGGGGAGGTCGTATGAGATCTGGATGAGGTCATGAGATGAGAGAAAAGGAACGGGGTATTGCGAAGAAGAGACAATTTTGGAGGGAGAGTCAGAGATACAGAGGTCGAGCCATGTGTCGGAATATTGTGTATGATGTGTTGGAGAATAAGGAACTAGGTAAAGGTGGAGGGAATAGAGGAGGTCGGTTAGATAGGATTTCTCGGGGGAGTCTGCAAGCATATTTACATTGAAATATCCGGTGATGATGACGTTAGGATACTTGGATACAAGATTGATGAGGGAAGATTCGAAGAGGCTGTCGAAAGGAACACCAGGAGGTCTACAGACTATGGCAAATAATAAGGAAGAGGAAAGGGACGAGATTTCAACAAACATATACTCTACATGAGGGGGGTCAGGGGAAGGATACTGAAGGAGGACTTTGGCCTTTAGGTTTTCATGGATGTATAATCCGACACCACCTCCCGTACGATTAGATCTGTCGTGGCGTAAAAATAGATAGTTGGGAAGGGAGATATGGGAGGAAGGGATGAACGGTTTGAGCCAGGTTTCGGTTATTGCTATTATATGATGGAAGTTGTCGAGGAAGTATTTTTGGAATTCGTCAAAGTGAGCTTTTAGGGATTGTGCATTAACGTGACAGGAGGTTAGGATATTAGTCATTACTGGGAGGTTAAGGGAAAGGAGTTGCATGGAACAGGAACAAGGATGAAGGAGAGCTCGAGACATTTTTTAGATTTACAGTAACAGTAGGCCGCAAAGAGTGAATATAATTCCATTATTGAGTATAATAAATTAAAATCGATTAGAATATAAGTTGTTAGTACATCATAGAAAATAAAAGAAAAAGGAAAAAAAAATCTAATTTGGAGATGAGGAGATAAATAAAAATATAATAAAATACTAATGTCAACACAAATGATGTTTGACCTCGAACAGAACAGATTACTACAACGATAGAAATTAGAATTAAATGCCTATGATAAAAATTAAAAATATCTATAGCGACGAAAAAAACATAATATAAATCAAAAATATCTATCGCGAAAATTATAAAATCAATATTATAAATAAAGTTACTGATTATGAAAATAAAGAAAGATACCTCCGCCATCAATGATAATATCTCCATAAGAATTAATAATGACCATACAAAGGTAAAAATAACTGTGATAAAAATATAAACATTGAAAATGAAAATGAAAAACTCTACAGTGGGAATAGAGTTCTTTAAAATGTCTCTATTAAAAATAAAAACAGTAAAATTGAAAAAAAACATATCTTTCATAAAACCTAAAGGGTTCTCTGTCTTGATGTAACTTACGTACTCCTTTCTGTTAAACGCGTCCAAGTCACTTGGCTTATCAATAATCACGGCCGGATGACCGTCTGGCTTGCATTCTTCTTCCTGGCCAACCAGTACAGGTGCTTGTTAGCGGGCGTCATCGCTTCGCTTAGGTAAATTCGATGAGCTTCGTTTCCCCCCCAGCCCTGGTGCCTTGAAGAAAAGTCCCTTTTTACCTTTCTTTGCCTCACCAACTAGTCTTTCACGGATTGCCGTACGAATCGGGCGATAATGGGCCCAAGGGTCTCGTCCTGCTTTGGCCTGAGTCTTCTAAATCTTCCTCATTCAGTTTGACGCCTAGACCCGCACCGACGCTCAGGATGATGCCCGTCACCGTCTCTCCCGGTTTCTCTGGGACACCTCTTATTTCTAAACTGTTTTTCAACTGTAGCTGCTCGGCATTATTTAAGCGGGTTTCTAACTCCGAGATTTTGGTTTTTAAATTTTTATTTTCTGGCGAAAATTTTTCAACGTGGCTCTTCTGATCTTCTAGTAGATTTTCGATTTTCACGAGTCTGTCCATATTTTCAAAGGACAGCTCGGATTGTTTTTGTAGTGTATCCTTTATATATTTGAGCTCGTCTATCCCTTTAAGTTTGTCCTTCATATCCTTTACTTCCTTGGTCAGCGCCCTCAGTAAACCGATTATTGAACTAGGGTCGAAGGCAGGTAGAGGACGCGTAGCCGATTCGCAATCTTTACAAGTCCACTTTTTACATATTTCTTTCCATACTTCAGTGTCCGAACAGTCAATATTATTGCATTTAGAATGGAAAATGTTTTGACATATAACGCAAGTCACTTTAGCTTTCTCGTCCCTGCTCACTGATTTGTTACATAATTTGCAGTTGACCATTTTAATTTAAATTTTTTATTTTATAGTTTCTATAAAGTTCTATCGATGAAATGAAAACAATGCCAAACCTGTTTGTTGTGCCGGGACTGATGGGATTAACAAATGCACAATAAAACAAAACAAAATGAAAAAATACTTAATACTTAGAAAAAAAAATCGTGTTAAAGGTATTATTTTTTAATTAGTTGGCAATGGTTAGTCACAGGTCACTGTAATGTTTTTTATTCTTTTCCGAATTTCAGTGAATAAATAAAAATATATAACAATGATTTTGTCATATTTTAATTATTTAAAGCCATTCCATACCAAATCATCTAGCCGAAGTTCATCTTGACACCACACCGTTGTAAAAGAAAAAGAAAAAAAAACTTTGCACATATATGTAAAGTAAATATATAAATAAATAATAAGAAAATATACTCAGTTTAAATGATTCTGACGAGTAGTTTTAGAATTATACTCATATGAATTTTTGAGATATTTGTTGTTCCGAAGAAATTGTGAGCTTGAAACCAGCTTGTATATGATAAAACATTCCCATGTACCTAATAATACATAGTATGTAATCATTGTTTATTGCACGGAAGCTTTGTAATTGTACTCATTTGTCCTTGATTCTATACAGAAACAGATGATCCCACAAGTATTATCACTGTAAATTTTCATCATAGATATTATAATTATAAAAATTTAGAATTTAAAAAGTTATATATGGAAAATATAATATATATAGGGAAAATTTCATATGTATAGGAAAAATTTCATATATATAGAGAACATTTCAGCGCAACAATATCGAGCTCAAAAATTTTTTCTTAAAAATTATAGATTGAAGATGAGCTACGAATTTGACTACTTTGTGACGAAAAAAAAAAAGCAAAAACATTCTCCCTCATTATCCAGAGTGATTCAATTATTGATGGCTAAATTATGGGATGTAATTTTTTTTGTTATTTTAATTGAAAATCAATAATAAATTACTTGAATTATGCTGTTATCTGAAAGAAAATTGTGCCTGGTTTACGATGGTGCACTTGGAATTTAATTATCTGACACAGGTTTTGAGCAATTTTTCCTCATACAAGACGCGACCCCTGAAGAAAACAAAAAATAGGACTTTATTCCGTTTCCGTTCAGGATAGTACGATGCATCAGATAAAACTTTTTTGTTGAAAATTAAATGGCAACGAGTTGGCGATAGTGGTGGTTCCTGGTGGGGTCGGAGAAAACCCTCCCCCCATCCCTAACCTATAGTGTTAACTAATAAAGATTTTTGGACTAATTACCTATGCGAGAGGTAACTAGTCATGAAAAAAAAAAAACGATATTAATAACGGTTTGAAAATTTAAGTTCGCGAGAACTAACTAGAGCGCGCGGGGTATCAGTTGGGAAAGAGGTGGGCAAAGGGGGGACGGAGTGACTACCATAATTTTCATTTTAAAAAAATTATTTTTAGCTTTATATTATATCCCAGGTTACATTGCATTTTAATAAATATTTATATTTTGCGACATGTCAGTTTGGGAGTATTCGCTACGATTTTTTTCTCGGTTGAGTCTCACATACGTTTTTTTTTCTCTAAAATACAGCGTGACATAGGGTATACTATACAGCTAAAATACAATTTTTAAAAATAAAACTTAAGGTTAATTATCAACAAGAAGTTTATCCGTTTGAGGAGGTCCTGAATGATAGAGGTTTTAAAGGAAGGACGTAAATCAGGCACAATTTTCTATCAGAAAACAGTTATTTATTTTATTCGGTTGATTGATATAAAGGACTTTCTTAAGTTCTAACAACGCAAAATCGTTTTGCGCGATGAATCGGAGGATTTTCACGTACTATTTCCTCATCCTCCTGATGTATATTAAATGTGAAATTCCCTTTTGGATAATGAATTCTTCAGAGTAAATTTAAGAATTTTCAGATATCAATGAAACTTTTGAGAAATTCAAAATATGCAACTATATTAGCCAATTCTTAAACGTAAATAAAAAAAATTAAAATTTATCTGTTCATATGTATATGTTATTTATTTGCATCAAAGTATTATTTACATTCCACTGCTCGCACTGTATTTGAGAGATACCTACAAACAATGTCTTTTATTGACAGCTTGGCGACGATCTAAGTTAGATTTCGATCCTGCTCGGTGCCCTCCTTTATCTGGGTGCTTGGCGTAGCAGTACTAACTGAGAAAGTAAAAAATAGTACTTACATATTTCAATTTGGCGTAGATACAACAAATATTGCTCAAAAGCTATTTTGTACATATTTGTTAGATAAAGCTCGACTCGATTTATAAATTATTTTCCTTTTATTAAAACTGATTACTTTCATATAGTAGCTTCTATCAAGTTATAAATGATGACAATTATTGATGACATCACTGACAATTATTTTAATTTACATGAGGAAAAGGTTTTTTAAAAACATATCATCTTTGTATCAAAAAGAAACGACGCGATAATGTCTTCATCCAGTTCTTTACGGACATCAAAGAAGGGAATCTTCACACGCAAAGCTCGTTGGCTCTATAAATGGCCCTGAAGCCCCTCTAAAGGTGAATAAAAGTGAGCTGCAGTATTTAAACTATTTACCCGGTACTAATATTTAGACATTATTATAATACATAATATTTAGACATTATTTACCCGAGACAAAATATCTCATTCAATGGCAAGGTGGAAAAAGATAAAAACAGGGGAATTAGATTAGGTTGGCAAACATTTAGGTCTTTAAATTTGGTAATAAAAGGGAATTATTCCAACCAATTAAATGTCCACGTTTCAACCTAATACGTTAACCTCTGATCCTTCATCAGACATCGACTAGGGCTCAGACATGGACCTTAATCCAAAAATACAATGGAAAGTTAAGAAATAATCAGAACCTAATGATGTGAGCCTTAAGCTGAAAAGAGGTAGATTCAGCACTAAATGTGTGCAGGGCATGCTAAAGCTGAAAAGTCTGTCAAATTGCTGCTCTATGCTAAAATAGACTTTTTCTGGCCACGTGTCACGAATTGAGCCCAAAAAATGGGCAAAAATTGCTTGGAGTGAATCTCGAGAGACCTGACCGAGAGACAACCACCTGATAGATAGAGGGACGATCTTTCTGAGAGTTGGATATAGTTGTTGCATAGTGGCAAGGTACAGGAGTTGGTGGAGACGGGTTAGTAAAAATTTGTGAAAAAGGAGAATATATATATATATATATATATATATATATATATATATATATATATATATATATATATATATATATATAAATATGGATGATTCTCATATGAATTGACCATTTAGTGTCCCTGAACTTAACATTAGTTTTTTCAGATATTTTTTTATATCCAAAACAATTTTTTTTGTGTTTGTTTTATAGTCTTATGTTATAGCAAAACGATGGTAACATTTAAATGAACCTAGGAATCATAAAAAACAAAATATCTTAACGCGAAATTTGAAAATGTCACGAGTGTTACAGTCCCCAAGCTGGTTATGCTTAGTTCACCACATCCTGAAATGAACCCCTGATAATTGATTAAATTTGAATAATCAGTTATTTCATTGTAATACGGCGGTGTTTCAAGGTATGAGTGTTTTTTTTAGTTACCTCTAATACTTCGAATGTAAATCAGGAAAATTAATCTGTCCCCGAGGTCAGTATGAAAATTCATGGCGAGTGTTGTCGGCTGTTCTGGGCAACTCTGTTCTATGAAAATGTTGGGAAGGGCCATGATAGCCTTCCTTTGTGATACCGGCCATCAGTCATGTCTAAACTTGGAGAAGAAAGTATCTAATAGGCAGTTATTTAAAAATGTGAATTATTCGTGCAAAAGATGTTGGTTAGGGACATGTATTCGAGGTCATCCTCTCATACATGTCCGACACTTGGTTTAGCTAAGGATGGAGATTTATTGTGAAAATGTCACGAGTGTTACGCTACACTCGTGACGGAAAAACAATTGTGGGGAAGTGTTGTTATTGTTATGTTTTAATGCCTACATGATTCATTTCTTTTGTATAGCCATTTTAACAAGCTGTATAAAGCAGCAATAGAGAAACGAAAAAATAGACTAAGGACATAATGCAAAATATATTCTTAATAAAAAAGAGATGTTGGCATAGAGAAAGAAAATAAGCAAATTGGCAGCTTGTAAAACTATTCTGTCTACTCAGCGTGTGAAAATACTTCTCAGTCTTTGAATTTGACCTACATGTAAAGCAGTGAACGAATTAATTAAGGGTGAATCGTTGACACTGAACTGAGTAAAAACTGTGCAGCAAAATCATATATATTTCACAACGAGATGATCAATGAGCTGCAAATATCCGACGAAAAACCTAAGCCTTGACAGAACGACTTATTCATAGGTCAACTAGCGAGAAAGTATAAGCTACTAAGCTTGGCAAGGAAAGGAGTAGGAATAGACGCCAGCCTAGTAATTATTGTACAACAAAAGGAAAACATTGACGAGAGTGAGCCAGAATAGAAAAAAAAAAATCTGGTACGTGCGCGAAACACACCACTTTCACTTACCAACTTACTTAGATTAGAAATTAATGCGTTTTGTTAATTGCCACTTCTCAAATGAACAGAAAGGCTTTAATTATGAACAATGGTCTGTCATTAAAGGCGTGCTCCGCATGCGAGGGCTCAACGAGTTTTATGAGTTGACTGAATTTTTTTCTTCTCTTTATGTCTTCTTTATTTTTATCATATCTCATATTAAGCAATTTCTTTTTTTTAGGCGTAACGAGAGACACTTAATTTCTCCATATTAACAAAAACAAAGGTACTTTATAGGAAACAAACAAACAAAAAAGGCCCCAACCCCCCAAAAAAAGCCCCCTCAAAACATTTTAATAATGATAAAGCTTACCTAATATTAAAGAACACCTAATTTTCATTAAACATGACGAATTTGATAAAAATCGTTAAAGCCGTTTTTGAAGTCATCGAAAAAAAGGTAAAAATTGGAAAAAAAAAATTATGAAATAAAGTGCCCGCTCCGTTCGACCAATTTTGATGAAATGTTGGCTATCACATCTTTGGCATATACATACATCAAATACCCACTTTGATCAAAATCGTTGAAGCCTTTTTTGAGTAAATAAAAAAAAACACGTGAAAATGATACAAAATTTATTAAGTAAAGTCCCCCCTCCGGTTGATCAATTTTAATGAAATTTTTACAGTCATATCTCGGGCATATAAATAGATCAAATACTCAGTTTAATCAAAATCGTTAGAGCCGTTTTTGAGAAAATCGTAAAAAACTTAAAAAGTTATTAAATAAAGTACCCCCTCCCTTTAAGCAATTTTAATGAAATTTTTGCTGTCACATCGCGGGCATGTATATACACTAAATACCTAATTTCAGGTTCGCACGGTTTATAGTTTTTGAGCTAGTCTGTTCACACACACACACAAACACACACACAAACACAAACACACACACACACACACACACACACACACACACACACACACACACACACACACACACACACACACACACAGACCATTTCGCGGGACTTGGTTATTTCGACTCAGGGGGCCCCAAAACGTGTATTTCCGTTGAAAACCGGAAGTCGAAATTTTTCACGATCGCAATACTTCCACTTACTATATATTTCATATACAGTTAAGTGAAAGTAAAAATGCATTACAAAAAATAAATAAATAAAAATACAGAAACGCTCCTCACAAAACTCATTTTTGAGTTGAAAAAATAATAAAAAATACTAATACTGAACAAACTGACAAACTTTGTTCATCGATGTTTTCTTGAACATCTTATTGATGATATTCAGACTAAATTTTATTCATTGTTGAAATATTCAAGTGGAATTTTTTAAACCTAAAATTTAATTTCTAAAAAAGTTAAATGGTCAAATTAAATGAGAATCACGCATATACGTGGGGAGGTCCAAAAGTTTTTAGCCTGACCTTGAAAGAGAGTGGGGAGGGTTAGCTGTTGGGCATGATTAAACTTGTCAACTCTTCAGTAGGTAATCCCGCTTATCCCTTTTGCCTCACCATCAGTTGTAGTCTGTTTATGTATGTACTGTTTATGAGTACCAGACTGTCATAAAGTTTTTGACAAAAGAAGGGCAGACTCCTTCTGAAATCCATGCTAGGATGGTGAATGTCTAAGGGGAAGAATCGCCCTCTCTAGCTAAATTAAAAATTGGGCAAAAGAGTTTAAGTGGGGTAGGGAATTAATAGAAGATGATCCACAACCTGAAAGACCAACTGAGGCGATTTTTTGGGATTCAAAAGGCATCCTTTTAATTGACTACAAGTGTTAGCTATTGAATGAAATACTAAATACCAAAAAATCTGGTGCGTGCGGGCAACACACAACTTTCACTTACCAACTTACTTAGATTAGAAATTAATGCGTTTTGTTAATTGCCACTTCTCAAATGAACTGAACGGCTTTAATTATGAATAATGGTCTGTCATTAAAGGCGTACTCCGCATGCGTGGGCTCAACAAGTTTTATGAGATGATGAATATTTTTGTTTTTTTTCTCCTCTTTATGTTTTCTTTATTTTTATCATATCTCATATTTAGCCATTTATTAGTTTTAGGCGTAACGAGAGACAGTTAATTTCTCCATATAAACAAAAACAAAGGTACTTTATGGGAAACAAACAAACAAAAAAGGCCCCCCCAAAAAAGTCCCCTCAGAACATTTTAATAATGATAAAGCTTACCTGATATTAAAGAACACCTAATTTTCATTTAAGATGAAGAATTTGATAAAAATCGTTACAGCCGTTTTTGAGATCATCGAAAAAAAGGTAAAAATTGGAAAAAAAAAATTATGAAATAAAGTGCCCGCTCCGTTTGACCAATTTTGATGAAATGTTGGCTATCACATCTTTGGCATATACATACATCAAATACCCACTTTGATCAAAATCGTTGAAGCCTTTTTTGAGTAAATAAAAAAAAACACGTGAAAATGATACAAAATTTATTAAGTAAAGTCCCCCCCCTCCGGTTGATAAATTTTGATGTAATGTTGGCTATCGCATCTTTGGCATATACATACATCAAATACCCAGTATGATCAAAATCGTTAAAACCGCTTTTGAGTAAATAAAAAAACACTTGAAAATGATACAAAATTTATTCAGTAAAGTCCCCCCTCCGGTTGATCAATTTTAATGAAATTTTTACAGTCATATCTCGGGCATATAAATAGATCAAATACTCAGTTTAATCAAAATCGTTAGAGCCGTTTTTGAGAAAATCGTAAAAAACTTAAAAAGTTATTAAATAAAGTACCCCATCCCTTTGAGCAATTATGATGAAATTTTTGCTGTCACATCGCGGGCATATACATACACCAAATACCCAATTTTTAGTTTTTTTACGGCCTATAGTTTTTGAGCTAGCCTGTTCACACACAGACGCACAGACCATTTCGCGGGACTTGGTTATTTGGACTCAGGGAACCCCAAAACGTGTATTTCCGTTGAAAACCGGAAGTCGAAATTTTTCACGATCGCAATACTTTCCTTACTATATATTTCATATATACGTAAGTGAAAGTAAAAAGGGAAAACAAGGATATCGGTGATTAGTGATGTTGATAAAAAATAACAACGATTGCTGATGAACACTAGAAAAGAGAAAACATTTATTAATCTTAACTTGAATATTAGAAATTGCTTAACATTAATTTGACAATAAACAACATGAGAAAAAAATAACCTTAAGTTGATTAGAGATAACATAAAAGAAACCTTTAACTAATCTGAAATTAAATAATATTATAAATGAAGAAAAAAATGAAATATTATCGTATATGTTGAAGCAAATAGAGCTCTAGAATAATTAATGTCAATAAGGCCTTTGAATTAAAAACTAATAACAACAAGAGGAACTAAGAGTTATTACAAGTAAAAACAATGGTTAGATATTTACTAGTTATGGTACTCGTGGCGGAACACATTGGCGAATTTTACTTATACCTTTTTTTGTCTTAATCGGCGAACTTAAATACACAAAGTCCTTTAGGCGAACTGGTACTCACTAGTGCAACCTGATATAAAGACAATTGACATGGAAGTTGGGGCTGACCAACGCCCATGCGCTTCGTTGGTGAATGGTAGACTATTGAATAAGAATTACTCACAGATTTGTTGATCAAACAACTCTCGAGATGAGCGAACATAAAACTCTAGATGTATGGTATCAGCTTGAAGTGCAGAAAGCTTGGTGACAAGTAATGCATTCGGTACCAGCTCTAGCTGCAGGGAAGCATAAAGAGGCTCAGGCTTGAAGGTCTGATCCGCAACAGGTTCGGAGCAAGAGTGAGGCGTAGTGAAGAGAAGAAGCGTATGTATCCGCCCAGCTGTTTAACGCCATCATGAAGTTTGCGGGCTTGACAAGACTAACCTGTACAAGGTGAAAAGGCGGGAACCCTGGATAGGCGCGAGTTCCAGCTCGATTTAAATTTGGTACCTATATGTGTTGAGACTGAACAATAAGGATAACAATACTACAATAATAGGTGATTACTATGCTGATGTCCTTCGATCCCTAAAAGAGCCTATCAAGGAGAAGAAGCGTGGACGTCTCAGCAAAGGTGTCCTGCTTCTTCATGACAACGCACCAGTTCACAAGTCGCAATGGCTGCCCTGACCGAGTGTGGATTCGAAAAGCTGGATCACCCGCCCTACAGCCCAGACCTCTCCTCGAGCGACTACTTCTTGTTCCCAAATCTCAAGCGGGACCTCCGAGGACAGCGATTTCCAGACGATGAGGCTCTAGAAGCAGCTGTGGATGCTCAATTCAGAAAATTATTTCCAGCTGGGCATGGAAAAGCTTTTAGAGAGGGCGGACAAGTGCATTCGTATCAAGGGTGATTATATTGAAAAATAAATATAACTATAAACTCTCAACTCGTTTTTTTCTTAGTCAGGCTAAAAACTTTTGGACCTCCCCACGTATATATATATTTATAGTCGGTATCAAACTTATTTTATTAATCTGTAAACAGTATATTAATAGGACGGGAAGGAATGAGGTTTATTGGTAATGATATATGAAGAGTCCACGGAAGAAAGGGGGGATGTCATTTGGAGTGCTTTCCGAGAAAATCGAGTTTTTAGGTTTGGATCTTTAATTACTTGCGTATCATTTATCATTTTTCTTCAATTTTTTTATATGTCCTTTTCCTTTTTGTTTTGCGTGTCAAAATAATAAATTTGCCCGAAACAGACATATTACGCTCTAAAAAAAAAATGTTTTAGTAAAAAAAAACAATTTAAACATAACAGAAAGGGGGATTGTCATGGACGCTCCCGCTTTCTTACCTGTTTTATTGTAGAAACGGTGATATTAATACACAATCCATATAACTTCTAACATGACTCTCCCTCATTCTAGGTTTTTCCGCGTGGACATTCCCCCTTTCTTCCGAGTACGTGGTTCTTTCCATCGCTTGTAACCAACCGACTGTCATTTTTTCTGACTATTTCTTTTCACCAACTTATTCTACTCATCTAGACGAACAATTATATGTATATAACTAAAATTCGGAAAAAATTGACTCTCCCCCTTTCTTCCGTGGACTCTTCATATGTTTGCAATTGATGAGGCACAAAGGAGATTTGAACCACTTGTTGTTATTATGCAGTTTCGGAAAGAAGGATCTTATACTTTACTGAAAGTATTTTGAAAAATCAAAGAAAAGAATGTTGGTAATTTTCTTGTATCTTTGAAGGACGTAAGAGTCTTTTTTTCAAAAATATTGATTATGTTCACACAACTATAGGGGGTCTGAAACCATTCTAAGAATAAAGAGAGCTTTTAGTTTTATTTTATTCAGGGATGTCATTGGGGGATTTTATTATTAATTAATAGACTAATTTTTCGTGTGCTTTTCATAGATCTAGAAAGAACAGGGAGATATTTGACGAAAGAACTGTAACTTATTTAGAAGCTGTTGGTATAGTGGAGTTTTAAAGGGAAACTACACAAATATACAAAGAAAAGGAATTATCACTGTCATTCTCATAAGCGTTCTTATTAATTTAGCGTGAGAATATGAAATATGAGCAACTCTTACATATCCAGGGGGCAGCATTTGTTATAGGATCGCACAACATCTGCCTTATACCGACGATGTCGTAATAACGCAAAGAAATATATCAGCGTTGGCAGGGGCTCTAGAAGAATTCGAAGCAGCTGCAAAACAACTGGGGCTACAAATCAGTGAGCAGAAGACTGTGTACATGTTAACATTGAGAAACTGGACTGGAACAGGCGAAAGTATCACAATAGGTAGACACTCTGTGAAAGCAGTCCAAACTTTTAAATAATTGGGCTCGTTAATAACCGAGAATAATGAATGGCCAAAAAAAAATAAAAGCAAGATACCGATGGTGTATTGCTAAGTGAAAATCACTCAGTAAGACCCGTAGTCACATGTGGTTCTGAGACTTGGGTAAAATCCAAGGCTTTAACCCTTTAGCGTCTGAACAGTGCGAGTGTATTGCGGGCCCTGTGGCCTCAGACCTTAGACCGGCTGCCGTGCCCGGTGGCCTCAATACTTTTTGCCACATACACTTTTCTTTATCTCCTTAATTATATTTTTCTTCTAAAGGAGCAGGTAAAACTAATTTGGAAAAACCCGAAAAGAACCCCATGTCAATTAGTTTACAACCCTCGGAAATTTGTGAGGAAACCATAAACATCGTCACTGGGAAATACCGGACGGGCTGGAAACAGGGTTGGAGAAACGCGAATGCCAATTATGTCAAGATAATTTTCATATGTCCTGCCCTCGTCCTAAATATGAATAAGAAAATTATGACTAATTTGTCTGCTCTCCATGCTCCTCTAATATCCATGAAATTAAAAAAAATATATGTAGGAACGTACATAAGTAGATATACTTACTTATAATTTTTAGAACTGTTATATAAAATATTTTAGATATCTGCTTATTTTATAACATTTTTAAATTATGTATTATATTTTTTTTTTACGAGTTGTTACCTACGACTTATGAATGTTGCATTTCTAAATAACGACACGATAAATCCGAAAGCGAAGAGTAAAAATTCAATTTTTGTTTTAAAAGAAGACACAAAAACATCTCTTAAGGTGCTGACTACTGGGGATTTATCGAATTCCCATCGCGTTTTTTTCTGTTAAAAAGGGGCCTTGATTAGCTTTAACAGAATCTAGCTTTCGACTCCCGCTCGCTACGCTCGCTCTTCAGAGATAAATAAAACCCCAAAAGGGTCCTTTTCAATGGAGATCGGCCTTACTTTGAAGGGCGCCTTAGTGAACTCCGCGTGAGCCATTGTTCAGAACTAGTACCCTTTTTTTTACTAACTACATAACCAGACTTGGTAGATAGTTGCCTTTTGAATGGTGAAAACTAAAAAAATCTATAATGTCCGAAATTTGGTGGAAATAGGGAAAAGTACTTGAACAAATATATTAATACACCCTTCACACCCCTGTTAATAGCCGATTTATTAACTGTCGATAACAACAATAAACTCCGAGATATCTACCTGTTTACAGTTTTATCTCTTAAGTTGATCATGAGTGTTCAATAATTGTGGGAAACGTTCAGACAAGTACAGTAAGACTATCAATAATGGTTTTTTTTATATATATTTTTTTTCATATTATTCAAGTAGGTTATTTTTAAGCTTTGTTTATACACTTTTGTTTAATATATATAAGCCAATTTATAAAGTTTTGTGTATATATTCTTAGTTAGAGGATTATTGGTTTTTATAAAAATATATTATTAGTTTCATGATATTATTGTTTATTTGTTTAGTTTAAGGTTTTTATTTATATTCATTTATTTATTTTTGTATAATTTTTTTCTCATACTGCTATGTCTTATACATTTTAGCATATAAGATGCGAAAGAAGAAGAAAAAAAGGAAAATTGTAACCTGATTGAAAAAAAAAAAAAAAAAAAAATATATATATCTTGTAAATATATTCTAGATGGGCCAAACACCCTGTAATTGTAATTTAATTTACAAAATACAGTAAATTTTCATTCATTCATAATTTTTTATTTTTACTCTATAAGAGATTTTCTATGAAAAAGCAACTAAATGCTATTGGAAAAAATCACAAAAAAAGCTATAAATTGAAAAGATAGGGGAATAGATTGTATTGCCTTTATAGGAACTTTTTAGTAGGAAATAGGATGTAGAATCTCTAGTATTATTCCGTCTGTATTTATACGAAACACCCTCTACATGGTGATTCAGGATTTAATGGAGAAAAAAAATCCTGAAAATATGGATTGCCAAGGGCTTGACTCTGATATCGTGAAATACTAAATGAAGACTCCCAGGATGCAGTGTAGGTAAGTTGACTAATTGTTGTTAATAATTAATTATAGTTAATATATTATAACTATAGTAATATATAGTTAATAATAATACAAAGGGTAGGTACTACAAATGTTTTGCAATACAGCTTTATTTATTTAATTTTCTCAAAGTAATTTCCACCACATTCAATACACTTTTCCATACGTCAAAACCAGCCATTTTTCCATTGCAGAAATTAACTCTTAACTATGTTAATGATTGTCCTATTTCCGTGATTTTTTTTTTAGAAAAAAATTTCTATTCTTTATAACATATTTTCCATTGGATATTTTAGGATAAAAAATATATGGCTGTTATCTGGCTAAACAGTGAAAATGAAACTGGAAGGAAATCGTTTTTCAAGCGACGAGGACCTTCTCCGGGCTTGGAATAACGAATGTGCCGCAATCCTAGATGAAACTGGTTTTGACAAAACCATCATTAAAAATACACATTTAAATTCCGTCCCAGGCCAATCTTTCCTCTTCTTATAAAAACATATTTAAAAATTATAACAAGAATATTCATGTTATCCTGACAAGAAAAATAATGTAATATATATATTACATTATTTATTTATTTATCATAGCTGAACCCGGCCACGGTTTGCAGTCGCTTACTCTAATAATAACATTTAGGGAAGTAAATAATAGTATTCCAGTGAAATTTAACATCATTAACAACAGCCTTCTTTAAATTACTGTCGATTAAGAAAGGAGTATAAATCATCACTGACTTGCTTTAAATTTTGCATATATAAAGATAACTACACTTCTCTACAGAACTTTTTGTAACTAAACTCCGGCAGACGGTTCCCATGCCTTAATTGTTTATTGTATCTATATATACTTTATAATTTTGTATATTTTGACCTATGAAATACCCAATGTTCCTTTCTCTTCTGTAGAGGAGAGTAATAATTATAAGTTTATTTGACAAAATATACAAAATTATAAAGTATATATAGATACAATAAACAATTAAGGCATGGGAACCGTTTGCCGGAGTTTAGTTACAAAAAGTTCTGTAGAGAAGTGTAGTTATCTTTATATATGCAAAATTAAAAGCAAGTCAGTGATGATTTATACTCCTTTCTTAATCGACAGTAATTTAAAGAAGGCTGTTGTTAATGATGTTAAATTTCACTGGAATACTATTATTTTCTTCCCTAAATGTTATTATTAGAGTAAGCGACTGCAAACCGTGGCCGGGTTCAGCTATGATAAATAAATAATGTAATATATATATTACATTATTTTTCTTGTCAGGATAACATGAATATTCTTGTTATAATTTTTAAATATTTTTTTATAAGAAGAGGAAAGATTGGCCTGGGACGGGATTTAATTGTGTATTTTTAATGATGGTGTTAAGTTTTTATCAAACTTAAGAATTTTTTTTGTTCTAAAAAATTTGGTTTTATGTTTATAGAAGACTAATTTTATGTTTCTTATTTAAACATACTAATTTTCAGCTAATCATTCATTTCAAAACGATTAAACCTTTTAAACATTCTAAGTGAACTTTTGAGTTTATGTTTTTTGCCTTTCTAAATGATTTTGGCTTTGCTTTTTATATTTAAACACGTTAACTTTCGTTAATTCAGCAATTCCAAATGGTTAAAACTCCCAGAGCATTCTAATATACTAAATTAAAACATGTACTTACAACGTGGTTTGCCAATTTTATGTTCCCGCGATGTTTTTCTTATAAAAACACTTGTGTCATCTTTTTACACTGTCTAGATCATGTTTCAATAGTTTTTTCACTGTAACCCGGCTTATTTGTGAGAATTTAAACATTTTTCACTATTGATGGTTATCCTTGCGACAGGTTACGTATTCACGTTCAAAAGCTCAAAGCACTCGCTGAGTTTTTTCTCTATTTTTTGTTTTTCTCGCTTTGAGCACTTTTAGCTGTCTAATTATGCTCAATAAAATCTAAAAGCACTTCTAATTACCAGCTTTTATTTTTAACATGCTTGTAGTGGTCTTTTTCCGTCATTTTAAAGATTGTGTATTGTAAGTTTCCTGAAGCTTTCGCAGTCTGCCACGCGACTTAAGCGCCTAATACCTTGGCCCTATAAAACCCCGGGCAGCATTTTCCCTTAGTCTTTTTGCGTTTGCCCTTCGCTGAAGCTAGAACTTTCGCTCTCACTTTGTCTGGACCCGCCGCCATCTTGGCTAGCTTCAATTCACCGCTTTCTTCCGAGGGGAGAAACTTCTTTGGGCAACCAAGACCAAAACGGATGAACTCGCTGTGGTCCCTTCGCGGAGGAGAACTTCTTTTCAACTGTCACTACTTTGCGTCTGCTGCCAGCCTGCAGGCGACCTCTCCTCGCAGCCCAGCGCTTCTGTTACACCAGCCTTCACTACTGAAGCTTTGTATCGTAATTATATTATTTAAAAATGTTTCCTTTGATAATTTTGTATACATGTCTTTAATTAGCTGGCCAGATACTCTTTGTAATTTAGCTGTAGTTAGTTATAATCTAGCAACTTTTTATTTTTATTTAGCAGTCTTGTATTGTACTTCAGCTAAAGACTCATTTCATTTCCAAATATTAATTGTCTCTGTAATTTACATGCTAAATTGTGAGCTGAGTTGGGGAACCCTGCAGAGCTGGCAGTTAGCCGAGCGCAGAACACTGTTAGCCGGATCACCCGCATCAACTTGCACCTCTCAGCGAAGGACCCAGCATCTTCAGCTGTTTTCAAGTAAACCTCAAGGGTGCAGTAAAAGGCAGAGAGCAGGTCTTCGGCTGTTTCCCGGTGGTCTTCAGGGGTGCGGTAACCAGCTTCCGGCTAAATATCAGGTGAGTGCCAGTTTCTGTAACCCTAGGTTAAGGTCCACCTCCCCAGGCTTCTCTCTCACAATTCATTTGGTTACAGTTCGCAACAGTGTTGGGTTCCCCTTCAGATTTGATCAGTTCGCAGCTGTCTTGATTGCAGAAAATTGGGATCACTGGAGGAGGAGAAGAGGAGCATTATTTTTATTTTTTTTTGGATTGTCTTTTATTGTAATAAAACCAGTTTGTTTTCTTTTTCTTTTATCTCTGGTTCTTCTTATCCAAAAACCCAACATTGTTTCTACCAGAGGATTATTAAATTTGTTTTGTTTTCATTGGTCCTCCATTGTTTTGTTGGTTTTGTCATTTCCTCGTAAGTTTTTCATAGTTCTTGTTCAGTATGGCCAGAAATTTAGCTCAGTTTCGAACTAAAGTAAGCTCTGCTCAGCACAAATTGACATCAATTCTCGATAGGGCTCAGGCTGTGACTCAACAAACCGATGGGGCAAGGGAAAAGGCCCTCACCTTGTTGGCCTTGTTGGATAACACGTTTCCGTCTGCTGTGGCTTCTATAGAAGGGTGTATGTTTTCTGATGTTCCAACTCCTGATTTGACTGAGAAAGAGTACCAAACCGCTATCCAGGAGTTGAATTCTTTGTACGCTCAGACATTTGAGCACCTTCACCCTTTAACCTTGATTAGTGCCCCAACTGCTGGTGATCAATCGAGTTTCAGACCCTTCTATGGTTTTTCTGCTAATGAAACAAGTCACAGTGCGTCGGACAACTTCCTGGTCCATATGCCCAGGTTGAGTGTTCCCAGATTCACTGGTATTCCCCATGACTGGGAACAATTTCATAGTAGGTTTGAATCATTAATTGGTTCAAACGCTACCTTAAATGCAGTACAAAAGTTTCAATATCTTTTAGATGCCTTGGATGACACCTCTAAAAGATTGATATCACATTTGTCTCTTTCCGAGGTTAATTATAAACTAGCCTACGATATTCTCAGAGAAAAGTATGACAATCCTTTGAGAGTCATAACTCATCATGCTACACAACTCCTGAATCTTCCCAGTGTTGCGGAGAGCAATCATGCCTCAATTTCTGCCTTCCTTGACTGCTTAAATGTCCATTTTAGGGCTATCCAAGTTATGGAAAATGTCAATGCTTTTGACATTTTTTTTGTTGCGTACATACTTTCCAAGTTTGACAAGAAGTTGTTGGCCAGTTTTGAAAATAGCTCGCAATCCTCCAGACCGTTTCCTACCCTGGATGCTGTTTGCAAATTCCTTAATCAAAAACGATTGCACTGGGAAAACACTGAATTGTACCAATCTAAGGAGCAGACTGGTTCTTCTTCCAGGCCCAGGTCAAGACAAAGGGGTATGACGACAGCATTAGTAGTTTCTTCACCTGATAATGCCTTTTCTCGGTCTCAATCTGCTTGTCCGTGTTGTCATCAGGGTTCTCATTTATTGTACGCTTGTAAGGCTTTCATTTCCATGGCTGTACCGTCTCGTAACAAATGGATATCAGATCAGAAACGCTGCTACAATTGCTTGGGTACTCATTTTGCCTCGCTATGTAAGAGTAAGAGGAGGTGTAGGGTCTGCTCTAAGAAACATCACACTTTGTTGCATAAGGAGACTACCCCAGTTCGGGGTTCACCAGATTCTAAGTCGGAAGGCCCTTCTCCTTCGTCACCATCCGCCTCTGCGATGTGTGCTGCATCAAATAGTAGTGAAGTCTGCATTTTGTTGGCCACGGCTCTGGTTAAGTTAGAGGTCCCTAATGCACATTGTAATACAGTAGTTAGAGCAGTGATTGATACAGCCGCGGCAGCATCCTTTGTTTCTCAGGCGATTGTGGATAGTTTAGACGTTTCTGTCAGCAAGGCTATAACCCCAGTAGGAGGATTGGGTAGGCAGGTTTGCAACGCTAATGGTACTGTCAGCTTAAATATAAAGAATTTGGATCAGCGTACTCTGGTCAATCGCCACTCTTTTTATGTTCTCGATCATATCGCATTTAACACCCCAGTCAACAAGGTGACATCTACAGTCAAGGAACAAGAAGAAGAAAGAAAGAAGAAGAAAAAAGTAATTTTTATTCTGGGACATTAAGTCCCCTAAGAATAACAGACATGAACAAAATTAATGGCCATTTGTCTGGCTACTTAAAGGAAATACAATAAAAAATAAAGAATACAATAAAAATTAAAATACAAAGTAGACACAAAAAATAAAAATAATAAAATAAAAATAACTGAAACAGAATATTGTAAGAAGAAATAAAAAGTAAACATTTGGATGTTAAGTACAAAACTTTGATCAGCTTTTGAGCTTAAAAGGTATAAAAAAAAAAAAAAAAAATCGTATAGATATATACGTATAGATATGTCCTCACTATTGCTTCACTATTTACATATTAACGGGAGATTGGAGATTCAGGAGGTGATGGAATAGTTGGGTTTTAAAGGAGGTGAGGGATGAAGTGTTTCGGATGGAGACAGGTAATGAATTCCAGAAGGTGGCAGCACGGATGATAAAGGATTTTGTGAAGAAGGCAGATCGGTAGAAAGGGATATACAGGTTAGAAGTTTGGGATCTGGTGTTTAGAGAATGTATGGAGGAGCATGGTGTGAACAAACTTAGGATATACGGAGGTTTCTTGGTTCTAAAGGTTCGGGAAAGATAAACACCTAGGAAGTATTGCCGTCGAAAAACTGGATAGAGCCATTTCAATTCTGCGTACCAGTTGGAGACGTGGGAGCGCCTGGGGGCACCGAAAATGAATCTTATGAAGCAGTTCATTAGTCTCTTCAACCTCGCCTCATGCATACCAGACAGTCCACCGTATACAAGGCAGCCATAATCGAAATGGGGGAATATAAGAGAGGAAACTAGGAGCTGACGAGTTTTTGAGGGCATGCAGTCACGTGATCTTAGGAACTGTTTGAGGATAGCAATTGATTTTCTGGTGATTTCAAAAATATGGTTATTCCACGACAAGTGCTGGTCAAAGATCACTCCAAGGTTTCTGACATGGGATTGGAAATGAATGGTTTGGTCATTAAGGCGGAGTAAGGGGTAGAAAGGAAGGGAATTGAGAAGGTGCTTGGAGCCAATGAGGATTGCCTTGGTTTTTTTTCCGTTCAGTTTTAACTCATTTTTCTCTGCCCAGGCGTTGATGCTGTCTATATCTTCTTGTAATTTCCGGATTGTCTCCAGCATTTTGGAAGGATGGAAGGATAGGTAAATTTGGAGGTCATCAGCGTACAAGTGGTATTGTGAATGGTTGATGGACTCAGGGAGTTCGTTGATATAGACGGAAAAGAGAGTTGGTGAAAGTGAGGATCATTGTGGTACTCCTCTAGTTAATAAGAGAGGTGAGGAAGGAGGTTTATCAGGAATGTGAACTGTTTGTGAACGTTGGGATAGGAAGGAGAGGAACCACTTTAAGACGCTGTTTGATATGGATAGGTTTTGGAGTTTAGAAAGGAGGATCTCATGATTGACGGTATCGAACGCTTTTGAGAAATCAAAGAGAATTAGGATGGTAATTTTATGTTCGTCTATGGAGGAATGGAGGTCCTGAGTGATCTTTAACAGAGCAGATTGTGTGGAATAATGGGAACGAAAGCCGTACTGAAGAGGGTTGAGGAGAGCATTCCGCTCTAGGAAGTCATTGAGTTGGGTATGGACAATTCTTTCGAGCGGTTTAGATAGGTTAGAAAGGATGGAGATGGGTCTATAGTCGGAGGCTAAGGTGGGAATTGGTACTTTGTTCAGCGGACGAACTATCACTTTTTTCCAGGCTTCAGGAAATATGGAATTTTGTAGGGAAAAGTTGTATATGTGTAAAAGAGCAGGGAAGATAACAGGGAGACAGAGTTTGATTATCTTTACAGGAATTTGGTCGGGGCCGTAATCATTGGTTCTGGATTTAAGGACGGAGGAGAGCAAGTCTTCAGGAGAAATATTAAGGAAGTAAAAGTTATCAGGGTTGAAGGTTTGCGTAAATGAGTATGAGGAGGGGTGAGGAGTAGTTGAAGGGTTTACGAAATAGGAATTTAGTTCATCTGGGTCGATGGGGTAATGAGTACAGGATTTGGATTTGACAACTGATAACTTTTTAAGGATTTTCCATTTGGATTTAGGATCTTGGGCTTGTGATATGGATTTATGGAAAAACTGTGCCTTGGCACGCCGTAAGGATGATTGGGTGAGATTGCGTAGGGATTTAAAGAGGGAGTAATCTTCGGTGGTATGGGTGCGTCTGAAACGTCTTCTGGCGGCATCTCTTCTCCTCATTAGCTCTCTTATTTCAAGATTTATCCAAGGAGCGGCAGGACGTCTAAAAGTAAAAGTTTTGAGGGGAGCATGTTGGTTTAGGAAAGTGGAGAGATTAGACGAGAGGCATTCCACCATTTCATCAATGGAGGATGAGGAATAAATGGGATATAGGGATTGGGAAAGTGAATCAAAATAAGGATTTAGCTTTTCGGAGGTTAGTGAATCAAGGTTCCGCCAGGAGATTTTGTTAGGACATAGTTTAGGTGTTGGAATATTATAGGAGATTTTGATGAGGTCATGGTTTGATAGGAAAGGTACTGGATGTTGTGAGGAAGACAATAGGTTATGGGGGGTATCTATTATAAAAAGGTCTAACCAGGTGCTGGTTAACTGAGTATGGTGGGTTGTTTGGTAGGGTACTATGAAAAGGTTGAGTGAATGGGTGAGGTCTGTGAGGTAAGATCTGTTAGGAGAATCGGAGAGAATGTTTATGTTAAAATCACCAGTGATGATTACGTTATTGTATAACGGGACGTAGGTAAAGAGGGAGGATTCAAAGAAAGGATCAAATTGGGCATGCGGTGGGCGGTAAACTATTATGTAGAGGAGGGAAAAGGCATCGGAGGAAATTTCGACGAGGAGATATTCCGGATGAGGAAGTTCGGAGGAAGGAGATTCTAGAAGGATTTTTACCTTCAGACTATCGTGAACGTAAAGACCAACTCCTCCTCCAGTTCGGTCCTCACGATCACGACGAATGAGCGAGTAGTTAGGGATGGATATGGAAGAGGATGGGATATTTGGTTTAAGCCAGGTTTCCGAGACGGCAATGATGTGATAGAAATTATGGAGAAAGTGGTCTAGGAACTCATCATAATGTGCTGGAAGGGATTGGGAATTAACGTGACAGGATAGAAGGATGTTACTCATATGAATGAATTAGTGGGATTGATCTGAGAAGGGTGTAGGAATGTAGAGGTTGATGGGTACAGTATTGGATATTAGGGGTGACATGAAACAAAACTAATTGATAGTTGTAAAATAGTGAAGAAAAGATACATGAAGATTGAGGCTTATAGTCATTAATGTTATGGAATGAAAAATTCTGAATATTAAAAATGATCAAAAGAAACATATTTGAGTTAAAAATAAAATAAATCCCTCTGAGTTTAAAAATAGTAAAAGAATTTTGAAGAAAAAAAGAATAAAAATATAACATAAACGAAAGAAAAGTAAATTTGAGGTAATGACTGCCCCTATATCAGCCCAAGGCCTCTACATCCTCCTTCTTATTTATTATGTTGACCGGACAGCCGTCGTCCCGCCTGCACCGAACCCTTCCGCCGGCGAACCAGACGTACTTTAGCTTTCCGGCCGCCCTCTTTTGCCTCGCCAGCCAGTAGAGGTGCCTATTTCCTGGACTCATCGCCTCGCTTAAGTACACCCTCTCGTCAGTCTCCCATCCCAGATGTCTTGTCGAGAAGTCCCTCTTTACTCTTCTAAGGCGGACGATCTCGTCCCGAGTCGTGTGCCTGACGAAGCGGACTACGATCGGGGGTGGCCGAGGGTCCTCAGATCTAGGTTTTTTTCTTTCCACTGCGTCGATGTCCTCGGCAGTTAACTTGAGACCCAGAGCCGCTCCTATGGAGCACACTAAACCTTCTGTTGATTCGCCGGTTTTCATATTCACTCCTCTGATTTCAATAGAATTCGAAAGCTGGGCCTGTTCAGCCTGATTAACTCGCACCTCGAGCACGCTGATTTTTGATTTTAAGTTTTTGTTTTCATTTAATAATTCTTCTATAATTTGTTCGTGCTTTATAGCACGCTCCTCAATTTTTTTTAATCTCTCGTTACTTTCATAGGTCATTTCACTCTGCTTTTCGAGTGTGATTTTAATTTCTTTTAGGTCCTCTGAAAGTTTCTTTATTGCTCCTACTGCCTCACTCACTCCATCGCACGTTGCCGTGGATTTACCGGGCGCTTTTCTGCATGAAGGGCAGTTCCAATTCTTTTTAGCGTCCGATTCGGAAACGTTGCAGCATTTTTTGTGATATAATAATTTGCACGATGTGCAAACTATTGCCAGCTTCTCGTCTCTCGCGATTGTGGCGCTGCAAATTGGGCACTGCGTCATTACTGAGGATGCTACGTTACTGGATTAACAATAGGTACTGTAGAGCTGGTGGGGAGCGGTAGCTATGGTGGGGATAAGCTCACTGTCCTTATCACGGCACTGTCCACAACGGGAACTTAATTTTATATCTTACCTTTATAACTTTTAAGGCTGTAGGTGGCTTCGGATTTAGTACTAATGGTCCATAAAAGCTTCGAAAAAATAAGATATAATTATGATAATAAGAACTATGGAAAAAAAAAGACTGATAGCAGAGAGAAAAAAACAAACAGAAGAGTTGATAACAGGTCCTCACTATAAGACGGCTAGAACAATTGCGTGGTATTAGTTTAGCGGATCCCTGGTTTGACTCTCCTGCACCCTTAGATTGCATACTGGGTGCTGATCTTGCTGCTCGAATCTTTACTGGTTCCCCTGTCGCACTCGGCCTAGGCTTGCCTTCATATGTTTCTTCATTTTTTGGTTATGTACTTATGGGAAGGGCTCCCACTCTTAAGGATCATTCTGAACCTATGTCTCAGGCTACTGTAGCCTCTCCTATTGTTACTCTTTTACCTCAACAGACAGATATTCAGCACAGAGTTTCTCATGTTAATCCTCCACAATTTTCTACCTTGCATCAAGATTCTTATCAACAGGTAGTTCAAAGAAATTCTCCTTTGTCAATTTCGCAAGTCACTCAGAACCAACAACCAGACATTCTTAATGTTCTTTCTTCAAATCCTTCTGAGTCTCATTTTGGTAGTAATCACTCTTTTAACAGCCATAGAATGTCTCAAAATCAATCTCCTTGTTTGACATATCCAGAAGCTCAAAACCGCGTTCCGAGAGTACCTCACGCTATTTCTATGGAAACTATTGTGCCAAAAGGAGAACCTCCAACTACAGGTACTACAACAACAGTTACCCAAAGTAGTGTCAGTTTCGTTTCTTCCAATTCCTCATCTACTACAACTAATGAAAATCCATTGAATTCTGTGTCGCTTCCATCACGGTCTCCTATTCAGCTGACCTCTTATCCAACAAATGTTAGCGTTCATTCAGCAGCTGAAAGTGGGAAGCAATTTCCTTTTGCTCAATCAATTCTTCCTCCTGCTTATCCTTCAATAGACCGTGATAAATCATCTTCCTTTAATTTACCACGTTCGGGAATGAACGAAGGTTTTCCATATGGCCCGTATCCCTTCAGGGACCCTCCTGGGTGAGTTTTGCCTCAGTTTCGGAAAACGATGTAGAAAAACAAGTAATTTTCTCAGTGGCCCTCTACATCGTGGCTATTTGGCAACTCCTTCCAAATTATGGGCTGTACTAAATTTATGTGTTACAACTAATGCACGGAACACATGTTTATAACTTTTTTCAACCTTACGCCAGTTTTTTCCAAATTCCGAGGCATCCCATACATTCACATATGCAATAGTTGTTTAAATTTTCTTTTTCGGCATAGTTACTTTTCTTTTGTTTTTGTAACTATGTCTTTTACCAAATTGGGAACCGCTCCAAAATAGTACAGGGGCTGTGCATTGCCCCTGGCACGTGCTATTGGGACCCGCCCACGGGTAAGTTTAAACTATTAGATCCTGTCTTCCCGGGCAACCCATATCCCTAGGGGATGTGTCGGATGTGGCAATTCCGCCCGCTGGTGAGCCGCTCTTCAACTACTTCTGCGAAGTAGTCTTCTTTTGGATCGTTTTTGCATCCACATGTTTTCTTTTCAATGCATTTTCTTCCTGTTGTTTTGTGTTGCATTTACTCATGTTTATATTCCGCTTTTCAACTACTTCTGGGAAGTAGTCTTCTGGTTTTTCTTCCTATTGTTTTGCGTTGCATTTACTCATGGATATACTCCATTTTCCAGTTACTTCTACGTAAGTAAGTTTCTTTCGGATCGTTTTTTGTATTCGCGCTTCCTACAATCCACGGATTCTACTTCCTGTTGTTTTGCGCAGCAATTAACATGGATATACTCCATTTTCCAGTTACTTCTACGTAAGTAAGTTTCTTTCGGATCGTTTTTTGTATTCGCGCTTCCTACAATCCACGGATTCTACTTCCTGTTGTTTTGCGCAGCAATTAACATGGATATACTCCATTTTCCAGTTACTTCTACGTAAGTAAGTTTCTTTCGGATCGTTTTTTGTATTCGCGCTTCCTACAATCCACGGATTCTACTTCCTGTTGTTTTGCGCAGCAATTAACATGGATATACTCCATTTTCCAGTTACTACTACGTAAGCAAGTTTCTTTCAGATTGTTTTTTGTATTCGCACTTCTTCTTATCAATGAATTTTCTTCCTATTGTTTTGCGTTGCATTTTACCTATGGACATATTCCATCTTACAACTGCTTCTACCAAGTAGCTTTCTTTTGGACCGTTTTTGCATCCACGTTTAGTTTCATTAGTGGAAAAACCATAAAGGGATTTTCGATGGATTTTCTTTCCATTGTTTTGCGTCGCAATTTACTCAAGGCTATATTCCTTTTATCAACTGCTTCTACGAAGTAGTCTACTTTTGGATCGTTTTTCACTCTTTTCTCTTTCTTACAAGCGTCTTACTTTCCTTTGCTTTCTCATCGCTTTCTCTCATATTTAACGATTAATTTTCTACTGTTTCACTTTTCATAATAACTCTCTTTTGCTTTGTTTCCTATCGTTTTCTCTCATGAACGTTTTCGTTTTTCACCCACTAGCGCGGCTTCTTTTGGGTATTTAATGTCTCTTCCTGGTTTGAAAATTAAACTCTGTCAGCTGAGTGCCAGTTTTTGTAATCCTAATTAAGAGCCTAAGTCTCCTTTGCGGCTTTTTGTCGTCGCTAGTTTCGTTCATGTTTCATCATTTTGATAGTTACATGTTTTTAAAGATATGTACGAATGGATGCAAAGTAAAACATTTGTTTGAGAGGAAACATTGTTAGGAGAAGAAACTACTAATTACTAAGAAACTACGTACTCTACTTGTTTCTACCAGAGTTATTAGAACCATTACTCATTCTACCCCTTCCTGCCATGGTATGAAGAGAAGGGATGAACTGTTTTTGGGTTGATTGTGAGAGAGATGTAGCAAATCCCAAGGAAGCTTCTCGTAGTAAACGCTCATCTGTATTTGGGTTGATTGTGGGAGAGGAGCTAGGGGAGTGTGTGCCTGCCCTCCATTTTCCGTTCCTTGGCACTCACCTCTCCAACTCGGTATTCTACCCCCCTGGGGGTTGGGAGTGTTAAGTTTTTAGCAAACTTAAGAATTTTTTTTGTTCTAAAAAATTTGGTTTTATGTTTATAGAAGACTAATTTTATGTTTCTTATTTAAACATACTAATTTTCAGCTAATCATTCATTTCAAAACGATTAAACCTTTTAAACATTCTAAGTGAACTTTTGAGTTTATGTTTTTTGCCTTTCTAAATGATTTTGGCTTTGCTTTTTATATTTAAACACGTTAACTTTCGTTAATTCAGCAATTCCAAATGGTTAAAACTCCCAGAGCATTCTAATATACTAAATTAAAACATGTACTTACAACGTGGTTTGCCAATTTTATGTTCCCGCGATGTTTTTCTTATAAAAACACTTGTGTCATCTTTTTACACTGTCTAGATCATGTTTCAATAGTTTTTTCACTGTAACCCGGCTTATTTGTGAGAATTTAAACATTTTTCACTATTGATGGTTATCCTTGCGACAGGTTACGTATTCACGTTCAAAAGCTCAAAGCACTCGCTGAGTTTTTTCTCTATTTTTTGTTTTTCTCGCTTTGAGCACTTTTAGCTGTCTAATTATGCTCAATAAAATCTAAAAGCACTTCTAATTACCAGCTTTTATTTTTAACATGCTTGTAGTGGTCTTTTTCCGTCATTTTAAAGATTGTGTATTGTAAGTTTCCTGAAGCTTTCGCAGTCTGCCACGCGACTTAAGCGCCTAATACCTTGGCCCTATAAAACCCCGGGCAGCATTTTCCCTTAGTCTTTTTGCGTTTGCCCTTCGCTGAAGCTAGAACTTTCGCTCTCACTTTGTCTGGACCCGCCGCCATCTTGGCTAGCTTCAATTCACCGCTTTCTTCCGAGGGGAGAAACTTCTTTGGGCAACCAAGACCAAAACGGATGAACTCGCTGTGGTCCCTTCGCGGAGGAGAACTTCTTTTCAACTGTCACTACTTTGCGTCTGCTGCCAGCCTGCAGGCGACCTCTCCTCGCAGCCCAGCGCTTCTGTTACACCAGCCTTCACTACTGAAGCTTTGTATCGTAATTATATTATTTAAAAATGTTTCCTTTGATAATGTTGTATACATGTCTTTAATTAGCTGGCCAGCTACTCTTTGTAATATAGCTATAGTTAGTTATAATCTAGCAACTTTTTATTTTTATTTAGCAGTCTTGTATTGTACTTCAGCTAAAGACTCATTTCATTTCCAAATATTAATTGTCTCAGTAATTTACATGCTAAATTGTGAGCTGAGTTGGGGAACCCTGCAGAGCTGGCAGTTAGCCGAGCGCAGAACACTGTTAGCCGGATCACCCGCATCAACTTGCACCTCTCAGCGAAGGACCCAGCATCTTCAGCTGTTTTCAAGTAAACCTCAAGGGTGCAGTAAAAGGCAGAGAGCAGGTCTTCGGCTGTTTCCCGGTGGTCTTCAGGGGTGCGGTAACCAGCTTCCGGCTAAATATCAGGTGAGTACCAGTTTCTGTAACCCTAGGTTAAGGTCCACCTCCCCAGGCTTCTCTCTCACAATTCATTTGGTTACAGTTCGCAACAGTGTTGGGTTCCCCTTCAGATTTGATCAGTTCGCAGCTGTCTTGATTGCAGAAAATTGGGATCACTGGAGGAGGAGAAGAGGAGCATTATTTTTATTTTTTTTTTGGATTGTCTTTTATTGTAATAAAACCAGTTTGTTTTCTTTTTCTTTTATCTCTGGTTCTTCTTATCCAAAAACCCAACAGATGGTTTTGGTTAAAATTCACTGGAATATTATTATTTACTTCCCTAAATGTAATTATTAGATAATCACAAGTATAATATTTATTATACAGGAAGATATTGAATAATATATATTAGATAGATTGGTGAAAGTAATCTTCCCAATATCATTTATTTAAAACATTACACAAAAACAATTTATAAATATGGTATAACTCCTACGTTTCGGATTATTAATCCATCTTCAGGGCAATCTTCTTTATTTGCATATTTTCTTTTCATATTTTGGAGGCTTGGTCACATCATATTTTCTGTATTTCTTACATTTAAGACAATTCTTACTGTAAAAAATAGATAGATGGGACAAGGACATATTAAATTTGTGTATTGGCAGTAATTTTAATGTGAAATGAGTGAAAAATATTCTTTTTATAAAAGTGTGACCTATTACGTTTTAATAGAAAAATGTAAGAAATACAGAAAATATGATGTGACCAAGCCACCAAAATATGAAAAGAAAATATAGAAATAAAGAAGATTGTCGTGAAGATGGATTAATAATCCGAAACGTAGGCGTTTTACCATATTTATAAATTGTTTTTGTGTAATGTTTTAAATAAATGATATTGGGAAGATTACTTTCACCAATCTATCTAATATATGTAATTATTAGAGTAAGCGACGGCAAACTGTGGACGGGTTTAGTTATTATAAATAGATAAATAATCTAACGTATATGGGGGGGAAATGTGTTTCGGAGGTTTATCGTCATCTGTTACTACCTATACGCAAGCCTTGAGGAACCCATAGTAGCATCCACCTCTCAAATGGTAAGTTTTCAAAATACAAAAAAAAAAAAAAAAGAGGAAGGAAAAACTTTATCACGCCTTTAAGTTAGTTGCAGCTTTAGATAGATGCCAATTGAGCATAAGGGATTCTGTCTATATAATTCAGGCTGTAGTAGAAGCACTATATCTTAGCTGAGATGATTTTCCGATAAACAAATCGTCTATTCAACGTATTCGCCCACAGAGTCGAAAAAATAGAGTGGAATCTATACCATCAGATTTTCAGAATAATATGTCCGAAATGGTGAACGTTCACTGGGATGGAGAATTATTACCTGGACTTGACGTGAGAAGTTCTGAAGAAGAACGATTGCCAATTCTAATTTCATTTGGAGAGAAGAAACAACTTCTGGCTGTACCCTAACTGGTGAGCTTTTCCGGCCAGGATCAAGCTAAAGCTGTGTTGAACGCACTTTATGGCTGGAACCTCGATGACAAATAACAATTAATGTGCTGTGACTCAACTGCGTCTAATACGAAAGGAGTTTGAAGGCGTTTGAGTACGAAGGCGATTGAAAGGAGCTTTTGTACTTTTGGAACAAAAACTAGACAGGGAATGACTAATCTTTGCTTGCCGCCATCACGTTTACAAACTGGTTATAAAATTTGTGTTCGAAACAAAAATCCTCCAAGTCACAAGTAGCCCTGATATCCCACTGTTCAAAAAGTTTAGAGACAACTGGAAAACTATTAATCCTGCTGCCATTGAGCTATATACCGATATCGTCACACGACATTTTTGTAATACAACAATAGAGCATTCATTGATAGTTTATAATCAAGAACTGCAAAAAACCATTGGTCGTGACGATTATCGGGAACTGATTGAAGTATCTATTATTTTCTTGGGAGGAGATAGTGAAAAAAAGTCTCCTGGAGCGATTCATCAAGCAAGATGAATGGCTAGAGCTATCTACTCTTTAAAGATGTGTTTGTTGCAATTCCAGTTCAAAATTAGCGCCAAGGATATGCACTTTAAGACGCCTGTTTATTCATTGCGGTTTCATATGTAAAACCATGGCTTGGATGTAGTCTGGCGGTGAAGGCACCAAATCAAGGTTTGTGCTTTTTAAAGAGGCTTAAGGAATTAAGGAAACTTCTGAAAAATTGATCTCCAAAGCAGCCCTGAGCAAGTCAACATCTTTGATACTTAGTCTAGATCTTCGTAGATCTAGATCTTCGTAGATCTTAGACAACATCTTTGATACATCTTAGTCAACATCTTTGATACTTGTCAGAAGAAATTGCCGTTTTATCACTCTTTGGTGATAAAGTTAATGAACGAACCAAAACAAAAATTATAGTGAATTTCCAAAGAGAGAGTTTGTATAATTCTGGGAAGAAATACATTCCATCTGAAGAAGATATGTCTGATTATTTGTGTAGTAAGTAGGAATACTATAAATAGTACTATTTTTATACTGTTTTTAATAAATTGTTAATAATACTGCCTTATTTATTGTTGCAGGAAAATCATTAAGTGATTCTTTTTATAAATATTTCATAAAAATTAATATTTCAATTGATTTAGCTGTATAACAGAAATGCTTAAAAACAGCAATCTTCAAAATCTTCAGAGTTCTGTCGGCACGGGTTAACGTTGACGGTGGAAAATGAAATTTTGTATTTAAGTAAGTCTGGGTAGTTTAAAAAGAAATAGGAGGTATGCAATTCGATATCTAAAAAAATTTTTTTCTCACCTATATAAGGGACACCCTAGTCTACAGCAACCAAATTCAGATGGTAAGGGTGGCTTCAAACAGTCAGCTTATTGTCCTCTTTCGACTTGTTTCGTGACAGACTCCACGTTCTGAAGTGCGGTTTTGTGTGGCAAAACTAAAACTTTTCGTCGAACGGATTTTCGTCTCTAGGTATGAGTAATTATTTTTTTCAATCTGCTCTTACAACTCTTTCATTATGCATGTATCTCTTAAGATTTTGCCTGACTTTGGCTTTCCTACCTCTTCACGTTCATTATAGGAAGTTAAAGACATCAAAATGGCTGGCATGGGGTTCCTTGAAAAAAGGGCGTTCGGGGCACAATTAAACGTTTCATGGAATCCCACAAGTGTTTCATCGTGCCGCATGTGTTTTTCATTGTGCAATAAGCAGTGGGTTTTTATTTAATTTTCATACAGATTGGTGCGAAAAACTGTTTTGATTTATGACAAATTCCTTCCAAAGTCAAACTTTCCTCTTTCCCGAATTTCGTGGTTATCCTTAAGCAGAAGAACGAAAAACCGACTGGAAGCCGAATAATGTTTTTTTTGTTAGCTATGGTGTTGTTTTTTAAAGCTGTTTCATTGTACCCCGGGCATGGGGCACAATGAAACAAAATTATTTTTTTATGGAAAATAGCTGCTCGCGGTCAGACATGATGCATAAAATAATGTTTAACGCCTTTTTTACATAGATCCATACATCCTAAGGTAACATGGAAAAAATAAAAATTGAGAATAAAGTCTCAGGTGGGGTACTATGGGTAAAAAAAAATTTTGTGTTTTTTAGGAATTAGGAAATTTTATTGGAAACAGGAAATTCGGTTCAAATCCCGGCCAAGGCCAATCATTTCTCTTCTTATAAAAAAAAAAAAAAATTAAAAAAAAATATATATATATATATATATATATATATACACAATGTATATTATACATGTATTGTCGAAGACTAACGGTGGTGTTATTCAGCGTCTTTAATTTTCTTATTCATTTTATGTCAGCTAATAGCGCCCTGAAGAGAATGGTATATATTATTGTAAGAAGGGGGGAGGGGGGGAGGAGGGGGGGGGGGTGGCGCATGCCTGTGCGACGACGGCCGCGGCGGCAGAGGGGTTCGGGATGTGAGATGCTCCGCACGCTGACCGGTCTGCTCCTCCTCGGGCTCGGCGGCGGGAGCGAGTTCCCCGAGCGGGAGTGCTGTGACCCCGTGTACCCGCTCGCTGCCGTCTCCGCCTCCGTTTCCCCAGAGCTAGCCACCCCACAGCCCCGACCCACCAGCCCAGGTTAGACACTTAGATTCTAGAGTAGAAAAAAAAATTCGCACAATAAAAAAGCCAAAAAAAAAAAAAAAAAAAAAGAAGCAAAGAAGATTTGAGTAGATTCACATGCACGTAGAGTATGCAGTCTCACAACAAGCGCACCAAATACATATATTTTTAAAAGTAGTTTACAAAACATTTTCACAAACAGAAGATCCACAACGTATCCACAACTGCACTATTAAATCACTGAACCAACTTTAAACACTGGCGATAAATAATTTCATTAAAACCTTCAGTAGATTCAAAAATTGAAGGAACCGCTAAACCGGAAAGAGCTCCAACTATCAAATCTGACAGTTCGTTTTCGTTCACTCGACGAAATTAAAACTTGAATATCTCATCCCATCTTATATTGGAGATGCGAGTACCTTTTCCGACTTCCTCTTAATTATTTACTTATTATAAAAACTCTCTCAAGTGCTATTTCGTTAAATGCATTCTGAATGAAAATACTCAACTTGGCCGGTAGAAAGCGCTGATGCTGTCGGTAAGTCAAATTGAAGGCAAGATAAATCTTGAAAATGTATTAATAATAAACTAATAATTTTGTAGGTTTGTTCATTTAAAATAATTTAGTCAATAAATCGGTATAATTACGAAGACATTAATGAAAGACAATTTTCATGGTTCTAATGCAAAGCCACATTATATTGTGTAAAAAAAAGTTTTTTTTTTTTTTTAAATACGATAGATGATTAAAACCATATACGGAAAATATAAATATATAAACTGTGTGGTTGCGCACTAATATTTCAAAAAATCAAAAAGAGTAGAGAAATACTACACCGAATTCAAGCTTCATGTTATGTTCTAAAAGTGACATTATAATCGAAGCTGTAAATGAATTCTTTGAAATTTGTATAGCTATTGAGGAACTTTAAGCATGGAAGAAATAATTAGAATACGTAAGTAATAAAATTACGATAGTTGCAATTAAAAATGTACTAAACTATTCGATTTTTTTCACTTTATGTGATTTCGTAAATTTTAAAAGCACTTTATTTCTTTTTTTACATAAAAATATCGACATCTTGTGAGTAAGTCTGAAAATTTATTCTTATTAAGATTAATATATTAGATATAACCAAAAAAAGAACCCTTAATAAATAATACTAATTCAAAGAGAATGGATTTCTGTCACCGATTCAACGGAATAAAACCAAATTAGTTGTCACAAAGAAAAAAAAAAAATATAAATTTATATTTTTTAAGAGTATATGTAGCATGTGAAACATTTCCAAATGTTTCTTTAATAATGAATTTAGCTCATTACCTCATGAATTGCCTCACCTTTGAGGATATGACGTGACAATAAGTGAGTTCTGTAATGTAATAAACAATAATCAATATATATGATAATAAAATAATTAGATGAAGGTAGTTACAAGTAACAAGATACAATCCAAAAAAAATTGAAAGCTTCATCAATGATAAAAATTAAATTTCCTTGTTGCTGATGAATTAATTTCTCCCAGTTATTATGAGTTTCTAGATTGAATTTCATCTTTTTGAAATTCTCTTTTGAAGACTTTTTAATTTATTAATTTTTGTCTTTTTCATATTCTTCATAAGGCCATCGTGCGCAAGTCATCGCCAAAGTAACAAAGTGTATTAAATTAAATTTTATTGATTCACTAAATATTCTGAAAAGATTTATTGTGTCAAGAGATATTTTTTTTTTCTTTGCCTCTTGGTACTCATTGAATACTTATCACTTCCGAGATTTAAAGAATTGGAATTCATTCATCGGATGATTTCTTTCATTAAAAATTCACAGTAGAAAACTAAAATGTATTGTTGAATCATTTATGTGAAACTCTATTAATTTAAAGTATTAATTAAAACTTCCATCTGCAGAAACGTTCAAAGAGCAGGTGGAACTGTTTTTGAATAATTTTTATTTTAAATTTGTGTGACTATACTTACATACGTCTACCTGTATATACAATATCTAATATATAAATCTTACATGTTCATTTTGTATTTCACCCTTTTTTTATTTCTATTTTTTTAATCCTAATCGCTTATTAAAATAATGAGATTTTTCGCAAACGCTTAGTTCCGAATGAAGTAGAGAAACATTTCTGGTAAATAAAAGAAATTTGGTTGTTTTACTATGTTTTGAATCTGCAAACATACAAAACTGTAATTTATCATGATTAGAGTAGAATAAGTTACAATAAATTTGAATTCGATTGTATTAAATTCCATGATTTTATCAATTGAATAATAAAACATTTTTACTCATAATCATGCGTCTCAACATCAAATTTGCGGATAAAAACCAAAGTTTAATAGGTAACATTTAGAGTCAGTGATTAGGCGAAGTGAAATTTGATAACCTTTTTCTATGTCCTGGGGAGGAGAGAGAGTAAAAGCATTAAAAATTAAAATTCCTATTAATTTTCTGGCAGTCTTTTTTAACTTGATGCGAAAATCCGAGGATAGAAGGGGGACGGGAGGGAAACATGAATTTTAAACATAAAATATCTTAGGACTCATTTAAAATATTAGGTTGAGATTTTTGTTTGGCTTGATACTTCGTTGACCAATGGAATTTAAAAAATATATGTACATTTAAGGGTTGTGTCGTTTTTATGTATTATCTATTATTATAATTCTATATTATTTATTCTTTGTATAAAGTCAGTTAGGTAAATGTTTATGGCAATTATTAATTATTTATATATGTTCGTATTATTCTAAGATCAATGTACTCTAGTTAAATTTTTAGTAATTTAAAAAAAAGCTGTAAATCTCATAAAAACGAAAAAAAAAAAAATCAATCATTTTCTTTTGACCAAAGCAATGTTTTGGCAATTTCTTTAATAAATGTTGCAAAATGGCATGCTCAAATTGAGACAACGGACAATGTTTTCCGTTGAGAATTAAATGAGAGATTCCAATGTAATTTTGTATACAAATATTATTACATAGTGTACCCATTTAGTTTTAAGTATATTTCATTAAATAGAAGAGAGCTTCTCGACATAACTGCTCTCCTTAGGATTTTGGATCTTTTATATATTTTTATTTAATAAAAACATAGCGTATTTTATTAATATTGTGGGATGAGGCAATGTTGAGAGAAATTATGTTTTAAAACTGTTCACCTAAAAGAAATAAAAAACCTATTTTGAGCTGAAAATGACGCTTTCCTATGATTTTATGTAGAAAAAAAAATAGCTATAACAGCCATCCCATCTCTCAGGATAATAATCCATAGTCAAGGCTCGCTGAAACTGATAGCTGAAAAATAACAAATGGATACCGGTAATTTTTAATGTTTGAAAAAAAAAAACAACAACTATTATTCATAACTTATAAAAGGATTTCCGGGAGTGCCATTGAGATTTTCGGGAAACCCTAATTGGCTGCAAATTCACATTTAAGGAAAAGCGAAAAAATAAAAGTTTCTATGTTTGCACTAAGAGATTCCCTTAAATCAATTCTTTTCTTCGATACATATCTCTTGTTCGAACTTAGGAAGATAATTCTCATGCATTATATGTCTTGGCATGCAAGGAGCCTAAAAATAAATCAAAAAGAAAATATAATTTTTTGAAATACATATGTCTGGTATTTCAAAAGACGATGACTTAAATTTATCCAATAGGTTCTTCTTGTTGTAAAAACACTAGCCTGTTTTAAAAGGAACTATCATTATTATTTTAATATAGTTTCATAATATTTGAACTAAATAGTTGGATTTCTAGTGTAGAAATAATGGATTTGTAGCGCTCCCATAGACCTTTTTGTAGGTCACGAAGTCGTTTTCTTTGCCTAGAAAGATGATCAGAAATCGATTGGCGAGCACGATTACGACATAGTGCCATTGCCTGGACTTGCGAATATAATGACGGGATATTTATCTATTTGGCCGATCTAGGTTATGACAATAACTAATATTAGAGGAATGTAAAAATTATTTTTCTAAGCAAAAGTCACATATTTACATACATAGTACAATATGTTTCCCCTATGCATTTTTAATTAACAGATAAGTCTTCACTCATCCGAATATTTGGTCCGTAATAAAGATGTATATATATATATATATATATATATATATATATATATATATATATATATATATATATATATATATATATATAGACAGGGTGTCCTGAATTTAAATGGCAAAACTTCAGGAACTTATAGGGGACCGAAAAACTAAGACAAAAAGTCCTTTAGAGATTTGCTCGTTTTTGCTTAGTTTTAGAGAAAATCACAAAAAAAGAAACAAAACAAGTTTTCATTTTTATACTTATTTATTTACATTTATATTTATGTTATGTTCTTTTTAATGTAAACATTGCCAAAAATGTTGTCCTCTTGCACCAATGTAATTGCAAGCATTACATCTAGCACTCACTTGATAAATTGCAGCGAAACATTGTTCTGATGATATTTGGTGCACTGCATCTATGATTCGGTCTCTTAATTGCTATCTTGAGTTGATTGACACCGAATAAACTTCCTGCTTCAGGGTTCCCCATACGAAGAAATCCTGTAGGATTCTGATCTGATAGGTGTCATATCAGGTGATCTGGGTGGCCAAGGTACTACTCCTCCACGTCCAATCCATCGTTGGGGATAATTTATATCCAGCCTAGCTCGAACAGCTCTGCTATAATGAGCTGGACATCCATCGAGTTGGAACTACATTTCAATCCGCTGTTGTAAGGGAAAGTCATGTAAATAATTAGAAAAGTCGTTCTCCAAAAAATCTGTAAATGTGATTCTATTCAATCTTTCAGGTAAAAAATATGGTCCCACCAGTAATCCGTTCCAAATTCCAAGCCAAACGTTAGATCCACGTCCAAGAGCCCATTCATGATAATTTCTTAGATTACAATTCCTCCTCTTGTAAAGGTAGCTTCATCGGTCCATATAATTTTTAATGGAAATAAATTATCATCGCGAATTTTTTCAAGAAACCAGTTACTAAAATTCAATCTCTTGACATAATCTTGAGGTAATAAATTCTGAACTTTTTGAAGATGGTATGGGTAGCGATTATCACCTTTCAAAGTTCGCCATATTGCTTGCTGCGATATTCCTAATGCAGCAGATGCTCTACGGATGCTAGTCTCAGGATTGTTATCGAAGTGGCGTTGGACACAATTTCTTCTCCGATAATCTGCTCTTATTGCTGCCTGGAATTGGTCGCCTTCATTACGTATTAAGAATGACCCAGTCTCTCGTAGTCTATTAAAAGTTAACGAAAAGACTCGTTGATTAGGCACTCTTCTATTTGGAAATCGGCGCGCATACTCCCGCACCGCTTCTAAAGCATTACCGTTACAGAAACCATACACAAAAATCATATCAGCGTATTCAACATTAGAATATGTACGCTGCATTGTGGCTGATGCTATTCACACAAAAATATCTGAGTAACTGACTGAAGACTGATTTAGGAATTATAATCCTAGAAGGAAGTCAAAATGTAAACAAATAATAAATAAAACAAAAATAATAGAATGTAAAGGATAACATTAAGTGTTTACATATCTCACTGCCTAGCCTGACGAACTTTGAAAGGTGATCGCTACCTATAACATTTTAGTTTTGTTTCTTTTTTTGCGATTTTCTCCAAAAATAAGCAAAAACGAGCAAATCTATAAAGGACTTTTTGTCTTAGTTTTTCGATCCCCTATAAGTTCCTGCAGTTTTGCCATTTAAATTCGGGACACCTTGTATATAAGAGGCTTTGTCCTGACTGACATAATCAACGCAGAGCAAAAACTACTAATGATAGAAACTTTAAGTTCGGAATTTAGATTTTAAACGCGATGTAGGTAACAACTGAGAAAGGAATTTCAAAAATGTAACCCCTAAGGGGTTTAAATGGCGACATTGTCGTTTAACGGACACCTATTTTTGCACTTCGAGAAAAATATCTAATTTGGACTCACTTAAAAGATCTTGATACGACTTGTTTAACTCGAAAGCCGCCACGAAGCGTCGAAAACTACGTTTTAAAGCCGAAAAATTAAGCGTTCACGACGAGCAAGCAATTTTTTGTTTCAGCGGTTTTAGTGAACTCTCTCCATTGCGCGCCTCCCTCTCTTCTACCGAGCCGGCAGCTTCCCCCTTCAACATTCCACCTACCGGAATCTCTGATCCCTCTCCCCTTTCGCTCACTTCGTTTTTTAAAATTGATTTTGTTAATATCTATATAAATAAAGTTGAAATTCTGTTTGTTTGTTTGTTTGTTTATTTGTTCTTTATAGAAATCCATACTGTTTGTCCTAAATTCTCCAAATTTCGCTGAGTGGTTCTTTGATACAAGGTGCGAACACCTGTCCATATTAAAATTGCATAACTTCAGCCAATCTCTGGGTATATTCTTTATTGTTAAAAAATTCGTCATGATCTCTCTTTACAATGTTTTTTTTTTACGAAATCGACCGTTTGAGTCGAAAAAAAGGCCTAAAAAATCATTTTATAGATTTTGACCGGTAAGATCGTCCCTTGGTAGGCGTCGGGTTCTGGGATTTTTAAACCATATGTTTTTTTTTTTTTAACATTACAATACGTTTATTTACATGTATGGTGAATTTATTTTTTAAAAATGCCTCCTAAGAAGCGAGCTTCAATAGGGGTAGTGAGCTCAAAAGCTAAAAAACAACGTCAAATACGAGCAGCTGAAACTCTCGACGAACATCAAAATAGGATTGAACAACAGAGGCTTAGACAGGCAGAATCGCGGGAAACTGAGTCGGCCCCGGAATACGAGGCCCGCCTTGCACCACAGAGGATTAGGCAAGCCGATTTGCGAGAAGCTGAAACTGCAGGGCAATACTTCTGTTTGTTAGTTTGTTCTTTATAGAAATCCATACCGTTTAACGTATATTCTCCAAATTTCGCCAGTGGTTCTTTCATACCAGGTGCGAACACCTGTCCATTTTAAAATTCCATAACTTCAGCCGATCTTCAGCTGATATTCTTTATCCTAATAAAAATCGTAAAGATCTCGCTTTACAATGTTTTTTTTTTTTTTCCGAAATCGACCGTTTCATTAGAAAAATGAAATTTCCCGGGTGAAACCGGGACATACAGCTAGTATTATATAAAATCAATACCAAGATAATGATTTCAGAATTGATATTGAAGGCTCGAAGCAAAGCCGCGACGGGGAATGCTAGTATATATATGTATATATATGATTCCAAAGTTACTTTTACATAAAATAACGTGAAACATTAAATACTCATAATTTTTTATTTCTCGTTCTAACCATTAAAAAAACATTCGTTCAAAAAGATGTAGAATACAATTCTCGTTATGTTCGAAATTTTGAAGAAAATTCGCGGAAGCCGAACACAGTCTGCCACTTTATAACAAGCTATTTCAACAATCGACAAAAAAAATCAACTTAAATTTATTTCTATATAAAATAAGTCTATTTTTATTTAATCTAATTAGAAATAATAGGACCATTATATAGAAAAGAAATCTGTGGTTTGTCCTAAGTTGACTTTCATAAAGCTTAAGCCCCATATTATTTCCCATATTTCCTGCAAAAAATCCCTAGCCTATATTTATCGAGGATACTGTAGATGCAACAAATAAATTGAAGAATATGGAACAAATTGATGTTTTTATTTTATTTTTTTATTGAGTTATTGATATCAATTTATTCAGATTATTGCAGAACAACTGCATTTTTCCTGGTAGCTGGTACACGGAATAAAAAAACAAATATCCACTAGATATCATTTTTTTTTTCCTCGTTACAGCTTACTGGAAAAAACTTAGTATTTCAATCTGAATTCATTTATACTATAAAAAAAAAGGGACTTTCATGTCGTTTAAAAAATCACTATAACGCAGTGATGTACGTTTATCGAATAAAAATATACTGAACATTGAAAATAAAGCTGTGGAGAATAAAAAAGCTTTAATATGAGTATATGAGTAGCTTAAACTATTCTAGTTTATTTCAAAAGAGTGGATATAGGCACCTTCGGGGAAGTGTACTTAGAAGTATAAAAATAAGTAAATAAACGGAAACTTATTTACTAATTATTTTTGCCAATGATATGTTTTGAAATAATAATAAAAAACTAGTATCAAACTGGAATGAAAAACCATATGACTTGGTTGTTAGGACTCGGGGAACTTGAAACGAGCCTTTCCGTTAAAAACTCGGATTTTAAATTTTTCACGATTGCAAAACTCCCCCTTCCCATTATTGTCAGCCTTTTTATCAAAGTATAATATATTTCAACTTGATGCGACTTCTAATTAAGGGGTGATAATTAATGGAGACCAGCGGTACGGGAAAGTTGGGTTCGGGATTCGATCCTGTCATCTCCAGTTTACTACTGCAGCTCTCTAGTTCTACGGTTAGTTCAATGGTTAAGAGTGCTGAAACGGTAATAAAGAGTCCTGGGTTCGATTCTCGACCTTGGAAGATATTTGCTCTTCTGATAACATTATTTAATAATTATTAAAAAATAATGATCAATGAATTTTTAACAATTTTTTTTTTCAAGTTGTTTCTGGAATATGCAAAAAAGGTACGTGGCAGAATAATAGAATCTTGCCGGGAAATAAACAATTAACTAGTAAAGTCAAAGCTTGATTTTTCCCACAGAAACCATCCCCTCCTATTTAAGTTGTATTTTTCCTAATCAAAAGTTTTCATTAGATTCTCAGAGTGAAAAGAATCATTGGATCGTTTTTCTTCGTTAGTGAAATCCAATGTTTACTATTTTACTTTATATTTTGTCTCATCAATTGATGATATCGGTCATTCGGCTATTTCTGCTATCCGGCACAACATTGGACCCAGACACCCCGGATGAAGGAAACTCAAAAATATTTAAAAATGGAAGTATTATTTGTATACCATTAACATGCCTTGTATAGCCTTCTATTTGACAGAATTTCTCCCAGTTTCAACACATTTCAGTAAAGTATTTGTTTTAACGTTTCTTTGAAGAGTTTTAGTTTAGAAGCATGGTTGAGATTTTAACAAATAACAATCAATATACAATATTTCTTCCATCGTTTGATAAGTTGATAAAATGTTTCAACGAAAAATATCGTCTAAAGTACTTTAGTGAAAAGGGAAACAGTCATTTTGTCAACTGAAAGGAATATGCTCATCGTAATGGGTTTTGTATGTTTCATGGCTTGTCATGTTAGGAGGGAGCCCATTGCAACGAGGTTGGAATTTAATTAAAATTTGTTTAAAACTAAATACTCCAGTAACTCAACTAGTAGCTTAAATACGGGACTACATATAATTTAATTTGTTACCCTGTTCAAATAGCTACAAAGGTATTATTTATGGATAGAGTGCGGAGCTTTTAACTCCCTGATTGTAATTCACTTTCATGTTTGTGTTTCAGGTAAATGTTTCATTTAGCCCCGTAATTGATGCTTCAAAAACGATGAATAGGTATAACGAATAATAGTGAATCAAATTTTCACAAGTTAGTATAATTATTGTGGTTATTTTCTGTTGTTCCGGAAACAAATCTAGTAATGGAAACGAATTAATGTTGGAAATAATTTTACTCTCTATTCTCTATTTTAATACTTCATGCATTATATTTGTTTACCTTTTTTTCAACATATTTATATTCTTATTCGTATATATACTTTTTATAAAATATTTTGCTTTCCTAATGTATATTTTCATGACTATTTGTGGTTTTCAAATCTACGTCATACCCTCCAGCAAGCCTGGGGGGGGGGGGGGCGCTCTCATTGCTGTTCAGCGAGTCATACGGACTTAGCCGGGAGGAACTTCCTAGAAATTGCCACCGACCTTCCCCACATCCGCCAACCGTGACGCCATAAGCGGCAATGAGACCGAGCGAAAATTGGTTGTGAGCGAATCCCTAAAAGATTAATAAGCCCGGGGCCGACTGGGAAACGAGGGGTAGGCCGAGACGGAGGTAGGAGAATTGCGTGAAGGCAGATCTGTCGAAGTAGGTCTCGATGGTGGTTAGGTCGAGTTATGTAGGGAGCGACTTCTGTTGTCGTCATCGAACCTTTGGGTTCGTTAAGCCTTCATTATTATTAATTGATCGTATATTGTACATTTATATAAATACGTTTATTTCTTGATAGTTGTTTTTTCGACAAAAATGATATTTTTTCTAAATTTGGTAGAAAGATTTATATATTATAACTGATGATTAATTATCAGTATATCTTCCTTTAGTCACAACAGTTTTGAGAAAGGGGACACAGCCCCGAAACGTTAACAATATTATGATATAAGAAGATAAAAAGTTGTCGTGACTAAAGGAAGATATATTGCTAATTAATCATCACTTAAGATATTTTTAATTTTTTTTCTCCTGTAATTCATCAAAAAATCATTTTATTGTTTTAAGTGAAGTTTCAAAAAAATAATGATAATCAAGTTTTTATTCAAGATTTAAAATTTATAAATTCGTGTATGGATTAATTATTATGAAAACCGTTGTAAAGGTGAGAGATAGTCAACTGTTAATCTTTACGATAGGAGAAATGATGGTCAGGATTTGCAGTTTGAAAAAAAAAAAAAAAAAATTCAGTTTAAGTAATTAAAAACACCCGTAATGTCAAAATTAAATATTCCTTAATTTTTATCCGCCTTTCACTAAAAATAAAAAAAAGAGGAAAAGAAAAAAAAGTAGTTTATATTATCTTAAAGCCCATTGAGCTCTCTAGTTTTTTTAATTATAAACATTATACGTAGATTGGAAACTTTAAAAAGTTATGATTCCATGAAAATTTGATTAAATTTCTTTTGGCCAAAAAAATGCGTAAATTGGACGTCACATAATTGTAAGACACTTGATTTAACTTATTTTTTTATTTATTTATTTTTTTTTTAAATAGGGAATATATTGTAGGAAATTTGAAGCAAAATAGATGGTGTTTTATCATCCGTACTTAAACGGAACAGGCTGTATACTGTATATACTATACAGGTTAGTAAAAAAAGTGACCATTTTTACTTTCACTTACCTGTATATGAGATGTATAGTAAGGGAAAGTATTGCGATCGTGAAAAATTTCGACTTCCGGTTTTCAACGGAAATACACGTTTTGGGGTCCCCTTAGTCCAAATAACCAAGTCCCGCTAAATGGCCTGTGTGTGTGTGTGTTAAAAAACTAGCTCAAAGACTATAAACCGTACGAACCTGAAATTTGGTATTTGATGTATTTATATGCCCGAGATATGACTACAAACATTTCATCAAAATTGATCAACCGGAGGGGGCTTCATTCCATAACTCTTTTTCCCATTTTTTTCATTTAATGAGAATCAAGTATTCTCTAATATCAGGTAAGCTTTATCATTATAAAAATGTTCTGAGGGGGCATAAATGAGGAAGGGGCCTTTTTTATTTTCCTATAAAGTACCTTTGTTTATATGGAGAAATTATCTGTCTCTCGTTTCGCCTAAAAATAAGAAATGGCTAAATATGAAATATGAAAAAATCAAGTAAACATATAAAGGAGAAAAAAAGAATATTCTATCAACTCAAAAAACACGTTGAGCTCACACATGCGCAGTACGTCTTTAATGACAGACCAATGCTTTATAATTAAAGATGTTCTGTTCATTTAATGGAAATTGTTAGTTTCATGGGAACTATATGAGGTTTTCAAGAACTAAATAGAGAATTATAAAATCAGACGACTTGTATGATGTATGATTGCATTGGCGAATTATCACAAGTAAAAACTTTTATTTAATAATAAAAAAATCTAAAGTAATTTAAAGAGCAAACAAAAACAAAAGTAAGTAAATGAATGTGGAAAATTGTGTGTCTTTGAGAAATGGCATTTAAAAAAACACGTCAATTTCTAATCAAAGTAAGTTGGTAAGTGAAAGTTGTGTGTTGCGCGCATCACACTAGATGTAAACCACCTTAACTAATAATCTTTTTCTTAAATAATCAGTCTATGGTACAGTGACATTTAAAATACGTATATATATATATATATATATATATATATATATATATATATATATATATATGTACAAAAAAATCATTTTCAACTTCATGGAAAGCTCATGGATATGATTAGTCAGTTGATGGACAAATATCAGATTGTGATGGTTTAGGTACCCACTTTGCACTAAATCAATGACGTCGGGACTATTGAGGTCATGCTGTGTTTTCGACACGTAGGGAGCTGGGAGGGGGGTGGAGGGAGGGTATACTTCTAAGGATTCACTCACCTTGTTCCTTGTTGAGAGGATTTAGGAAACTTTTGTGGCGATAATAGCTTTTCAGTAGCTGTCAACGCTCACTTTTCTTTGTCTTAATGTTGTGAGCGAAAAGTTAGTTACAGTTATCGTTCGCCCACTCATCTTCACTTAATATATATATATACTAGCAGACCCGGCCACGCTTTGCTGTGGCTCAGTAGTTATAATCCGATGTATTAATTATTTCCTAATATTTTTAATACATTCGAATCAAAATTCACTTTAAAGATAAAAACGTTTCAGCTAATCAAAAAAACATACAGGATCGAAAATAGAACTTTACGCCAAATTTAAAGGTTTTTTGTAATAAATAAAATAATTTAGGAGAGTTAAAGTTTTTATTTTTCACATCTCACATTTGACTATAGTATGTATTAATGATACATTCACTAATTACTACTTATCAAAACGTGTAAAATAAAAAATAAAAGTTAAATTTTACGACTGCGGTAGATGACGTTAATCTATTACTATTAATAATAATAATTTACATTTTTGGAAATTATTAAATTCATACGACGATTATGTCGTTATAATATGACATGGGTCCATTGAGGTTGAACAAAATCTGATCCAGGAATCCCCTTGAATGTTGAATTTCCTTGGCGCGGTCTTGATTCCAAACGACAGACAATTCATGATGTAATTACGTGTTGAGATACTTTATATTCCCTTGCTTTTCTTACAGACCTGAATATGAAACTATGGTTTAATGAGATCCAGATGACAGAGGGGAACCTCGTTAATCCATTCATGTGTGCCTCGAAGGTGATCGTACCTGGCCAGTGACCTACACCGACCACCTCCGCACCATGAAAGGCGAGAAGAGAGAGGAAGGGGACAGAACCTGCTAACCAGCCTGACCCCAACAAACACTCATGACCTATACAGGTCGGCGCTTGGTGGTCTCAGTAACCACGAACACCACGTCCGCACCAGGCACCCCGAGGGGTCCTGGCACCACCCAACGATGATGCCCGGAGAGCGTCATCCCCGTGGTACATTTGGCATCACCGCCTTAAATCCCGAATGGATAGCGGGCCGGACAGGTGGTTGCTCACCAACCTGTCCTACGGATGCTCCTACTTAGGGCATGATGGGGGGGCTTACCGCCATGGTCCAAGGAGGACTGGTCCCGTGCCAGCGCCTCTGTCGTTCGCGAGTTGTGACAACTCCCCAGGGGGCACCACAAGGAGGTGACAGTAGGCGTTGCAGGGGATCGGGCAAGCGGGGAACACCAGACAGTGAGTGGGGCACTGTAGCCTGGTGGTCCCACATGAGGGGAGGGAGACTCCCGCACCCGTCTTCCGCCTCAGCCCCCCTTTACCCCTGCCATTTGCCCCCCAGATCCAGATGACAGAAAAGTTTTGGATTCCGAAGATTATTGAGAATGTCGTCAATCATCCGTAAGGGATAATGAGCCGATTTGAGTGGTTTATCGACGCCAACCTTTTAGTCAGCCTTTCGAAATTCATCTAACATAAATATCGAATGGAATGTTGTGTCGATTAAATCGACTTACTCCTCTATATGCTGGAAATTTAGAAAACTTATAAAACATTACACTAATTGAAGTATAATAAACATTTAATTTGCAATAAAAGAAATATTGAGTTAAATAATCGAGATAAAAACTACCCCATCTTTTAAGTTGGACAAAACTACAAAGTGAGCCAAATTTGATCAAGATCGGTTGAGTAGTTTCGAAGTCGTCGGAATAAAACTGAATAAATAATATAAACCTAAAACTTTTTGGAGTGTTTAATTATTTAAATACTGTTACTAAAGGGTTAAGAAAAATTTCATGTTAACTAAATGTAGTACTTGAATTTTATAAGATTGACTATTGATTGAAGATTTTATAAGATTGACGCTTCTTATAATAGTTTATGTTCCACTCCACTCAGCTCTTGGTCCAGAAAATGCGTTGAAACCGCATGACATGTTGTCGATACCTGTATCTTTAACTTGCTATCTGTAGCTGTCGGGTAAATAAGGGAAAATAAATTTTACTGTTATATAACAAAGTTGTATAACAAGCTCTTATTCAACACGAATCGGAAAATTTGGGGTGTATGTTATTGATGTCTTATTGGTCCATATGTAACGGAACCCCCCTCTTACCCACCAATATATATATACACACGTAATAGGAGTAAAAACTATTCGCACACCACCTTCTTTTTATTAAATTATGTATTGTGTTGACAACGTATTTTGAAACATACATATTTAATGTAAATTCTTTGTTTCCATGGTGACTAAAGGGAGGTATCAACAACTAAATAGAGGATTATAAAATCAAACGCGATGGAGTTTTACGCTTGCATTCCCGTATTATAGATTTCTGAATGAAATATAAGGTGGTTTTAGAGGAACAGTAGTCGTTCTCGGTTTCCGGAAAGGCCTATAACAGACTAATATTTGGAATATTAAGTTTTAATTTTCTACTAGCCGTAAATAAACCTTCCATCGATTCACCTTCACAGTATATTCACAACAATCAACTCGCTCTAAAAAAGAAGCGAGCAGTAAAAAAAAAAAAAAAAAAAAAAAAAAAAAAACTCGACGATTCATGAAATCAGAATTTTTTTGGCCCTAAAAAATAAAAATGTACCTAATAATAAATCGACAATTATTGAGGACTTTTTCAAGTTTAAGCTTTTCAATAATTGTAATACTCTTTAAATTATGGAGAATAACAAACAGGCGTGGAAGAAGCTATTTTCTTCTTAAGCTGCTAAATGGCGTTCTTATCAAAACACGTTGATTTCTATTCTAAATAGGTTGGTAAGTGAAAGTTGTGTGTTTCGCACACCGCACCAGATTTTTTTACTATATATTTTATTTCTGTATGTTTCAATAATTTGAAAAACTTCTTTTAGAATAAATAAGGGCTAGGAAACGTGTTACCTTTAGTCAAAAAGGTTTTTAAAATAAATCTGATTGATGTCCTTTCTTGGATAAAATGATTCACGAAGAATAGCCGGAACCGGGGTATATGATTTTCGCAAACATTTTGTTTTAACGTGTGCCGTACATATCCGTTCATATTAAAGTTGGGTGAATGTGAAGGGTGTGCAGTTGTTGATGATGGTCTTGGTATATTAAACACTCTTTTGTTATATTGTCTGCATCTTTGGGGTAATGGTCTTGTTGGATAATGAAAGAATACTGGATTTGCACTTGCTATATGGTAACGGCGCAAAATGCTTACATAACCTTCTACTTTTAAAATCTCAATTGGTTGCAGATCTCTAACTTCATTACAGACATCGCACCAAACCACCAATACAGTATCGCACCAAACAACTGTATTGCCTCTTCTACGTTTTACAGGAAATCCTACATTTTGCTTCTTCAGTTCTCATTTCTTTTTCTCCAAATATTCTGTAGGCTTTCAAATCCGAACAAATTTAACTTATTCTCATCAGGTAATAGCAAAATTTCCCAAAAAAACTGAAGGCCTTGTTACAGTGCTTCCCAGCCTAAGAAAGTCGTTTTCTGGACTTTTCTTCTCGGGATCCTGCCATAATGTTCCTTTAGAATTTACCCATTCTCCGACTGATACCCCGCGCGCTCTACCTAGCTCTCGCGAACTTAAATTTTCAAACCGTAATTAGTACGTTTTTTTTGTCGTCACTAATTACCTCTCGCATAGGTAATTAGTCCAAAAATCTTTATTATGTAAGAATATAGATTAGGTTGGGGGAGGGTTTTCTCCGACCCCACCAGGAACTACCACTATCGCCAACTCGTTGCCCTCGCGCTCGCTCAAGTTAGCTCTCGCACAAGTAAATTTTCATTAACTAATTACTATGGTTTTTTTCTTTCCTAGCTAATTACCTCTCGCAAAGGTAAATATTCAAGAAGTCTTTATTATGGGTGTAGTGGTGGGGGAGAGGCTGGTGGGGCTTTACCCCCATCCCCTGACTACCGCGACCAACTTTGTCAATGCGAGCTTTAGTTAATTCTCGCGGACTGAAATTTTCAAACCATAATTAATACGGTTTTTTTTTCCTGACTAATTACCTCTCGCATAGGTAATTAGTCCAAAAATCTTTATTAGGTAAGACTATAGATTAGGGTGGGGGGGAGGGTTTTCTCCGACCCCACCAGGGACTACCACTATCGCCAACTCGTTGCCCTCGCGCTCAAGTTAGCTCTCGCACACGTAAATTTTCATTAACTAATTACTATGGTTTGTTCTTTCCTAGCATCATTATTGTATATTATGTATATTATGCATTATTATGTGCAATTATTGTATATGTTACAGAATATACTCAAATGACTTATTTAACAGATAAATTATTTTTATAAAATAAAAACGAAATCTCCCATTTGAATACCCTTATTCGTGAGAGTGCAAAAACGCATTTAGGTGACAAATGTTCTAACACAAAAATAATAATGAATTTATTACAGATCTATAGCTCATCAATGCGAAAATTCATTTGAAGAAGATGAGCAAGTTCTGTGTACAAGCTTGAATTCCAGCTACTTGCTTGAAAATTTATCATTCATCAAAACTCTTAGCAGATGAACCTTTCAAAACAAGGGGGTGGGGATGGAGAGCAGTAAAATAAGCCTTGTAGGGAAAGAAAATAAGGCAGTGCGGAGTATAAATTGATTTGCTCCTGAGGGTACATGGCTTGTGTTGACTCTTGGGTATAAAGGGCTTAGTGTGGTTAGTCACGAATGCCGGCCCGAGTATGAGCGTGATGTAAAATGGCTTCCAGTAATTATTACAATGTCAATGCTTTTCTCGCTTAATAGCATTATACGATAGTTATTTCTCTTTCTACTCACTTCCCGCTTTCCACTTCACTGAAATAAATGAATGGACGGAGTGTGCAACAAAGACTAATTTGGACTGTTTATCATCATTGCATGAAAGGATCCTTGGATCTTTCGAAACTGTTCTTCCGGTTGACAAGAGTCACACGTCTTAAATTCCAAGTTGCTATTAACCATGAGTCATTTTATGTCACATCAACACAGTTTTTCCCTCACAATCTCAGACTAAGAAAAATACCTAATTTCAGCTCAATATCTGAACTAGTTTTCAAAATATAGCTGTGTAAACCCATTGAAAAAAGCACAATTTCAGACCTGCCACATCATCTGGAAATTGAAATTGCAGCTCTTCTAGGCATGATATGGAGTTGAAATTGATTTCATTTTAAAACTAAATCTATTACCTTCCTTATGACATGCAACTCAATAGGGGTTAAGAAAAATATGCGGTTCAAAATTCGAATCAAAATTTCAAATTTGATTTTTTTTCAGATTTTAAAAAATACGCTTTTTGAGAAATTCAAATTTGAAATTTTACATATTATTGGGAAGGATATAGATTCAGTTTTAAAATGACATCAATTTCAACTCCCTATCTTTCGTAGAAGAGCTGCAATTTCAATTTCCAGATGATGCGACAAGTCAAAATTGTGCGTTTTTCAATGGGTTTACATAGCTATATTTTGAAAACTGGTTAAGATATTGAGCTGAATTTTGGTATTTTTTTTAGTCTACAGGAAGGTATCCTATGTACTAAATTACATTAAAATCTGAGATGGTGAGGGAAAAAAATGTGTTGATATGAAATGGAATGACCCCCACGTAATTAGTCAAGATGTTTCATCTTCTTGTAATAGGCATCTTTTCTACTTTCGGAAATCCAGTTACTTTTTTGTAACGTTTTTATCAAATAGGCTACTTTATCTTGATCTTTATCAACCTAACATATTTGACGTGTAACACTAAACATATAATCGAAAAGAGTTCTAGACTTTTTGTTGGAAGAGTTAAAAACTGTTCTAGTACCTGTTCGTGACTTATCAAGAATCATCTACGCTAAACCTTCTAGACTGTTCTAATTCAGACTAAATATAAGGAGCTTTAGGCAGGAGTGTTAGTCTTACTCTGTAGATCGAATCATATAGTTACATTAGTGTTACTGTGTCGTTACAAGTTGATACTTTTTGTAACCTTGTTGATTATTTCAGTTTTATTGTTTGCCCGACACTGTGAATCATTGTTTTGGTCTAATAAAAAATATTCAAAGCCCCATAGTGTTACAATATGATTAGAAAATAAATAAATAAATTTAATGATTCTAGATGCTTTTTCCACCACTTCGCTATATAGTTCCCATGCCCTGTTGTATAATTCTTTCGAAACTGTTCCTCCGGCTGCTAAGAGTCACACGTCTTAAATTCCAAGTCGCTATTGATCACGTAATTACTCAAGGTGTTTCATCTTCTTATAAAAGGCATTTCTACTTTAGGAAATCCAGTTACTTTTTTGTAACATTTTTATCAACTAGGTTACTATACATTGATCTCTATCAACCTAACATATGATCATATAGTTGATGAAGAACTTTAGTAAGAGAGATAATGTCTTCGGGGAGATGGCTTGTTGTATATAAATCTGATGACCTAGAAATATTTTAGCGGCAATGGACAGAATATTTGATATGTAGATCGAATACATATTAATCCTACGATTGGACAACTTGGAAGGAAACGGGAAGAGGAAATAGCAAGGACGCTAAGGAGGATAAAGCGAGTTGAACTCTTTATGGAATGGAGGGCAGGGAAGTCCCTCGGGGCCCGGAAGATGAATCGTACAAAGCAATTAGTCCACCGTTTTAGTTTTGCCTCGAGGCCTCCAGGGACATCCGATATATAGAGCACAACTGCGCCACAAGTTGGAGAATATTAAGGAGCTGACAAGGAGGACTTCATAGTTATAGCTGACGTAGGCGCTTTATTTAATACAAGTTAATTTACTTTTTACTCTCCTTCATTCCTTCATCAATTTTTACAATTACTTTTTAAAATTTATTATTATTATTATTTTCTCTAATCATGGCAACTAGACAATTTACTAGCGTTTATTCTTATTTATATAGATACATGTATTCTTATTTTTATTTCATTTTTAGTTTTGACACATGCTGTATATATATATAATAATAATAATAATATAATAAATTCTTTATTCATTTGTTCTGGGACGTATCCCTTAAGAACAAAATTAAATAAAATACAGAGAGGGCTTTAGAGCCTTGAAGTTTAAGTAACAAATTGAATTGATAAAAATAATTAGAAAACCTCTAGTTTAAATAAATAAAAATAAAAATAATACACATTAAATGTTCAATCGAGTGAAAAGAAGCTAGCTTCTGCATCTTGTAATATACACATGTGTACACACTTATTTACAGGTTGGTTAAATAATATTTATATTTTCTAAAAAAAAAAAAAAAAAAAACAGAACAAAGAAAAAATTATATAAAAAAAAAAGAAAGAAATGAGATAAGAGCTTCTAACGGTTTAAAAGGTAAATTATAATAGGAATTGTCAATTTACTTTTTAAGGAGACCGGATGGCTATGAAGTGATGATATAGGCGGGATTTAAAGGTAGAGAGGGTATTGGAATTACGGATGAAAGGAGGAATAGAATTCCATAGGGATGAGGACCTAATAATGAAAGATCTATCAAAAGCTGACGTACGGTGGGCCGGTGTATATAGATCTGAAGACCTAGAGCGGGTATTGCGGGAATGGACGGAGGATTTGAACTGAAGAAGTTCAGAGATATATGAGGGACGACGGGAACGAATAACTTGGAAGAGGAAGGAGGCTAGGAAATACTTACGGCGGTAGGAAAGATATAACCACTTTAACTTTTCATAATAAAGCGATATGGAGACGTCTCTTGGGATCCCAAATATAAATCGGATGAAACAATTTATTAAACGTTTTAGTTTTACTTCGAGATCCCCTGAGATACCCCCATACACTGTGCAACAATAGTCGAAGTGGGGAAATATCAAGGAGGTGACCAGAAGTCTGCGTGTTTCAAAAGGGAGCAGGTTACGGAGATGGTTCAGTTGCTTTAGGGTTGAAATAGTGCGACGGGAGATATTGGAGATATAGTTTTTCCAGGAAAGAATTTGGTCAAAGGTTACACCAAGGTTTTTGACATATTTGACATGTTGGATAGAATTTGATGAGATTGTTATTCAGGAACAGGGGTGGGATGTTAGGGGCGGTTTTTTGGAGGTGATTGGAGCCTATTAAGATTGCCTTTGTTTTTTCAGCGTTTAGCTTCAACTTGTTAGTCTCTGCCCAGAGACTGATTCGATTCAAATCTTCCTGAATCTTTTTCGTCGCTGGCAACAACTCGGAGGGTGGGAAAGACAGGTAAATCTGGAAATCGACAGCGTAGATATGGGGATATGGGGAGCGTAGATATGATCGATATTGGGAGTGATGAATCAGAAGTGGAAGGTCGTTAATATAAATGGCAAACAGAGAGGATCCTTGGGGGACACCACAGGAGAGGGGAAGTGTTTTGGATGGAGGTTGACCAAGGACGACTACATACTGTGACCGGCCTGAAAGAAAAGACCTGAACCAATGTAAGGCGCTGCTAGAGAGGTGGAGTTTTTGCAGTTTTGTAAAAAGGATGTTATGATCGACAGTGTCAAAGGCTTTGGAAAAATCTAGAAGGATTAGAATACTTAGTTTTCGGAGTTCGATGGAGGTTTGGAGGTCATGAGTAATTTTTAGGAGAGCGGATTGAGTTGAGTAACCTGGTCGGAAGCCGGATTGGAGTGGGTTAATGAGGGAACGTTCTTCTAGGAAACTTGAAAGTTGATTTTGAACTAGGCGTTCTAACGGTTTAGAGAGATTGGAGAGAAGGGAATTGGAATTCATCGTGGAGGGATTTGAGGTTTTTTTCAAAGGTCGGACTAGAGCGGTTTTCCAGGAAGAAGGGAAAACCGAGTTTTTCAATGAGAAGTTGTAAATATGATAAAGAATGGGGATTAATGAGGGGAGGCAGGACTTCATTAGCTTAACTGGAACGTCGTCAGGACCGTAATCGTTGGTGTGGGATTTTAGGACTGTAGTAAATAGGTCATCGTAGGTTATGTGGGAAAAAAAGAAGTTCTCCGGATGAAAATTAGGATAATTGATAGCGTCGACTTGTGATGGATTAAGAGGGGGGGATGAGAAATGGTTATTGAGTTCATCTGGAGTGAACGGAAGGGAAGTAGAGTTATTGGAACCAAGGAGGGATAATTGACGTAGTATTTTCCACTTGCTTTTGGTATCGTGGGCACTGGAGAGGGCATTGTGAAAGTGGAGGAATTTGGCACGTCGGAGTTCGGATTGTGTAAAATTTCTAAGTTTTTTAGAAGACGCATAATCAGCTGCCTAACGGGTACGCCGAAATTTGCGTCTTGCAGCTTCCCTTCTTTTCATCAGATCCTTTATCTCAGACGTCAGCCAAGGTGCAGCGGGGCGACGTAGGGTTCGGGTTTTCAGGGGAACTTGGATATCTAAAATGGATTTCAGATTTGTGGTGAGGAAGGAGACCATGGGATCGACAGAATCGTAGGAATATATGGTATCCCATTGGACGGCTTCGAGGTCGGATTGGAGGGATTCATACGATAGTTGGTCAAGATTGCGAGATGATAGGGCCTTAGGAGTAAAACGTTTGACGGGGAGGTCGTATGAGATCTGGATGAGGTCGTGTGATGAGAGAAAGGGAACAGGACATTGCGAAGAAGAAATGATTTTGACAGGAGAATCAGAGATGCACAGGTCTAGCCAAGTATCAGAGTATTGCGTGTGATGTGTTGGATAGTAGGGGACTAGGTAAAGGTTGAGGGAATATAGGAGGTCAGTTAGAAAGGACTTCTCAGAGGATTCAGAGAGTAGGTTTACATTGAAATCGCCGGTAATGACAATGTTGGAATAATTGGAGACCAGGTTGACGAGGGAGGATTCAAAGAGGTTGTCGAATGGGGCGCGGGGAGGTCTATAGATTACGGCGAATAACAGAGGGGAGGAAACAGAGGAAATTTCAACGAACATGTATTCAACGTGAGGAAGGTCGTGGGAGGGAGACTGGAGAAGGACTTTGGCTTTAAGGCTTTTATGAATGTATAGTCCGACACCACCTCCCGTGCGATTAGATCTATCATGGCGCAAGAAAGAGTAATTGGAGAGGGAAATCTGGGAGGAAGGGATGAACGGTTTTAGCCAGGTTTCGGATATAGCGATAATATGGTGAACATTGTCCTGAAAGTATTTTTGAAATTCATCAAAGTGGGCAATAAGGGATTGTGCATTTACGTGACATGCGCTTAAAATGTTAGTCATAAATATGAAGGAGTAGAAATAACTGAACAAGGTACGTGGATGAGGGATAGTTTGAAACGTATTTAGGCAAAAACGGTATTTTAGTGATGTACAATGCATGGCTATGATTTGAACATTGAGCAGAAAATGATAGAATTTCTATTATTTGAAATAGATATTGAATATTAAAGTTGTTACTTAAATTTGAAATGACTCGAATTTTAGGGTAGATCCACAGTGAGGCACGAATAATCAAATGATGTTTAGGAGAAAGCAGAACGAGGTAACTAAAATAATAGTAAACAGAAGTAATGAGAATCATGATATCATTAGTAGAAATGAGAATATATATAGTTAAAAAAAATCTGAGAGTAAAAATAGCGGTAATAAAAATGTAAATATCTATGATGAAAATATAAATATTCACAATAAGAATGATAAATTTTGAATCAAAAATGAAATTATCTGTGGTAAAAATAAAATTAAGAATATCTTCTATAAAAATTAAGATTAAAAAGTTCACTAGCTTGGTGGAACATAGAAACCGCATTCAGCTAAAAACGTCCAGGTCGCTGGGCTTACCAATAATCACTGCAGGGTGACCGTCTGCCTGCCTACAGCGAACTCGGCCTCCGCTGAACCAGACGTATTTGATTTTGGCCGTTGCCTTCTTCTGCCTGGCCAACCAGTAGAGATGTTTGTTGGCGGGCGTCATAGCTTCACTCAGGTAAATCCGGAAAGCTTCATTGTCACCCCAGCCCAGGTGCCGTGTGGAAAAGTTTTCTTTGCTTTCCTTTGTTGGACAAGTTCATCGCTTACTGCCTGGCGGACAAATCTTGCAATTATGGGTCCTGGGGGTCCCATCCTGCTTAGGCCTGAGCCTCACCGCGTGGTCTGGACCCTCCGGACACAGCTTAACGCCCAGACCCGCTCCGATACTGAGTATAGTGCCCATCACTGTGTCCCCCTGCCTCTCCGGAACACCTCTTATTTCCACTGTGTTTTTCATCTGCAGCTGTTCGGTATAGAGTCGGTATATACATATATATATATATATATATATATATATATATATATATAGATTGTTGTCATATATATATATATATAGAGGTATGTAAAAGCCACCTGTTTTTCTTTACGATAGGATGATAAATAGTCAGAATTTATAGCTAGACATTTTTTTTATTTTGAAAAGGATTATCAGTTACACATTTTATTTATTTTGAAAAGCCAACGTTTCGATCCCAACACGTGGATCTTCATCATGGCTAAAAGAAAGAAAAATATATGAGCAAAATGCTAGAAGATGATAATTAAATGTTTATCTTGTAATCATTAATTATAGATAGTAACAATAAGAAGTAACAAAATAATGGAAAACAAATCCAACTGATGGTATTTTAATATTAAGTAACAAAATAATGGAAACCAAATTTTAGCCCTGATGAAGATGTGAACGAAATGAACATCCCAAGATGTTGGGATCGAAACGTTGGCTTTTCAAAATAAATAAAATGTGTAACTGATAATCCTGACTATCATCCTATATATATATATATATATATATATATATATATATATATATATATATATATATATATATATATATATTTTGTCACGTGGAAAACCTAAGGTGTCCATTGAACCTAGGAGACCCTGAGAGAGACGGGAAACTCCTAGAAGAGGCTGGCCCAGGAGAGAGGGACGGTCTAGGAGAGTCTGAGTCAGGCAGTCTGAGAGGGGCAGTCAGAGACAGTCAGCAGTCTGGAGCGGAGGCTAGGTCTGAGATGGGCTGTCGAAGTCTTGGACAGGCAGAGTGAGCCTGGGGTATAGTGGGATCCGAAGTAGTAAAGTACCCCCAAGTGATTTATGAGTCAAGGTACCCCCCCCCCTTGTGTAGTTGGGACGTGTAGAAACTATTGTAAATAATAAATAGTGTAAATTATACTTAGTTGTTTAATTATCTCACAACCCTTGCCCAAAGATCCCTGAGTCACATTTGACTGGTGGGTTTTAAGAATACGGGTGACACAATATACATACATACATATATATATATATATATATATATATATATATATATATATATCAAACATTTGATTTTTGAAGAAAAGGCCTCGGCTGGGAGTCGAACCCGGTTCTCCCGCGTTACATGCGCGCTACGCTATCCGCCGCTATGCATCTAAGCCGAGTCAATCTCTTCTCTCCATTGATCTCCTTATCCTGATCCCGCATGTATTTTCGAATTTATAATACAAACATACACATATATAACTATCTCTCTCTCTCTCTCCCTCCCTCTCTCTCTCTCTCTCTCTCTCTCTCTCTCTCTCTCTCTCTCTCTCTCTCTCCCTCTCTCTATATATATATATGTATATATAATTACATATACCGTAAAATTTAAAATGAAACATTTTTATACTATAAAAATAATTTTAAATAATTTATTTTTGAAGAGAAAAGATTTGGTTCCGCCGGGAATCGAACCCGGGTCTTCCGCGTGACATGCGCGGTATACTATCCTTTACACCACGGAGTCGCTTCCAAACGGTGCCAAATCCTTCCTCTTCACTGACACCTCTCCCACGATCTCGCAAATTTTGCGAGTATTTATAGGAGATGGACAAATTTTGTCCAATTTTGGGCATATTCTTGACGTTCGTCAATTTTTTAAATTATTTTATATTAATTTAACCATCATTGTGGGTGACCACCTATTTTTTAAATTATTTTAAATAATTTATTTTTGAAGAGAAAAATAATTTAAAAAATAGGTGGTCAACAACAATGATGGTTAAATTAATATAAAATAATTTAAAAAATTGACGAACGTCAAGAAGATGCCCAAAATTGGACAAAATTTGTCCATCTCCCGTAAATACTCGCAAAACTTGCGAGATCGTGGGAGAGGTGTCAGTGAAGAGGAAGGATTTGGCACCGTTTGGAAGCGACTCCGTGGTGTAATGGATAGCATACCGCGCATGTCACGCGGAAGACCCGGGTTCGATTCCCGGCGGAGCCAAATCTTTTCTCTTCAAAAATAAATTATTTAAAATAATTTAAAAAATAGGTGGTCACCCACAACGATTTTTAAATCAATATAAAATATAAAAATATTTTTTTTTTTCTTCTTTTATCTTCGCCTCTACCCTGTAGGGTCATTGGCGGTATGTTCACTCATATTTTGTTGTAATACGTGATTTCTTTTAAGTATTTTAACAAAGTTTCAATATTTTCCTCTTCGTCCTTTAACAATTCGTTTAGTGTTTTTCCTATTTTTAGTTTTTTCCGGACATGTTTGTATTTTGCGCAGTTTATTAGAAGGTGTTTCACCGTTTGGGGCACGTTATCACATTCCTGGCATGTGGGTGCCTCAAGTCCTTGGAGAAGATATTCGTGCGTTAATTGGCAATGCCCAATTCTGACTCGACATACTATGACTTCTTCCCTTCTTGAGATTCTCGTGCTTGTGGTCCACTTTTTGCAATCTACTTTAACTTCCGATAGTTTGGACTGTTCGTTCCTCCACCTTAACTCCCAAATTTTGCTTTGGTTTTTCTTCAATTGGTGTAGCCAATCCTCTTTTGTGACTTCTTTTAATGTTATCACATTCTCTGATTCTCCCAGTCTAGCTATATTTGCTGCTTGATCGGCTGCCTCATTCCCCTTTATTCCTTTGTGGGATGGCACCCAAATGAAAATAACTTTTTTTGCCATCGACTCCAGTTCCCACCATATGTTTATTATTTCTCGTATAAGAGAATTACAGGGGTTCCGATTGCCGATCGCCTCTAAGACGCTTAGGGAGTCCGTAATGATAGCTGATCTGTTTATTCCTGATTCTGCAATCCAATCCAGGGCTTTCATAATTGCTGCAGCCTCTCCGGTGAAGATAGAGCGTGCCCCTGGTAGGTTATACAAGAATCGATTTTGGGGAGTGTAAACTGCGCAGCCTACACTGTTTTCTAATTTGGAGGCGTCAGTGTATACAACTTTAAATCCACTATATTTCTCTAGGAGCTGGAGAAATGACTTTTGGATAATTATAGGGCATTCCTTTGAGCATTTTTTCATTGATTTATCAATAATTGGTCTCTTCTTTTCCCACCCTGGTATTTTAAAATTTGGTAATGGTCTAATGTTCAGATCTACGTTTGCGTTTTGCATAAAGTTGTTAATCATTTCTTTGAAATTGTTGCCTCTAATATTTCTAAGTCGTAGCGTTTCTGATTCTTCGTCAAATAGGATCCGATTTAAGGGGTGTTGGGGATTCGTTTTCAATATTGAGATATACTTCAATGAAAGATATTCTCTTCGCATGTATAGGGATGGTTCTCCTGACTCAGCATATAAACTTTCAGCTGGTGAGGTTCGGTAAGCTCCTGTACATATTCTTAGAGCTGAATTGTGTATGGAATTCAACATCTTCAATGCTGTTTTTTTCGCAGTACCATATATCGGGACACCATACTCAATTTTGCTTCTTATGATGCTGTTGTATAGCTTTAGTAGAGTACTTCTGTCTGCACCCCATTTTGAGTGTGAGATACATTTTAGGATTCCTATTCTTTTTATGCACTCTTCTTTCACGTATTTTATATGTTGAATCCAAGAAAGTCTTTTATCTAGTACCATACCCAGGTAAACATATTTTTCGACGTACTCGATATTTGATCCTTTTAACATGATATGGGGGTTATGTTGGCAGGTCTTTTTTCGGCAAAAATGCATGCATTTTGTTTTGGCTGTTGAAAGTTTGAATCCGGCTTCGTTCACCCAATTCGCTACTTTATTAATCGCGTCTTGTAGTTTCCATTGCACGAATGCTAAGGACATACTTCGACATAATATGACAATGTCATCAGCGAAAAGGAAGCATTTAACAGGGTTCTTGACATTTGTCATGATTCCATTGATTGCTATAAGGAATAAGGTCGCACTGAGGGGTGATCCCTGCGGGGTACCATTTTTTAAGACGAAATCTGGAGACAATGCACCTGCTACTCGTACACATTTCCTCGCACACAAAATTTCCTTTCAGTTAGAAAATTTTTTAAATATACCCACATGTTACCTTTTATACCCAATTCCTCTAGAATTCTTAAAACGTGCTCTGTTGCCATTCTGTCGTAAGCCTTTTCCAAGTCTAAAAACACTGCGATTAAGTGCTCTTTGTTTGAAAAGGCCTCTTCCACTTCCAAGTTTAATGATAATAAAGGGTCAGTTGTTGAGCGTTGGGACCTGAAGCCGAACTGATGGGGGGATAGGGCATGTTTCCTTTCCAGAGCATCGATAAGTCTCGTGTTTATCATCCTTTCTAACGTCTTGGAAACGCACGAGAGCAATAAAATGGGTCTGTAATCTTTCGGAAGTGCGCCATTTTCTTTTTTTGGTATGGGTATTATGACTGATTGCTTCCAGATGGATGGAAACTCCCCACTCTTCCAAATTTCGTTATATATTTGCAATAGGCATTTCTTTCCTGCTTCTGGCAGTTTTTTGAGGAATTCTCCTGTAATGCCGTCTATGCCAGGTGCCGATCTTCCCTTGTATCTATCTATAGACAACTAAATATATATCTATAGACAACTAAAAATAATTGATGACCTGGAAATTGATCGATTATATTCCAGCTTTCGTTAACTATATTTTTTTTCTTTCTTCTTTTTTAATTGAAAGGAATAATACTCAAGGGCATTAATATTAGAGCTGTAGACTTATTCTCACAATAACTGTATACAAATGCTATAATCTAGACTGTTAAATAAACGATCAGAAAAATGTCATTATTCTAAAGTTTCAAGACTCCTAGTGCGCTTGTGTAAATGAAAAATCATAACTTTTATGATACATTAATATAATATAATATATTATGATATAAGGTTATTTGAAAATAAATATTAAAAAGCTATCAATTTCCGATTTTTGTTTTTTAAATTTATAGTTTTTTTTATTACCTTGTACATGCTTATCATAATGACCGATTACAATTATTTTTATACATTAGTTACTCTTTTAAATGTTTTTTTTTTCGAATGTTAATTAAACGCTTTTCCATCATGTCTTTATAAAAAAAATTTCATCAAACACGAAAAGTTTTTTTTTTTTTCTGTTGTTAAAATGCCTATATAAAAACACTTTAAAAAAGCTGTAATTATTAATACTTTTTCTCATATTTTCAAAGTCATTTTCTCCTTTCCAATTCAGTTTTCTCTCATCAGGAAAAGAAAGAAGAAGCGATCATTTGCGAAAACAGAAATAGCTTTGCAAGCACCTCCCCCCCCCCACCACCACTCCAAGGCAAATACCAACTTTATTACTCCTAATAAATTTTAGGGCCCGAAGTTGCCTACCGATATTGACTTGGGCCTTTCGGGACAATAAGATCAATGACCTTACCCCATTGTAAAAAAACTATGTGAACGATTCTTTATCCTCTCAACAAATGAGTTCGTACTACAAATCGAAGCTAATCAAATCATAAAATGATTTAATATAATATTTAATTATAAAATCAGTTATTTGTGTTATGTTTGGTTATATAGTTATGTTTATTTAAATATAAAAATAACCACAACATGTAAATAAATATAGGGTAAAGAGGGATGAAGGGGATAGAATGAGCTATAGCTAACTAAGTTCACAAAGAAAGAACAGAAAAGAGTGACAATGAAATGGTTCTACAACCAGTGAAAAATGTTAATTATTATGAAGTAATGAATGACGTATGTATTTTACATAAAATAATTATTATTGACAAACGAATGGTTATGGAGTATTAAAAAAGTTCAACAGGTAATAACATTAATAATCCAATATAATGTTAAAAACTTTCTCTTATAACATCTGTACTATTTTAATACCTACTAAGTCAAACAATGTTAAAATACAGATACGCCTGAAAGATGAGCCAAAAGCCCGAAACGTAGGGTGATTAAAGTAAATAATAAAACATGGAAGAGATTCCTTCTTTTTATACCCTATTTATATATATATACCCTATAAAATCGGAGAATTTCGATATCATCTCTTCGAAAATAGTTGGAGAATAAGAGTTTTGGCGAATCATAGAAATGTTAACGTCTTCATGATAGATTTTCCTCATTTTCATCTATTTTCTCAAGCTACTAGAAAACTCCTGGAAGCAATTTAGAAGCATCTGTCCAGCGAAGGGGAAATGATGTTCCAAGAAATAAAAGTGCCCCTTTCTCAATAAAATACTTACTAAATAATGACAACTCACTCTTCGGGGAATTAAATGTGGCATTATTACACACATAAAAGTGGCAACTGGTTCATTTTATTTACCTCCATTAATTTTATCGGTAGCATACCGATAAAACTGACTATCATATAATGAAAATGTGAGCCTAATAAAAGGTAAGATCGTCGATATAGGAGTTCCTGCAAACGACAATGTATAATATGTTATATATAATATTATTTATTTTAAATAATTTAAAACACGGTGGTTACCCACAATAACGATTAGATTAATATAATATAATATTATTTAGATATATTTCTTATGTACTTCTTTTCTTATGCCTACATCACCGATTTTTAGGCTGTATAGCCCAAATTGTATTGCTTGTGTTATGATTCTTAAAGATCGTGTCTAAAAATAAAAAAAATCATCATTAATTAGTATTATTATAAAACTTAAAGAATATAAAAAAAACAAAACAAGTAACAATTGAATAAATAATAATTACATCTTAGTTATTTTCCTTTGAAATAAGTTTTAATGAAAGATTATATTGTGATTAAAGTGTGCTTTTTAGATTTTAAAAGTTGGACTTTGATGTTAGCATTTTTAAAAATTAAGAATAATCATATTAATTATAATTGTATAATGATCATTACAATTGTTTCTTACTCCACTTAATCCCCAATTTTCTCACATCGCTTTCTCTTTCATTCCTTCTATTCATCATAAGCAGGAGCAACTACATTAAAATATGTTTTTTAAAATCAATTTTTAATAAAGTTGCTTCTGCTAAATTTCATTTAATATACAAAGACCGTCTACTACAACTTTTACTGGACAAACGCTCAAAACGACCAATAATTTACAAAAGGCACCTTTATATGATAGTAATAAGAACTATTTGGACTTACGGAATTGAACTTTGGGGCTCCACCAAACCTTCCAATTCCTATCGCATCCAGTTCTTACAATCAAAATCCTTAATGCTCCTTATTTTGTTAAAGGTAAAATATTCCACAAAGACCTTAATATTCCATATGCCACCGATTTAGCCCTATCCAGATACGAGTCCTTTCATAGTAAACTCCTGACCCATCCTAATCCACTTCTATCCACCCTTGCTTCCTCTTCGATTCAGACAATGCTCCAAGGCGTCTGAAAAGAACATGGCTTCGAGATCTTTTAAGTTAACTTACATTATTTGAGTGCTATCAGTGGATAGTTTTTCATCATGCTTATTCAAGACATTATTTTTTTAACTTTTAACACATTAAATTCATTACTTAATGCATTATTTATAAATTAAGTTGTAAATTTCATTAAATATATTATTAAAAACATATGTAAAGAATTATATTTTCAACTAGTTGGCGACCGCCATATTAACAATATAAGTTCTTAATATAGTATATTAACAACCACATAAAACAGAATTTTATGAACACAATTATCAGACTTCCGAGTGAACAATTAGGACAAAATTATTCCATTGAGAGATCTGAATCTTCTGCTCTATATGTATTCTAAAAGAAATCGAAGGTACCATTCATTTCATTAGAATGTGAACGGTACTGAAAGAATTTCGTTTTATTTATTTAGTGAAATCTTAACAGCTCTGAGGCAATGGTTTATCTTAACGGCAAGGACTGGGGCAGTTTATATAAATACATAGCTAGTACATTCAAATAGAGGAAACTAATAACAGAGAAATTTAACTTTTAATATGCTTGTAGTTACAAACAGAACTTTCATCTATGTAAATGTTTAGAAACAAGACTCTTGTTATTGCATTTTATATTATTATTTTGTGTTGTAATATATTGTTGTTATTGTGTGAATAAGTTATATCTATTGAAATTCTTTTATTGAGAGGTAAATGGTGATCAAGTATGTGTGCTTATACGTTTATGATACCTTGTGAAAGACTGTTAACTAAATGGAGTTGTATGAAAAGAGGCCAACCGAGCAGACGGCAAATAGCCCATTGCTTAATATGTGCAAATTAGAAACTAAAATTTTATTAAATTATCCTTTGCATTACATATTTTTTATTATTCAATATGTCTTAATGTCATTAAAAAAATGTCAACTTTGTTTGTTATAAAAATATAGCACGCTATTATAAATATTAATAATCGTAAGCGTCTGAAAAGAAGATGACTTTCTAACAGAGAATTTATTTTATTTGAGTGAACCAAGTGATCGCTTTTTTTTACAAACCCGTTTATACTATTATACTTGTTAGTTTTTCATATTTACTTGTATTTTTTATTTTAAGACAGTTGTAAATTTTTATTGTGTGTGGAATTCACATATACCTTAAAGTAAAATAGATCTTAGGCGCTAATTGTTAGAAATAATAAATTTAAAGAAAATTAACTTTGAGTAAAAATAACTCTAAATCAATAAATTATTGCTTTTGTAATAAGTAAATTTAAAACTATTTACAATAAGAGAACCACAGTCGGTTAAACGACATGACCTCCCATCATTTGCATAGTTAAACTGGAGCTTACACGGGTCTACAGTGGTCTTGGTGGCGAGAGTTTTATAGCTGATTCTGAGTATAATTGGTGCGCTGAATCCAACTTTGCCATTAGTTTTCCTCTATCAGCTGTAGTTGTTAAGATAATAAATGGCGTGAATTGCCCCTTATAACATAACTACTCGAATAATTATGCAGGTTAATAGCAGGAAAAAAAACAAAGATATTAAAATTCTTTGCATAAAACATTTTAAATCAATTAAAACCATATAAACAAAAACATAAACCAATTACATGTCAAAGAGACTCTATTTCACACTTCGGAAGCTTTTTCTGCGTGACTTGCTTGAATGTTTCTTCAAACAGTCTCGTTTTAGGTTCCAGCAGTAATCTGCCGTCATGTGGGTATCCCCATGATCCAGTTGAGCATTTCAAAAGTATACTATAACAACAAGTAAAGTAAACTATATAGTAATAATATATATAGTTATATATTTATTATTATTGTACCACAAAAAAGTTATGTAAACGAACATGTTGATTGGAAGGAGGAATAATCCGAAATCGTGTAACAAACATTTATTTTGTAAATCTCTCTCTAAAAAAAAAAAAAAAAAAAAATACTATAAACAAACTATATATTAAAAATAATGAGAGGTCAGCAACTTACTAGTAATTATTCGTCAAATTTAATGTTTTTGTCAACAATAGCCCTACCTGTTGAATTTATGTATGAGAATTTAGCTGCATTAGGTTAATTTATTATTAGATTTTATAGCATTGAAGATGACTCGCTGAAATATATATATATATATTGGTAAAGAAACAATGTTGGACTTATTGATCTTCCTTAACAATAATTTACATGCTAATTATTCTTAAATAAATTTAAAAAATATATATTTTCCCCCCATTAAATATATTAATAATTTCAATTACTATACCGAAAAAAAAATAATCCGTCACACCAATGCTGATTCTAATCACTGCAATAAATGTTTAAAATATCTTATTCAATTTTATTTTTATTTTACACATTTTATATTAAAATAACTTTTGTTATTTAATCTATAGAGTATGTTTTGTTTTTCTTCTTAAGAAAAGTATATTTATAATCGGTTTGTTAGAACGCACGGAAAATTGACGTGTCGGTCAATCTAACACGCTATCACGAATGTAAACTACATTGCAACAGCTCGAGAGCTTATTCAAAATTATGTTATAATTATTTATATATGAGCGTTCAGAAACAATTTTAAATTTATTATTTTTTACAGTAAAAATAATAATAACAACGGGTGCGATTTTTATTTAGTAATATTTGCTACATTATTGGCTGCTTGTTTCCTGGAAAAGATTTTACTTTAATAAGCCAGGAATAGGGATGAGAAATCGATATTGGTATGCTAATCCATAGAAATATCGGCCTGTAATTATCGATTCAATCAAAATATCGAACTCATCAAATATCTGAAACTATCGAGAGCGTGATTTATATCTATATAAATAAAGATGAAATTCTGTTTGTTTGTTTGTTTGTTCTTTATAGAAATCCATACCATTTGTCCTAAATTCTCCAAATTTCGCTCAGTGGTTCTGTCATAACAGGTGTGAACACCTGTCTATATTAAAATTGCATAACTTCAGCCAATCTCTGGGTATATTCTTTATCGTTATAAAAATCTTTATGATCTCGCTTTATATTGGTTTTTTACGAAATCGACCGTTTGATTAGAAAAATGATATTGATATAATATGATGAATAGGTGAGGTCGAAACGGTATAATTTTCCTCTTTGAATGAATTGAAGGTGTCGGGGCAAAATAGTGCCAAGCAACATTTTTAAAAAAAATAACTCTAGCTACAGTCTGCTGTATATTACTTAGGACTATATGTCTATGTTGGAAATGCCACCTAAATATGACTATATGGAGCCTCTATAGTCATATTTTGGTGGCATTTCCATCATAGACATATAGTACTACATAATATACAGCAGACTGCAGCTACAGTTTATTGTTGTTAAAAATGTTGCTTGGCACTATTTTGCCCCGACCCCTTCAATTGATGGAAACATTTTGCTTGTGTTACCTGATGTCTTTAAAATTGTGGAGGTACGACATTTAACCCAACGATTACCATGGGGGGGGGGGGGTGCTCTTGGAGCCCATTAATATTTGTCCACCTTGTTTTGCAAAGGTATAGGAGATTGGGGAAGAATTAGTGGCCTCGTAACCAAAGTTTCGCAGTTCTTGTGTTATGATCGAGACTGGGGTCGCGTGTTGTAAGTTTTTTAGGACAACTCTGGGACTTCGTTCTTCAGGTAACTGGTACGTGTGGAAATCCGCAACTTTCTCTCTTAAACTGGCTACTATGTATCTGTATTTTCGGGGTATACGCTGAGACCTTTAATATTAGATTTTAATGTGAAAATCATTCTCCAGTGCATACGATGCCAGCAATAAGGGCACACAAGAAGTTATTGCAATCACGCACCAAAATGTGTAAAATGTGGTCGAGGCCATCAGAGCATTGAATGCACCAAGCCCAGAGAAACCGCAGCAAAGTGTGCCAATTATGGAGGGCCACATCCTGCTAGCTACAGAGGATGTCCAGCTCTGAAACAATTGAAAGGAGCCAGGAATCCAAGAAAACATCCACAAACCAATATCCCTCCGCCGATAGATGAGTTTCCGCCTCTCCCACAACAGCAGCAGCCTCATTCGGGTCCTTCAAAACTGGAACCAAACTATCAGCAGAACCCTGCAAGACCTATAAGTAAAAGGAGACCCCGACACCAACAGGAATCTTCAGAAAAGAGGAAGAGAAACAATCAGCCGGCACAGCTCACTGAAAATAACTCATTAACAGATCAACTTACCAACTTGGTTAGTGGCTTGAATAACCTTATACAGCCTCTTTTTATACTTCTACAGCAATTGTCAAAGGTCGCCCAAACATTAAGCACTGGCCTACCCACATGCCCGATAACACCTATTGAAGACTAGAAGGGAGCCGGTGATTTCCCTGCCTAAGTGCAAATCAAGACAGGAAGAGGTGCCGCTGGGCAAAATTCTTCCCCATGCCTATCATGTCAATATTGTCTCATAATGTCAGCTAATTCACTGATTGTCTTTCAGTTAAGACAGGCGTGAATATAGAAGTAAAGTTAAAAAAAAATAATTTTTTTTTCACAAGTCACATAAAACAATTTCAAGTATTAATCAAACGAATTTTATGAAAGTTGGTTCGTCTGTCGAGGTATTAGTTTATTCTTTATTGGTAGCCTTGTTATAAAATCAACAATTCGTATATAACAGAAAACAAACGTCAGTCTATGCAGTTAGATTATATTACATAAATTAAAATTATAATAACATTATTGCATACAAAATAAATATTTTTATGTAAACTAAATGGAATTAACATAGGCACTGAATGGAAAATATTAAAATTTATTTTTCAGCTTTAAGAACTACAAAAAATGAGTTTGAAAAATTGCATTGCATACGTATATATTTTTAGATAATTTAATTATTATTAAAGATTTTAAGATACTGGAAGTATTGTAGTAAGTGACATGCGATGGGCGTACCAGATTTTTTAAAAACCATACTTTATTTTTTATAAGTATCTGAAAGATTTCAGCTTAGAAATAATATTAACTTTTAATAATGAAATTAATATTTATTCATGAAAATCTAGTGAAATATTATAAGGGTGAATGGAAGGGGGTGGAAGAGGCAGCACGGGAGGGGGTAGAGAAAACCGCATAGCGGTCCCACACTGCGGTCCCGGCCATAGATAACCCAAATTTATCAACATTTTTCACGATAATTGGCCCAATAAATGATATAACCCTATTATCCGAGGCTAGCCCAACTTCAACTTCGTTTCCCCAAGTACTTGAGCGGAAAAAAACTGCTTCGAACGATGTTATTATAAACCACAAAGGGTTTATCCAGATGGGAGGGTCGGAAAAAAATAAAATAAAATCAACATTACCTTATTAGCGTTCTTTAAGAATTACGATTTTATGTATAAATAATTCTTTTAGATATAATAAGGAAGATTCTTTCTGAATCAACACACCGCCAGTATTTTATCAGAATAAAATGAAGTAAATTATATGTGAAGCAGGGTTAGAAATCGATAATTAAAAAAAAATCAAAATAAAATCTGATCATTATTGTTGAATAAAAATTTTACTATTAACAATAAGAATGATTTTCAAGTAATATTCCTAAGATTAATGAATGATTTTTAAAAAATATTTTCCATGCGTTTGTATGTCATATTATTGAAAAAAGTTTAAATCTCAAAAAACCTATTTTATGTAACAAAAATTATAAATATACGAATATTTCATTCAATTTAGTTGGATACATCGTTATTGTTATCTATGAGGTTTGTTACCTTCCGGGTGAGGTAAACTTTTAAGTTCGATGTATGAAATTTTTAATTCGATGTAATAAAAAAACTATCTTTATCCCAGCAAACTTGCACAACCTTATTGATAACCTATCTCTCAGATTGCCTCAGATTCAGAGTTCAAAATGATCGTATCGTAATCTTGATTTAGTTCCAACGTAGTATTATGAGTTTGAATTGGGAAGACCTACGAGAATATCAGAACCTCCAGATAACTTACAAGAGCAAAGAACTGCTTGGGTAGAGCCATGGGTAGAAATCACGCAAGGCGTTGTAACAGACCTTATTTGAAGGTTTGGGGCAGTCACTCAAGAAAGTTGATGTATTCACACCAGAGTTGGGCGTATTCGTATTCGCGAATACGAATACGAATATTAGCAAAAGCACTCTTAACCTGCGAATACGAATACGAATATTCGTATTCGCATATAGGAATACGAATTTATTTGTATTCGTAAATTTAAATACGAATATTCGATTATTCGCAGGAAAAATCTGCGAATATTAATATTTTCGCATCTGAAATACAGTAATACACTCGTATTCGCTACCAAAATATACGAATTCACCTATCTTCGCTGGAAAAAAATATGAATACATCTATATTCTCAACTAAAAAGTTTTTAAGTATTATAAGTACTGGGCAAAATTCGCCAAGAATCGAATTAAATTTTTAAAAACACTAATTCATGCATTCCAGGACTCAACAATGTTGAAGCAGTCATAAAAATAATCATTGGGCAAGCCAAATCTTTAATATTAACATAAGACCCAGTTTTTGTTGAACTGGTGAAAATCATGTTTGCCGAATTACTATAATTTACATTAAAAATATATTACTTTTAAGAATCACTTTTAAAATTAACCTAAAAATTAATACAACAAGATTAATGTTTAGTCATGGAATGCCTTAATTAGTGTTATTAGTTGAGAATATACCTGTATTAGTATTTTTTCCTGGATTTTCGTGGAGGAGGATTTATTCATCAAATAATTAATCAAACAGGTAATACTAATATAAATCATAAGGTCATAATAATGCATCAAATAATTCTTCAAGTGTGTAATCAAATTTTTTATTAAGTAGGAACTAATTCTAGATATAGGCAATTATCAATCAATTCATACAAACAAAACAAAAGTATTAATCAATTTGAAGAAATTAATGTTTGCTTAATTGCAATAATCTATTAAAAATAATTCTCAAATGTGTAACCAAATATTTTATTAAGCAGGAACTAATTCTAGAAATAGGCAATTATCAATCAATTCATTAAAAAAAAAAAAAAGAGTAATCAAATATTTTATCAAATAGGAAATATTTCTAGAATATGCAATAATCAACCAATTCATAAAAACAAAATAAAAGTATTAATTAATTTAAAGAAATTAATGTTTGCTTAATTGCAATAATCAATTCAAAAATATTAAAAAGAATTAAAAATAATTCTTCACATGTGTTATCAAATATTTTATCAAGTAGGAACTTATTCTAGAAATATGCAATAATCAACCAATTCATAAAAATAAAACAAAAGTATTTATAAATTCAAAGAAATTAATGTTTGCTTAATTGCAATAATCAATTAAAAAATATTAAAAAGAATCAAAAATAATTCTTCACATGTATAATCAGGGAAATAATTCTAGAATTAGGCAACTTAATCAATTCATAAAAACAAAACAAAAATATTAACTAATTTAAAGAAATTAAAGTTTGCTGATAATTGCAATAATCAATTATAAAATATTCAATCTGAAAACAATGTCAAAATTTTGCATTTGCGTTGGACCGCAGAAGAACACGCTGCTCAAATTTTTCGTCACTCAATCCGGAATTCACGAGAGGTTATACCAGTGATAAAATTATCATAGAGATAATTGGAATTTTCGGAGTATAATATATTCTTTCTGAGCTAAATAGGTAGTAGACAAACTTTAATATGTTTTCCTGTTTCCATTTTATATGCATTTTGTGATAATTGTGAAAGTTTCCTTTATTATCAATAGATTGAAGGCTTGAATATTGGATTGTGAGAATACAAGAAAGATGATCAGTGAATTCGGTAAGAGTTGATATTGTCATGTCCAAAAATAATGTAAGAAAGTCATCATTAATCCATATCAAATCAATTGTCGATTTTCCATTGCTTGAAATGTGGGTAATTTTACCTGGTCTATCAGACATTGACCGCCCATTACACAGGATAAATCCTAAGGACTCCATCGTTTCGGCTAACATTCTACCTCTTTGAATTATATGTTCATGGGTAACTATTCGGGTGTCATAGAGATATGGAGAGTCAATTGTGTTAGGGTGTAGGTTGTTTAGGCCTCCCACGTGACAATTATAATCCCGACAAAGGACTATTTTGCTATTCGGATAATTGATCAAGATATTCGATAAGCTATAATTGAACATATCTAAGCAATCGTCAATATCAGAACGTGGAGGAAAGTAAGTGTTACATAAAATTATGTGGTTAGATTTAAAATTAAATCCCACTATAATAGTAAACTGATTTTTTTCTAGTAAGCTAATGTCGGTAGATAAGTTTTATTTATAAAAGTAATTATTCCTCCACTCCCCCTACTAGTAGTTTTAGTCTTTACCGCATTTCCTGTAAATGGTAAAAAATCATTTAGCCAATAGGGATTTACTGGATAATCGTCTAACAGCCAGGTTTCAACTAAACACAGCGCCAGTATATTATTAGAAATATCTGTTTCATTTGTGTTTATGTTATTATCAAAAATATTTGAGTAACCACTAATATTACAGAATATTATATTATAATCTACGGTTATAGGATTAGGTAAAGAGAGATGACTTGCCGGTGGAGCAGGTGCTGGCAGGCGATGATAGCTCGGACTTTTAAGAAGTTGTTTATGTTCCATCGGTTACTTTAGTAGTTTGTGAGAAGTAGGTGGATGATCAACATGTGTAAGACATCAGGAGTTACCGGGTTTTATAGCGGAAGAAGAATGGGCTCTGGGGCGGAAGTGAAAAGGTTCTAATTTCTCCGCAGTTTTCCTCTTCTTCGATGAAGAATCTAATATTTCTTGAAGATCCTTGCCGTCTTTATGAGTGCTTAGGATTTCCTCAACTTCATTTTTAATTTAACTGCAGGAGCATTACTAGAAGGGTCTTTAGTTACATATAAATCTCGTTTTTGAACATCTGAAAATCTCGTTCATGTATTTTAGCAATTTTATTACCAATTTCAATGTTAAATTTGGGGAATTACGATTTTAAGATTATCGAAGTTTTGTTTTTTAATTTTTTTTATGAACATACATTACATTTTGAACTGATGTATATTTATAAGATATATATAATATAGATTTGTAAGATGTATATAAGATAATTTAATGTAGACTGCTGTTTGCTCTAGAAACTGTAGCTTAAATAGTGAAGATCGCAGCATCCAAAAATGCGTTCGGTAATTTTCAAAGCTTATGTAGGCAACTTCAAGAGTGATTACAAAAATTAGCTCTCTTGAAATTATTCAAAACGGAAATTTGACAACGGTTCCCATGTCAGCAATTAATTAACCAACATTTTTGGATCTAAACCATTTGTAACTGGGATCTATGGTTTCGGAACTAAAATGATTCAAATGCAAAAAGTCGCACTTTGTTTACTTTTTTAAAGGATTTTTGCGTTTAAACGACCACTTTCATTTTTCACGTTTTTTCGTAAAACTTACCCCGGGTTATTTAGCAATAATTTCCTGTCATAAAGAAATAATTGGTTATTTTCACTTTGTTGTTCCAAAATATACGTTTTAATAACTAATCTTGAATTATAAGGGTCATCGTAGAAAATAAGTTGTGTGGTAGTACATTTATTTATTTAAGAATTAGCGGGAAAACCCAATTTACACACAGCAATTAAATATTTACATACTTCAAGGTAATCATCTAAAATATCAAAGTTCATAATCAAAAATATCAAAGAACATATAATTTATTTTCATTTCTTCCTATGATATTTTGAGGATATAGCCGAATTCCCATTTTTGACCTGCGGATGCAAATTTCTTCGTTCTTTTTTTCCCCGGAATAGGAGTGTATTGGTATATTTTGACAGTGAATACGAGTGTATTTATATTTTTCTCAAGTAAATACGAACGAATTTGTGTATTTCAGCTGTGAGAATACGATTATTCGTAGAATTTCCCTGCGAATGCGCGATTATTCGCAGATTTTTCCTGCGAATAATCGAATATTCGCAGACTTTCCCTGCGAATAATCGAATATTCGCAGATTTTCCCTGCGAATAATCGAATATTCGTATTTAAATTTGCGAATACAAATAAATTCGTATTCCTATATGCGAATACGAATATTCGTATTCGCAGGTTAAGAGTGCTTTTGCTAATATTCGTATTCGTATTCGCGAATACGAATACGCCCAACTCTGATTCACACTAACAAGGGGACCACGTCACATTTTCCTCTCCGATTTTGATGAAATTTTTTGTGGTGATTCTGCATCGAAAATAAGTCGACACGTGTCCGGCCGTTCCATTGAATGGACCATCTGGACCAAGTTATTAAATATTTTAGGTTCAAAAATCGTTAAAATTGGCTTTCACAAAACAGTCATCGCTCCATTCTACCAGAACCAATTTTAATGAAACTTTCAGGGATTCTTCTATTTGAAAATATATTAGACACATGTATTGGGATTTTTCGCAATTCACCCTAAGTAAGGCCAGAGAATCGCATCAAAGTTAAGGCTTGCGTTAGTAAGTTGTGTTGATGTGACGCTTGACGTGTCTGATATATTTTTAAGTAGAAGAATCCCTGAAACTTTCATTAAAATTAGTTCAGGTAGAATGGAGCAATGACTGTTTTGTGAAAGCCAATTTTAACGATTTTTGGACCTAAAATATTAAATTTCTCAGTCCAGATGGCCCATTCAATGGAACGGCCGGACACGTGTCGACTTATTTTCGATGTAGAATCATCAAAAAAAAATTTCATCAAAATCGGAGAAGGAAATGTGACGTGGTCCCCTTGTAAGCCTACCGACATTTCATATATGGGACGTTCTTTTACAAACCGAACACCTTTCTGACCGACACATTTTAGATTTAACTGAAACTTTTTTTACGGGTTCTATATCGAAAAAAAAGAGATAGGATTTTTTTTAATTTTCGATATTTTGAAAAATAAACAAGATCGAAAATTCGTGAATTTGATGATTTATCGGTAATAGCCTATTTTTCAAAAATTCATAACTCCGGTTCTGTTTAAGCTAAAGAATCTAATTTTTTTTTATTTTGAAGGTAAAAAGACAAGCTTTAAGAAAAAAATACTTTCAAAACAAATTGTCGAAAAATTTAAATTGTTATTAACAATTTCAATGTTTAAATCGGTTTTTAACAGTGGCGCCACCTATGAATCAACATTTTACTATTTTTATCGTATTCTGCGTCAAATTTTCTATCGAAAACGCTTTTAAAAACGATGGAGAAGTTATTTTTACTGTAAGAAAAAAATTAATTAATTTAGCGCGGTACGTCACATCGACACTCGGGTCACATTTTACGGCTCATATTCTTGTTTTACACCGTTTATTTCTTAAATACAAATAATTGTTTCATTTTTTAAATTAAAAAACATATTTTATTAGCCAAGAAGATGGGAAAAAATAGAAAAAAAAAACATAAATAAAAATAAATAAAACACATTTACTTCGATAATGCATTAGTTAATAAGAAAAATATTTGGAATATAATAATAAATACAATATTTAAATATAAGACAATGTTTACATTTTCTGTTTAAAAATTTTTACAATATCCTTTTTTTCGCAAGATGAAAACCGCTTTGCTTCCAATTGCTGTAAAGAAATCGGATTAATACAATGATATTTTAAAGTTCCTTTTATTGTTAAAGCTTTTTGGAGACGTTCGGACAATTGTTTTTCTTCTAATTTGTATTCATATGCTAAATTAATTAATTTTTTTCTTACAGTAAAAATAACTTTAGATTTTCCCATCTTCTTGGCTAATAAAATATGTTTTTTAATTAAAAAAATGAAACAATTATTTGTATTTAAGAAATAAACGGTGTAAAACAAGAATATGAGCCGTAAAATGTGACCCACGTGTCGATGTGACGTACCGCGCTAAATTAATTAATTTTTTTCTTACAGTAAAAATAACTTCTCCATCCATTTTAGCTTAAACAGAACCGGAGTTATGAATTTTTGAAAAATAGGCTATTACCGATAAATCATCAAATTCACGAATTTTCGATCTTGTTTATTTTTCAAAATATCGAAAATTAAAAAAAATCCTCTTACACGTATCTCTTTTTTTTCGATATAGAACCCGTAAAAAAAGTTTCAGTTAAATCTAAAATGTGTCGGTCAGTTTTTGTCCAAATCTGTTCGGTTTGTAAAAGAATGTCCCATATACCTATTACTACCACAACGGCTCAAATCACGCTTGTTTATAAAAATTATGTATTTTAAGAAGTTTAAGGAAAATACATTTGTTGGTTCGATTTTGGATATAAAAAATTACATCTCAGTTACTAAATTGAAAGTAGGTTTACCATTAATATTTTCTATTTATCTTATATTTATTAAATTTTTAATGGTAATTATTTAAATAATTTTGTCTGAAGTGAAAAAGGTCCAAGGCCAGGATATGAACCCGGGGTTCTGTATCACCGTTGCAGCGCTATTACGAATACCAAGGATCGGTTTTCCTGCCAAGGCAAGAATCTTGGGATTAAAGAGAAAAGGTTGGCGTGGCTTGGAAATTAGTAAGAGCTCTGCAACGGTGATTCAGAGATCCGTGTTCGAATCCGGCCATGTTCAATATTTCCTCTTCAGATAATATTATTTACGTATATGGTTTAAAACATTTCAAGATTTGTTTTTTAATGCTGATCTAATGCTTGTTTTATAAACATATTTATCTAAAATTTTACTTTCTCAAAACTTAAAAAAAATGTTGGCTTACTTGAATAAAAGCTTGTTAAGCTACACCGGGCTTGAAACACGTCCCCTGTTACCTTCAGAATAAGTTTTATTTTTACTGCTTTAATGATTTAATTTTTTTAATGTGGAAAATAACTGTTTCCAAAAACCTAATTAAACAGTTAAATTATTATATTTATACATATATATTTTTTTAGTTGTTGCTGGAATTTTATTCGTATTTTTGAAATATATAACAAAAGGAAACTATCTCTTTCAATAATATCTACTGAAAAATTCATGATACTTAGTATTTACAAGATAGATAAAGTGCTGTATTTTTTTAAAACAATTATAGGAGTATTGTTGATTACAGCTATAAATACAAAATCTTTAAATGTGTAAGAAATGATTTAAATCTGATAGTAATTCAAGATAACTGCTCTTATCTTGACTTAATTGCTATATTAATAGATGCGGAATTGAGATTTAAAAATAAATAAATTATAAAGACATTATATTACTCGAATAAAACATAAAATAATAATACTTCCATTTCCTCTTCACCCCCCCTTTATTTCTCTCCCTGATTTCAATCCCTTTGTTTCCTATGAACTTAGTTTCACTCAACTTCGTTTCTATTTATTTTGATATATTAAAGTAAATGTTAATGAGTAAATAAAAAAGATTATGTTACATCAATTTATTTCACTGTTGTGAAAATAATAAATGTGTATTATTATTATAGCGATTTTAATATAATTTTAAATATTGCTGGAAACAGATTTGACCTTTGAGGGAGGAGCTGAGAATTTAGAAGATGTTGAAGAAAATTTAAGTGAGTGGATATTCTTGTCGAGAGATTGTCACTTGCCATTGGACGAAGAGGAAGCGGGAGGATGTTCATTGGTATTAATGGAACTATCCATATTGAGGACCTCCCATCCCCTTGACAAGGACGCTGGAGCACCTCACCTCAAAGCCGCCTTCTCACCTAGCCTATTTTGTCTTATCGCGCTTCCTAAAATTCATTGAAACACCAAATAATTTTTTAAAACCCTAAATAAGGATAAAAAAACAAAACAAAAAAACAGCAACAACAATAATCATTAAAAATGTTAATTTAAATAATTTCCTGAAGCTTTTATTACAAATTAACTGATCACGAAATAGTTGGAATATAAATGAGCCCTTGTAAATTTTATACATTAACATTTTTTTTTTAATTGAAATATTATTTTCTGTGGGCAAACATTACATGCATAGAATATGTGGACCCTAGAAGAAAAGAGGTTTAAGCGTCATATTTCCTATTTGGACTAAATTAAATTTAAATCAAATTTAAGGTTAAAAGAATATATTTAATAATTAATAAATAATATTTAAATTATTTATAGGTTAGGCTCTACCCCTAAGGGTCATTGACATTAATATTTTCTTTTATATTTGTTATAATAGTTGTTTTTAAGAATTCAAATACACTAAAGGCTGAAGCTTCTTCATCCTTCAGTATCTCACTTACAGTTTTCGCTAGTTTCAATTTTTTTCGCACACATTTATATTTTGAATAATGTTTTAGACTTAAAGTTGTATTGTTGCACTCTTGGCAGGTGGGTGCTTCCAGATTTCTGAGAAGATATCCATGTGTAAATGCGCAGTGTCCTATTTAAATTCTGCACAACACGATTTCTCCCCTTCTCGATTTCCTATTGCTCGTGACCCATTTGCTGCACTTCTGTGTAACTTCTGAACGTTTTGACGTTTCTGTTATTCAGTTCCTTTCCCAAAAGTTTTAGCTGATTATTTTTCAATTGTAGCCAATCCTTTTGTCTTATATAGCTTATGTTTGCTGATTCTACTTTTCTAGCTAAATTTGCACCTCTGTCTGCTCTCTGTTTTCTATTATCCCGCAGTGGGATGGGACTCAGAAAATATTTAAATCAACTAAAATTAAAAAATAAATAATTTTAAAAATCTATTGTTTATTACAATGAATGATTTCTTTAACTTTTTTTTGCCCCTGATATGGTGTCATTTGGAGCCGCTAAACCCGCAAGACAGTCGAGTATGCAAGTACTATATAACCACACCCGTGTCAAATTCTAACTTGAATATCAATGGAAGATGTACATCTAAAGTAAGGAAAATGAAATTTCAATGATTCTATTATACAACATTATTATGTATGGTGACAAGATAAAACTTGTTGACAAATGATTCTTTAACACAAGATTTAAACCTTAAATTTCTGAACATGCACGTTTTATTTTTAAGATATTAAGTTTTAATTATAAGACTCTTACAGTTGACAGAATGACTAACTTCTATATCGAAAGTTTCAAAAGAGCACTTATAGTAATATTTCTTTTTTAGAAGATTAGTATTTTTTGATTTAGAAAAAGTATGGCATATACATAACCCTGCATCAGATTAATAATATCCACGTATAAAATTAAAGCAGTGAGAAGAGATGCCATTGATTAGCTAGCTGTATATGGAGGGCTATATAAGAAAGGCCGAAAATCCGTTTTTAGTCTAAATATTTAAATAAATTCTAAGTGTAAATCTTTTCCTCCTCCTGGTATTATCAATATTGAATATGCTTTGATCTGAGGGGAAAGAATTCCGGCAACTTAACCACATTTCCACATGTCCTCCCCATTACATCCAATATTATCATTTCCCACATTGTTATAAGATACCAATGATAAGTTGTTAAATGATTTGAAATATTGAATTAAAATTCTAAAGAACCGTCCGAAGGAAAGGTCAAAATGTAATGAAAACAACAAAATATATACTCATATACGGTCTGTCGGAATGTCCTTGCAATTAATTTATTTAAATGTTTAATTAATCGTATATTGCGTAGATAATAAATACAAAAACAATTTGTGTGATCGCAAACAGTCTAACATTCTTGGGGATAAAAAAAAAAAAAAAAAATGCCCATAAATATATTAAAAAACTTGTCCTGCATTAATTTGGGAAATCTTCATATATTTCCAACTAGAATAAAACTTTGTAACGATCATCTGTGGAAGTATACGGGTTTTATTTTTTATTATTATTATTATTTATTTATTTATTTTTTTTAAATGGTTGAAGGTCGAATATGTTTAAATTCATACTAGAAAACTTATTCGCTTCCACACTGATTAGATCAGCCGTTCTAATGAGAGTAATTTTTACTCCACGACCATTGAAAGTATTAGTATTAATTTTCATTAGTTCAGGAAAAAAAAAATTTAATTATGGTTAAAGGAAGATCGATAAGTCCCACATAGTTTTCTTAACAATGCATATATTTCAGCGAACCATCTTCAGTGCTAAAAAATTGGCAATTATTCCTCATATTTAGTGTGTTCTTCAACAACATCACATTTTGTAGAATAAGCACTGTCTCGTGGTATCTTATTAAATGTGACGAATAATTGCCAATTGTTTAGCACTGAAGATGGCACGCTGAAATATATGCGTTGTTAAAGAAGCTATGTGTGACTTATTGATCTCCCTTTAACCATAATTAACTAAGAAGTCCAAAAAAACCCAATTATCTTTGTAATTAAATTTAAGAGTAAAGTAAAATATTTATAAATTGAAAAATCAAGGAAGGCGCTCTTCTCATTTATATTTAGATTGCTTTTAATTTGTGCTTGGAATATAAGAAGATAACTTTTTTAGCAGTCAGCTGATGATGATTTGCCTAAAATCTAACATATTCTGCCAATACCGTTTAATCTTCAAATATTATTCCTAATCCCACACACTTGAGGTTTGTGCGTAAGCAAAAATGTTTCTATTAAATATCCCATTCAAAAGATTTTCGTCATAGAAAGAGCTGGATATACTTGAAGTGCTCAGCGCTGTGTCTTTTTACTAATTTGACATTTAGCAAACTCCTCCAAAAAAAGAAAAAAATAAGAAATGAGGTAGACAGACATTAACGCAAAAATACAGATGGACATTACATTTTTTTTATTTTTTTTTTTATTGTAGTTCTACAAGTTAGAGATGAGAATAGAACCGTGAACTTTCCGTTTTAAGAAAGAGTATTGCGCGACAGTTGCTTCCGTCTGTCTCTCACCCGGTCTCAATAACATCGAAAATTTATAGAGAATCCTGTCCAGGAAGGTTTATGACAACCGAGGCCAATTCCGCTTCCTTCAACATTTAAAGACACCAATCCCCAAATCTCGGTAAGAGGAACCCTGTACAGGCAATTCGGAACAGAATTCAATTTTACTGTTCTTAATTTTAATTATGGGAAATCGTAAATTTTTATTGAATAATTTAAATATTTAAGCTATGAAATAGTGATATGCGATTACAATATGTATCTGGTCGGAATTGAAATTCTATTTTTTTTTTTTTTTTTTTTTTTTGTAATACTATAGAACATAGTTCGGGTAATGTTTTTTTAAATATTTACCTGACGATCAAGGGTGGAAAACTTTTAATTTGTTCATATATTTGTTTTTCACGTTTTATCTATCCGAGATCTAATATTACCAACTGCATGGAGTTCAACATCTTCCAAATTAAAAAATCAAATTCTTCCAATCGCCATAGCAGGTGTACGAATTAGCGATTGAGTATCTCAATCTGCTTGATTTGAAAATTTATTCGGTCTCTTCATATGAAATGTCCGTTTTTATATTATTTCAGAAATTTTAAGTCTGGGTCATTCCGTCTCACACCAACACACTGTTTTCCCTCACCATCTCAGATTTTAATAAAATTTGGTACATAGGATACCTTACTGTAGCCTAAAAAAGATACCAAGTGTCAGCTCAATATCTCAAACGGTTTTCAAAATATAGCTATGTAAACTCATTTAAAAACGCACAATTTTGATCTATCGCATCATCTGTAAATTAAAATTGAAGCTCTTCTAGGCAAGAAATATATTTTTTAAATTTATATCATGAGATTACAATATTTAAATATTTATAAAACTGTGGATGTAAAAAAAAAATGTATAGAGGGAAATGTAAGTCATTTTTCTAGATAATTTGAAACGCCATTTACATATTTTCTAAAATTCATCATAAATGATATATAAGATATTTAACTAATTTACACATTTAAACATTCTAAAATTTACACATCAAAGAAAAAAAAAACATTACTTGCTTGTTCTTTATTATTAATGCCTTTATAAAATTATAGTATAATAATTTTAAATTATATTCGCGAGCCCACAAGCGTTTTTTTTTTTCACTCAACTATTTCTTCTGGATATAAAATGTTACGGAAACTTCACATTTACATTCATCTTGAATTTTATTCTGACGGCTACTATTTTTTTCAGATATTTTATTTGATAATTTAGGTGCAAAACAGGGTGGAAAAATATTAACGGGCTCCAAGAGCCCCCCCCCCCCCCCTTGGTAATCCAAGGGTTAAGACCATTGGTAAAGTAAAAGAGGTACATCTATGAATACTTATTAATCTCATTGAGCGTCGGAAGCTAAAGAGCTATAGGAAATACGACGAGATGAGTCCTTCCACACCCATCATTTTCGCCAGAATTGTCTTCGACAGATGTTGAGAAATATGCATAAATTCCTTAAAGGTGAAACATTTAAAATTATGTTTAGGTCAAAAATAAATTTTCTGCCATTATTTCCCTTAGAAAACCCAGAATACTTTAGTCCCGGATTTGAAACATTGATAAAACGTTGGGGAAAATTGTATGGTAAAAGAGATAATGGTTTTGATATCACAAAGTTTTTTTACTAAATAACCTTTTCTAACCTGCAAACGGACATATCATATGAAACAACCAATTATTAAGTTAATGATTCGGTGTCAGTTTTCATGAAAAATAACAGCAAAATTATGAAAGCCGTTTTAAAAATGAATCTGCAGTATCACATTTAGGGTTAGCTTGTAACATATTGCAACATGAAAAAACAAATATGCGTATAGTATTTACATTTATTTTAAAAAAAATGATTTTATTTTTATTTTTTTCAAATTGATTTATTTTTAAATTAGTTTGCCCTTGCTAATGTTTAAAAATAATGTTATTAAATTTCACTTAAATATTGTTTCTATCATTATTTAATTTTTACTTTCACTTACCTATATATGAAATATATAGTAATTACTTTCACTTACCTATATATGAAATACATAGTAAGTGGAAGTATTGCAATTGTGAAAATTTTCGACTTCCGGTTTTCAACGGAAATACACGTTTTGGGGTCCCCTGAGTCAAAATAACCAAGTCCCGCGAAATGGTCTGTGTGTGTGTTTGTGTCTGTGTGTCTGTGTGTCTGTGTGTGTGTGAACAGACTAGCTCAAAAACTATAAACCGTGCGAACCTGAAATTGGGTATTTAGAGTATGTATATGCCCGCGATGTGACAGCAAAAATTTCATCAAATTTGCTTAAAGGGAGGGGGTACTTTAGTTAATAACTTTTTAAGTTCTTTTCGATTTTCTCAAAAACGGCTCTAACGATTTTGATTAAACTGAGTATTTGATCTATTGATATGCCCGAGATATGACTGTAAAAATTTCATCAAAATTGATCAACCGGAGGGGGGACTTTACTTAATAAATTTTGTATAATTTTCACGTGTTTTTTTTATTTACTCAATAACGGTTTCAACGATTTTGATCAAACTTGGTATTTAATGTATTTATATGCCCAAGATATGACTGTAAAAATTTCATCAGAATTGATCAACAGGAGGGGGGACTTTACTTAATAAATTTTGTCCGATTTTTACCTTTTTGATCGATTATCTCAAAAACGGCTTTTACGATTTTTATCAAATTCGTTATGTTTAATGAAAATTAGTTGTTATTAGTATCAGGTAAGCTTTATCATTATTAAAATGTTCTGAGGGGGCTTAAATGGGGAAGGGGCTTTTTTTGTTTTTCTATAAAGTACCTTTGTTTTAGTTTATATTGAAAAATTAACTGTCTCTCATCACGCTTAAAAGTAAGAAATGGCTATATATGATATATGAAGAAAATCAAGTAAACATATACAGGAGAAAAAAAGAAAAATATTCCGTCAACTCATAAAACACCTTGAGTTCACGCATGCGCCGTACGCCTTTAATGACAAACCAATGCGTTATAATTAAACTGTTCTGTTCATTTGAGAAGTGGCAATTAACAAAACGCATTAATTCATAATCTAAGTAAGTTGGTAAGTGAAAGTTGTGTGTTGCGCGCACGCACCAGATTTTTTTATCTTCATTTGAATAATATTATATTTATTTTCATCGGTGAAAACTTATATTGTTAACTATATAGATATACTTCAAAATCATTAAAATATAATTCATTGTTTCATAATTTTAACAGTAAAATTTTAATAAAGATTCCATATTTAAAAAAAAATAATCCATGTCATTTAATTTTTTTTTTGTTCGGTATTTAATGGTATTACTTTAAGGCTTATTCAAAGTGATAAAAATATCCATTATCAAGAAATAATCAATTTTTAAGGGTTGTCTAATCCCCCCCCCCCCCCCCCCCCCCGCCCTCCCCTAGAAATCCTTTCAGTATTTCAGATATTTTACCATTTACAAATATTTAATATATTATATTATACAGTATGAATTTTTTATTTCCGTCAACTTAAATTTTAAAAACTCCTAATTACGAGCTTTACACATTTAATTGTGTTCACTAACACCAGTTTCTAATTCATTGCCATACTTCAAGGATTAGTGGAATCTAAACTACCCAAACTTTTTTTACATGTTATTATATGTATAAAAAAAAATAATTAATTTTTATTCTACAGTTTACCAAAAACCTGTTGACAAACAAAAAATAAACGTTAATCTTTAAAATTGTGTTACTAAGTGTTTGTTTTCAATTATAAAATATTCAATTATAGTTATTTTGTTGATTGAAAATCGAAAACAACGATTCCGGATGCTAAAATGATTCTTCATTTTAGGTAAGATGTTTAAGTCCACCAATGCAGAAAAAATGATATTGATCAAACATGAAAAAAAAAAAATGATATGAATGATTCACATCAAAGTAAACTCCTTAAATAAAGAAACTTCCTTTATTAAAAAAAAAAATCAGATATGGAAACCGTTCCTTCAGGTAAACAAAGAAAATATTAATATCAAAAACTCCGTCAAGTAAATAAAGGTATCGTTTCTGGGCTTCATCAGTTGGAAATTTCGATATGGAATTTACTTTGGGTATCCGGATTACTTCTGGAAAAACACCAGACTTTTATTAATACTTTGTTTGATTGAGGATGAGCAGCTAGCTTTCTGTTATTTGGATAGGATTCATTTAATTTTATATAATTTTTATTTGACAATAATAGTTTTAAGGGAGTTTCTATATTAAACGGAATTCAATATTTTATAGATGAAACTAGTGACCGACCGAAGTATCGGTTTCGGCCAGTTTCGGCCGAAAAATCTGGTTTAGGTTTCGGTTAAAAATAGGCTGAATCTTCGGTCAAGCCGAAACTTGCATTAGTTTTTGATATCTCCGAGAAGGATGTATGACTACACGATTTCAGCTTGTATATTTAATCTCTTTCATGGCCTTTAACACTCTAGAATTTAATAGTGTGGTATCTGTTATCTTAGTTAATTACACTTGAATTGTCATTCGATAAAACATGGATATCTCTCATACTTTTGGTATCTTTAATTGATCGAAAACTTTAGCCATAAACAGGAATGTGCCACGTAAATTATATCAAGTCTTAATGTAATGAAAGGATTCTTTTCATGCTGATTTCTTTACGTTGAGTGTAAAGAAAAGGATTATTTACCTTGAAAGTTAAGAACCTTTTTTTGCTTTTAATTATCTCCTCATTAATAATGAAATTTGATTTCTAAAAAAATAAGAGAAACAGTAAATAAGAATATATCTTCTAAACACTTAAATTTAAATTAGTCGTTGGAGACACTCAACATGTCCACAGATTCAATTCAAAAGAGAAAAAAAATATTTTAGTCAGTAACCTTGCCATTAAAAGGGAGGCTTTAGTTGGATCAAATGGTCGTAGTAGGTTTTGTTTTTTGCTCTTGTACGAAATGAGACTCAGATGCAAAAACGTATTAGGAAGAAGGGGTCGGTTTCGATCCTATAACTTACTAGTACACCTGTCTTACCACTCGTCTATAGCAAAACCACGTATTGTATGAATAATTGAGTAATATTACTGTCACTTTACGAGCTTTCATTAATATTATTGCCAATCTAGACATATTACACACTTAAATATATTATATATAAACACGTAAATAAGTTTTGGTTTCGACCCGAAACCAGGTCTGCGTTCAAAATTTGGTTTCGGTCGGACACTAATTAACACAATCGGATTTGTTTGATTAATGTTGAAACGTCTCGCTGCGTCATTAGTATTACGAGTATTACGAAACGCAATAGTTGGGCGTTAGTCAAAAAAAAAAAAAAAAAAAAAAAAATACCCTGAACAAGTAATAATCGTTTGGTCACAACTGGGTACCAAAGTAAAACGACGAATTCAAATAATTTTCTTTCTTCAGACACTACATACAACTAAAGAGAAAACTCACTTGACTTAGAAATAAGTTATTATCGATAGGATATTATTAATGAATAGCACATAAGGAATGTAATTAAAACATATTAAACAACCCTTAATCATGTTGTTCTTAAGGAGAAAATAGTCAGTGTTAGTGTTTATGCTATTTTTATAAAAATACTACTTTTTCTTAAATATTCAAAATAAGATATTCAATTAAAATGATATTTAAAATACAAAATGATTAAATGAAGTATATAAGTTACTTATGTACTTGTGAAAAGGTAAAGTATATTTCATTAAATATTAGAAATTGAAAGTTTCGCGTTCAAAGGAATAGAATTATAATTTTGTTTTCTTGATTTACCTGTTAGGAAGGTTGGTATGGATAATAACATAAATATTAATAACATAAGTATAAATAATATAATTATGGTAAGGTTGGTATGGATGTTACATAAATGGGGCAAGGAAGGGAGGCGTGCAGTGCGGGTTTAGTATTTGGACTTGGACTAAGGCGGCGGCGGATTTGAAAATCGTTAGCCTCGGGGAGGGCACGCAACCCCAAGGCGTTTTATCCTTTCCAATGGATTTACAAAAGGAATTAGCTTAATTGAAGACTCATTTCGCTTAAAAACTTTTCTGCTTCGAGAATTGATAATAATTTTGAAACATTTGAAGAGAATGTTTTGTTGTTAAATACTTACGGAAAAATGTTTTATGATATGGAAAAAAAATGTACCTGCATTTCTAACATTAATTTCCAAGAGAAAAATATTTAAGTTTTCCAGAAATCTTTTTCCGCTAATGCTGAACAAATTTAGTCTTCACGATAAATTGAGTTTAGTGAAACCTCCATTATCCTTCTTCAGCTTCTCTTATTATTTACAGGATAACTTAGTTCAAGTCCTCCTCCTCCTCCCTCACTCACGCCTCCCATTAAATTTTCTTATGACTTTGTTCAAGACTTTTAACTACATTTTAACCAATAAACTTTTTTTTTACTGCACATTAAATAAGCGAGGGCCACTTTTGGAATTTTAGTCGCATATTCTGTTTAGTCTATTCTACAATTTATTTATCCCAACCCCGAAGAAAACAGTCTTTTTTGTCGATTCGCTGACAGCCATTTGAAATCTTAAATCATGCAACTCATCGACAGTCTGCACAAAAGCTTACAAAATTACTGAGGAAAGCTGAACCAGCCATCATACACGTGACATGTCGCTATTACATTGGGTTTAGAAATGAAAGATTAATTGGCAAAGAAGAAAAGTTTCCTGCTTAACATGTTAAGGCCGGGACTGTTTAATGCTTTTCGGTCTATCGTGCGGAAGCTATTCCAGGGCATTGTGCAGTATTGGCAATCCAACAATAATAAAATAAACAATAAAAAATACTATACTACTAGTTATGTTTATAATGCGATATTAGTTATAATTGTTATTAAAAAATAAATGTTTTTACGTTTATAAGTATATGAATATAAATATAAATAAATGAATTTACGTTAAATTTTTATAATTTTAATTTTCAGCTATATAGAAATTATTTCTACTTTCTTAATACTTTGGCTGTCATGTCACCTGAAATCGAGTAACTGTTCTCTTGTAAGAGAATTAAATATTAAAATTGTGTCGAAACGAGAGCATGACTCTCCGGTATTCTTTTTCGGCAGTCAAAGTGTTAAAGATCCAATTATTTGGCAGAGGCGGGGTCCTAGTGTGAGCCACCGGTGGTACACGCCGCCCGCTGAGGCAGTCAATTGTGAGCCACCGGTGGTAGACGCCGGCATGAACATGTTAAACAAAATCACAGGAGTACAAGGGATTTTTTCCTATCCCCGAAATGCGGATTTTGTAGACACGAACTATGGATGCATGTAAATGGAACAATTTCACAAAATCGTAAAAATCTGGACCACACACAAGAAAACGAGAAATACCTTCCTACCGATGCTCGACTTGACATGTTAGTAAGACACAAAATGGCTTCAGAGCCAAGAGTTGGTTAAGGAGAATTTTTCTATTTATTTTTAGCTTTATGCCACTCCCACCCCCTCCGTCCAGTATCTTTGTATCTTACACGAAACCCTCATTTCGTACTTACTACTTTTCTAATGCAGGTGAGGATTCCAGAAATGGCACATATATAATTTATCTACTGAAAACGTTCCTTATGTTATATGCGTCTATCGATTACGGACAGGAGGCGATGATATTGAAAATTTATTATATATTTAAGACAAATGAATAAATTAGATATTACAGACACCCTTCAATGATTTAATTGATTGGAATATTAGATATCAATGAAACTAGCAACATACTTATTCTACGCGGTGCTAACTATGTTAACCAATTAAGGTCAAAACCTAAGTTACGAAACGGCTCTATTTTTCAAGTTAAATATTCTTAAAAATACATGTTATATTGACCAAGCAGATTTGATGATTTAGATTTTCAAAAACTATTCCTAATGACTTTTTCTCAATAATGTTATTATAAGAGAAAATATTGACCACGGCCGAGAATCGAAAGTCCTCCGAACCAAGGATTTTAGGCTTGCAACACATAATAATCAACACATGGGCTATACCAAATTTGAGCTACAGCTTTGGTATTCTCCAACTTAAGAGTACAAACATTTTAGAGGCTGGGTTTGCCCCAGGAAGGTCTCTTGGTCAACGAGGCGACCTGTGACAGAATGATTAAGATATCCTGCGCCAAGCCAAATTCGAACTCAGGACCTTGAGCTCAGCAACTTGCCTTACCAATGAGCTACCCCGTTCCCTTATATATACATTTATATATATGTATGTATTTATATATACATATATATAGCTTTATGTATATATACATACATACATATATATAGCTAAAATTTCTCTCTAAATGCGTTAATCTACCACAAATTACTGAAAATAGGATAAAATTCTCTATCAAGTACTGTAATAATATGAGTGGGATTTTGAGCAATAAGTGTTTTATTTCATTAAATCCTATAAATCTTAAATGCAGCGCATAAAAATTCTCTGTATATAAATTCTACTGAATTCTCTCTTCGAATAACATCACACAGCTCTATATAACAGGAAAGATGATTTGAATAAAGTATTTAAATAAGTAAATGCACATTGAGTTGAGTGAGCTGGTTTAGTGCTGATCTACCGAAATGGTTTTCGTAGAATGAGGGAGCGCACTGCATGAAAACTGAAACTTTGGCCGCTGTATGGAAATGAACTCGTAATTTACATCTACTATTTGGCTTCTCGGCCTTGTTGGTTTTATATGATCAGTTTATTTGATTGAAATGGCACTCTCAGCTGTTGAAAGTTGAACATTTCTTCCTTAACCTCATACAAATTCTTTCTCATATAACTTTATTACGTACTATGGAAAGGTTAGATATTGATATAGCAACGTATATCATTTGTTCTACCAATGGACAGAAATTAGGAATTCTCATGCATGTTCACCTGAATGTTCATGCAGGAATTCACCTGATCTCAAAGGTTCAATTAAAACTTTCGTCTTGTCAAGGTATAAATATGCCTTTATATATATATATATATAATGATTTGGTAAATTAGAGAAAAAAAATCAATGTAAAAAAAAAAAAGCGGGATGAAATAAAGGATAACTACCTAATTGTGTATACAATAATTGAAGGTAAAAATAATAGAAGCATAGACAAAGAATTTTTGTTGAGAACTGAATTCAATTTATAAGATTTCAAGGTAAAATATAAACTATAATCCTCTGATTGATATAGTAATTAATTAGAATAAAAACAATGAAATAATTATTAGTTAAAATAAAATGTTAAAATCTTAATCACACAAATTCATACAAAAGTGTTAGATGAGGTGTGAAAATGCAAAAGGGGTAAATCAAAATTTGAATTTTTTCAGGAAACACAAGAATATGTATAATTCTGTTTATTATGTATTGAAACAACTATTATTGGCTTAGAGGTTTTCTTCATCAGGGGGTCATCTGTGCTGTGAAGCATAGCAACCTGCAATACTAAAGGTCGCGGGTTCGCGTCCCGCGGTGTCCTTAGGATTTTTTAAAGGGAGTAAAAAATCCCTGTCTATGCCATCCGACAGAACGTAAAATGGAGGTCCCGAACCTGTACGATGTCAGATACTCTTTAAAGATCCTAATTGTACCTGGATTGTTAAAAGTAAGGACTCCCAATCTAGCAGCGTCCGATTAGTCTTTTTGTACCAATGAACAAAAATTAGGAATTCTCAAGTATGTTTGTTAAATAATCTGAAAGGTTCAATAAAACCTTTCCTCTTGTCTAGGTATTGTACAGAGCTAGATTAAATTTATAAGAATTCAACGTATATAGATATAGCTATAATTCTCTGGTTGATATAGTAAATAATTGGAATAAAAATTGAAATAATTATTAGTTAAAATAAAATGATGAGGAACTATCGATAATGATAGAAATAAAATAATAAAGTGAAGAACTCCAGCATTGTCCTCATGTGTAAAAGAAAACTGGGTGTCACTGGTAGTGAAGAGGTGATCGTTTTAATAAAAAAGTCCTTGGCTTGGCCATTTACGAGTTTCATCATTGAAGTACCAATTCCGCTACAGTTCCAGTACAGCAACACTGACTCAACATCGAAAGGTAACGGCAGTTCATGTATTAGCACCGCTGTGGTTGATACTTTCTGAAATATACCAAGTTGAGCAAATTTTTTTATAAATACAACTGCTGCAATAAATTTCAATTATTATAATTTATATATAATTAATCATACTGGTTTAGCAAAGTTGGTCGACACAAAGGAATAAATATTATAGTATTCTGTAAAATGAAAGTTACAATTAAAAATAATTATAAAATAACACTTCTGGCATGGTGATTTCCTGAAGAAAATCAGTTTGTTTGTTTGTTGGTTTATCATCCATTTATGCCTTTACGGCTAATCGGACGATGCTACAGCGGGACTCCTAAATTTTGCCTATCCAGGTATAATTACGATAGGGATCTTTACGAGTACCTGACATCCCACAGGCTCGGGACCTCCATTTTCCGTCCTATCTGACAGACGGCATAGCAAAGGATTTTTTACTCCCTTTAAAAATTCCTAGGATTACCGCAGGCCGCGAAGCCTATCAACTATCAGCCCTAAGACGCACAGATTTTAATACTTTATAGGCTGGAAAACAACAAAATATGATTTAAAAATGAATGTAGGTAGGCTAGATTCCTATAAAATTTAACCCTTGAGAAGGTCTCCAGGCACAAAATAAAGCATTATCATTGATGATAAATATCTTATTCAGTTTTATCACACACGTATATTATAAATGCAAAATAATGCCCTTCCTATTCAGAAATATAATAAATTATTCAAGGAAGAAATTTAAATGCTATTGTCTGAAGCAAACTTAAATTTCCATCAAGAAGAAACATGCCATAATTATGAATCTATGAGAATTTTACAACTCTGAGGTGCTAAGTCACGGCATCGAAAAAAAAGGTGTCCATCCGGAGAAACACTATGCATTAAAAATCATATTTAAATTTTTAAAAAATATCCTAATATTCAACTTCAGGACAGTTTCTGATTTGATTTTTTTCTTTAAACTTTTCTGGACCACATCACCTAACATGTTAAGCATTTACTTATAGATTAGTAAATTAAAAGATAGATAAGATTTCTTTCTAGTGAACAGGTCCAATAATTTTATTTTTTTTTACATTTTCTTATAGGTGTGTAATGGTTTTCTTTATGATTAGCATGATTTTCAGTTAAATTTGTTTTATTTTTTAAATAAGAAGTCTTTCGTTTTTGGAACATGGGTCCTCAGTTAATAAACTTGTGTTTATCTTCGAAATTTTGTTGAATACTTTTTTTTTTTTTTCATGATGATGGTTTCTTATTGGTAAATTTAAACTGTGATAAAAGTGAATATCTCTTAATTTTATTTTGTTGTTTTAAAAATCAACTCGAGCTTATGTTTGATATTTCTGCAAAGTTAAGTTGCTCCTATTACAGTTAAATGTTTTTTCTATTTATTGATAAGAGTTATTATTTTTAGAAATGGTAGTAAGAACATTATCTATTTTTAATAGAGGTTGAATGATGTGTTGATGTTTAACTTTGACTGAGTGGATATAGAGGAAGTGAAACAGTATATGAGCAGATTGAGGCTTCTCTGAGATTGCACCCAGTAGATGAAAATATCCCAACAACTTTTTAATGGATCTTATTTTTAGCCTGTCTATTTCTTAAATGTGCTCCAACCCCCTCAGCTAGACTTATTTTTATATTCATTCCAAGGTTCTGGGTTGCCTGTTAAAGCTATTTTAATTTCATATTTTTATCTGCTTATCCACTCATTGTATTGAAATGCAAATATCTCTTTTCCAACCCTTGAAGAAGAGTTAACATTAAGTGAAGACTTAATAAAAAAAAATTGTTCTTTTAGGTAGTTCTAATACCATTCTTGCCTGGCTTGAAAAATTATATTATTATTTTAGTTGTTGGACCCAACACTATCCAAAAGTCTACAAAGATTCTCGCTTATCAGATATGTAACTATCTTTAAGAATTATTAATGTAATTTTTTTTCGAGCTGAGAATTTTTTTTTAAATTAAATATATTAGTGCCTGATTGCGCGACCAAATGTTCTATTGCTGTGGATTATAACTTGAATCTTAATCGTACAAATTTATTTAAAAGTTCATAGATGAGGCGTGAAAATGCATAAGGGGGTAAATATAAATTTGAAATTTTTCAGGAAACACGAAAATATTCACAATCCCAATATTATTCAAATATTCAAGATCCCTATCGTAATTATACCTGGATAGGCAAAATTTAGTAGTCCCGCTGTAGCATCTTCCGATTAGCCGTAAAGGCATAAATGGACGATAAACCAACAAACAAACAAACAAACTGATTTTCTTCAGGAAATCACCATGCCAGAAGTGTTATTATATAATTATTTTTAATTGTAACTTTCATTTTACAAAATACTATAATATTTATTCCTTTGTGTCGACCAACTTTGCTAATTTTTAATTTTTCAACTTCCTCTCTTATTTGCTTTACATATCCTCCTACACTCTTGTATTCACGGATTCTGTCAAAAAGTTTCTTGTTTAGTCTCCTTTGGTCAATTCTTACCATGTGCCCGTTCTTATTCTTATTTCAGTATCGGGGTCCTTTATCTCCCTGTAGATTTTCTGGTTGGCTCTTAATCTGTGGCCTTCCTGTGTTTTCTTAGGCCCATAGTTCTCCTCAGTATCCCTCTCTCTCTCTATTTTCAACTATTTTTCTAGCCTATTTATTTATTTATATAAAGAAAATAATTATTTATTTTATTTTTTAAATTGTAAAAGCATATTGATCCGGTAAATTAATGTTCAGACTATTTTACCGTTGAAGAAGAACCATTACTAAACTGCCTCCTAATAATATGGTTCAACGAACCAGCCATCACATTTACCTTGTGTTTTTTCGTCAAAAAAATTTCAATTAAAAAAAAAAATTAATATATAATAATATTTGTATTTTTTATAAATATATACTGTGAACTTACTATGATGAATATGCTAAGAAGTGATAAAAAAAAAAAAAAAAGTAGAAGAAGTTAGCACTGTAGAGTAATCAAATTTAGTTTTACACTTCAACATTACAATTGCACTTGATTTTTTATTGTCAACTAAGATAAAGAGTTTTATTTTAGTATGAATGATTATTCTAATCACTGAAAAAAGAAGACCATCACTGAAACAACATTCGAGAGAAAACCCAAGACGGAAATGGGAAGATTGTTCTTTCACCGTAAGGTTTCACTATGTGTTGAGACTAAATTAATGCTCATCTTTTAATCCTCACGTTAAAATATTAATAATAATAAAAAATGTTAATAAAGTTTGCGACCCGTCGTGAAAATAGAGGTACGTACGTTAATACCAGCGAGTTTTATTAATAGCTGGAGAGGGAACTTATAAAAAATGTTTGCATATACTTACATATATATCTCATTATAATCTAATACGGCATTTGCAAGACAAGCACGAAATACCTAATTTTCAGGATATACACTGCCTCAGACTCATTTCATATCCAAACTTCCTGAAACTTGCTGAGGCTTAGTTGCTGCCAGCAAAGCTTCAATTAATCCTACTCCAAATATGAGACACCATTTGCATAAATGTTGGGGCCTCTATACGACATGCTATATTCTTCAATGGATCCGAGCGTCACACTTATATATACTCTCAATTACTACATCAAATATTTATGATAATGTGTGTGTGTTTTTTTATTAAATTATGGTTAATTAAAACAATTTGTTTTTTCAGTAAAGATATTGAACATTGAAACACTGAAATGCAAGCAAGTCATAAAAATTGAGTACTCTGAAATAAGCCATCCTCAGATTTAAAGTCGAATGTAATTTTGTTAGATTATTAAACCACAATTCGTTGTGTTTTTTTGTTTTCTTTTCAATACTTCCTTAAAATTTATGTGTAATATTTCGGATCTTATAAAAAACTATATAAAACCAAAAACCTGATAAAACATCCATTTTGATCCTTAATTAACTCATTTATGATAAAAAATGCCTGTTGCATAGTTTACTTCACGCCGGCGTGTACCACCGGTGGCTCACACTAGATTGCCGCATCGGACACTATAGTCAATCACAAAACTTTCCACCACAATGTATAACGGGGCAGGATTGTATTGTTTATTTTATTAATGTGGGAATGTCAATACTGCATAATGGCCTTGATTAACTTCCATCCGATAGAGCGAAAATCATTAATGCATTACTTTAGTTTATGCAGATGAGATTCGGTTAGAAATGAATTCGGTTCTAGTACATAGAAATATAAAATATTGATTTTCTATTTTTCTCGTATATAACCTTCAACTTAGTACATTTAATAATAATAATAGAGGCAGTTTAATAAATTCATTATAAGTACTAACATTTAATAATTTTAAGAGTTGTACGACTTCAACCACCCTTACACCAAAAGAGGAACAAGAAATGCCAAGCTATTGTCCTAAATTAATTTACACTGCTAAAGCCTGGTACGGCAAGTATTAATTACAAATAACTGACAAACGCCTGGGATAAACCGCGCTGTCCTCCGCTTTTGTGAGTAATCAGGAAACGAAAAGTCAGACATCCTTCCATAATGAGGAACCCTCCAACCATAGTTTGACACAGCCCTTCCACTACAGGAAGTAAGAAACATGAATAAGTCGGTCATAAATTGTAACTGCCGCTGTATGAATTTTCATAAATTGTATGAACATCCAGATATACAAGAGAGATCACACAATTTTAAAAATAATCCAAACAAGAGGCCCCGGAAGTTGTAATTATTAGAATAATTCATCTAGCGAAGTAATGTTCTATGAAAGGTGGATCAGATTCTTCTCTCTGAAACATTCAGAAACTGTTAAAATTGAAAAAAAAAAAAAATAAAATAACTGCAGCTTTAGGTCTACTGAAAAAAAAAAAATAATTCACGGACGGCCTTTTAAGACTTATCATTTTTCCGGGCCTATTCTTTCTTTCATTCGGCCATGCAGTACCCTTCTGTTTTTCTTCTAGCCTTCCTTCTAAATTTTTCCGCATTGTTCTCTATCCAGGCTGTTATTTTTAATTTTTCAATTTCCTCTCTTATTTGCTTTACATATCCTCCTACACTCTTGTATTCACGGATTCTGTCAAAACGTTTCTTGTTTAGTCTCCTTTGGTCAATTCTTACCATGTGTCCGTTCTTATTCTTATTTCAGTATCGGGGTCCTTTATCTCCCTGTAGATTTTCTGATTGGCTCTTAATCTGTGGCCTTCCTGTGTTTTCTTAGGCCCATAGTTCTCCTCAGTATCCCTCTCTCTCTATTTTCAACTATTTTTCTAGCCTATTTATTTATTTATATAAAGAAAATAATTATTTATTTTATTTTTTAAATTGTAAAAGCATATTGATCCGGTAAATTAATGTTCAGACTATTTTACCGTTGAAGAAGAACCATTACTAAACTGCCTCCTAATAATATGGTTCAACGAATCTCAAGATTCGAAGAGATACCACTAACGAAGTTTGGATAGCAACGTTTTAGGTCTCCCTTCAGTTATCGACATCTCACCGCCTACCTACATATACATATAGAATATACAACATATATACAACATTTAATAATATAGAATATTCTTAAATATTTTCTACTGCCCTCGGAAATCTATCTTCTTTCAGCTATCTATCTTATTTCTAGTGTTAATATGACCATAATTCAGGATGAATAAAAATTGTGATTTAGAACATATTCGGAATATAGCCAAAGAACCTTGTAAGGTAGAAATATTAGTTCAGTGTTCATGGTTTTATTTTTTATTAATTTCATAGCCAGCCATCACATTTACTTTGTGTTTTTTCGTAAAAAAAATTCAATTAAAAAAAAATTAATATATATTAATATTTGTATTTTTTATAAATATATACTGTGAACCTACTATGATGAATATGCTAAGAAGTGATAAAAAAAAAAAAAAAAAAGAAGAAGAAGTTAGCATTGTAGAGTAATCAAATTTAGTTTTACACTTCAACATTACAATTGCACTTGATTTTCTATTGTCAACTAAGATAAAGAGTTTTATTTTAGTATGAATGATTATTCTAATCACTGAAAAAAAGAAGACCATCACTGAAACAACATTCGAGAGAAAACCCAAGACGGAAATGGGAAGATTGTTCTTTCACCGTAAGGTTTCACCACGATATAAGACAAAGAGCCCTGATGAGGACCTGAAATTCCGGTCGAAAGATTGGCAAAATTAAATGTTATTCTTGCATGTTCGTGCTATTTATTTATACCGCACCCCCAATAATTTTCTCTTCATTATATCTACTATTTATATATATATATATATATATATATATATATATATATATATATATATATATATGAATATATATATATATATATATATATATATATATTTATTTTATATTAGTATACGTTTCGAACATCAAAAGCACTTATTAGTTTTGAATAGATAATGCCCAAATATTTAGATTAACAAACTCAAAACAACTTAATCATAACAACATCCAATTAAAAAATGTTTAAAGTTGTAAAAAATATTCAGTAGTTACATTAATAAATTATTTATTCAATAGGTTAAAACAACAATAAATTACACATGTATATCAAATACAACAGGAACATTAAGAATTACCTGAAATGCGATTGACAATTATATTATTCTAAAAATTAAAAAATTTTAAAACATATAACTAATGGCTTGTCTTGTAGTATTATTTGTTTATGATTAGTCTTGTATTGTATCTATAACTTGTAAGGTGTTTTTATAAAAATTTTAATTTATAGAAGAATATACTTGCCAATCGCATTTCAGGTAATTTTTAATGTTTTTGTTGTATCTGATAGGCATGTGTAATTTATTGTTGTAACTATTGAATATTTGTTTTGATAACTTCAAAAAAGTTTTTAATGGATGATGTTATGATTAAGTTTTTATGAACTTGTTAATCTAAATATTTGGGCGTTATCTATTCAAAACTAATAAGTGCTTTTGATGTTCCTTGCTGCACTGAGGATGGCCGAATGGCCGAAACATATGGTGATATAAAACAAATACTATGTGTATTTAAATACATAAATAAGTAAATAAAGTCTCAAGAATAAGGAAGACACTATAATTTATAATATTAGATTATGATCAAAACCAGCGAAAACATTACGATTTCATAAATTGGATAGTGATGAAACGAACGCTAACAAAGGTGCTATAAATAAAAATTAATTTCAAATGTAAACAATAAAACTCTTCTGAACAAAGTCAATTTCCTAATAGTATATTTTTCTTATATTTACTGCCCTCCTAAGCAACAGGACCCTCACAATTTAGAATGAGAACGCACAAAAGAAAATTCTTTATATATATATATATATATATATATATATATATATATATATATATATATATATATATATATATATATAATATTATTTTAAATAAGTACTAATAAACAACTGTTAGAACTGCTTAATATTTTAAAATTATAAGCGGTATTAGGGAAATATTTTAGGATATAAAAATGTAAGATAACTAGAAAAATTTATCACTTACAAGTTGGGAATTCAGCTGGGTACGTACTTAATAACGACTTTTTTGAAGGAGCGATTTGCTTAATAACTTGGATAAGAATCCGAAGTTTGGTAATGATATCAAGAATATTTTTCATAGAACTGAGTTTCGAACTTGCTCAAACGGCTATAGCAAGGAGTTCCCTTTTTATTTATCTTTTTTATAAGTTCGATAAAAGAAAGATTTTATTGGCTCAAACGTTTAACGAAAGGTAAGAATTCCTCGTGTCTTTACAATCTATTCAAGCGAGGAATAAAGGTAAAGGAAATAAAGGCTTGAGAATTGGCCAAATAAAATGAACTAATAAAAGCACAACAGAACAGTTAAATCCTTCCACTCCGCCAGCGATAGTAACCTTTTAAAATCATCGATAATAAGAGCATTGGATATATCCTTACGAGATCCATGTGTACGAAGCCAATAGCCAATCAGTTTGCTCACTTATGTAGTGATGTGAATTCGACGAGGATTTCTAATATCCGCTGGCTATAACTGTTGATCAAGTGGGCTGGATCGGCGATAGTCGATAGGCGGGATGAGGCTCAATCTAAAGGAAAAACAACCCGATTGCATCCCATTTTCCCATGTCTTGATCGAAAATTTCAAGACTATGAGGAAATGGCAATTGGATGTCGGTAGACGGAATGGGATTGTTTGTATATCTCTCCTAGAAAACCCAAGAATGGTCAACAATAGATTATATCTATATATAATAGATCTATCTATATATAATAGATTATCATTAAATGATTTTTCGACGACGACTATGTTTCAGAATTAAAAAAAAAAAAAATAAATAAAAATTCGGCTAACGAATATTTCCAATAAAGGAACATAAATATATTTTATACAAGGATATTATATATAGATATATAATTGATGATTTTCCAAATTGCCATACTCAAAGCAGCCGTACCAATATTAAATTGTAAATTTAATAATGTGTTAAAAAAAAATCTGGTGCGTGCGCGCAACACACAACTTTCACTTACCAACTTACTCAGATTAGAAATTGACGTGTTTTGCTAAATATCATTTCCCAAAGTCACACATTTTTCTACATTCATATCTTATTTTTGTTAATCGTTAAAGCCGTTTTTGAGTAAATAAAAAAAAACCTGTGAAAATGATACAAAATTTATTAACTAAAGTCCCCCCTCCGGTTGATCAATTGTGATGAAATATTGGTTATCACATCTTTGGCATATAAATACATGAAATACCAAGTTTGATCAAAATCGTTAAAACCGTTTTTGAGTAAATAAAAAAACATGTGAAAATGATACAAAATTTATTAAGTAAAGTCCCCCCTCCGGTTGATCAATTTTGATGAAATTTTGACAGTCATATTTCAGGCATATAAATAGATCAAATACTCAGTTTAATCAAAATCGTTAGAGCCATTTTTGAGAAAATCGAAAAAAACTTAAAAGGTTAATAAATAAAGTACCCCCTCCCTTTGAGCAAATTTGATGAAATTTTTGCTGTCACATCGCGGGCTTATACATACTCTAAATACCCAATTTCAGGTTCGCACGGTTTATAGTTTTTGAGCTAGTCTGTTCACACACACACACACACACACACACACACACACACACACACACACACACACACACACACACACACACACACACACACACACACACACACACACAGACCATTTCGCGGGACTTGGTTATTTTGACTCAGGGGACCCCAAAACGTGTATTTCCGTTGAAAACCGGAAGTCGAAAATTTTTACGATCGCAATACTTCCACTTACTATATATTTCATATAAAGGTAAGTGAAAGTAAAAAATTGGTTAGCTTTAAAAAAATTTTTTAACGCGGACGGAAGTTAACGCCAAGCTGTTATAGGTAGTAATATAGAGTTTTTTTTATATTCCTTAAAATAAAATAGACGTAAAAAGTAGAAAACAAACTCACGCACGCACACAAATCATTCAAAGAAATTTTAAAAACCATTCACCTGAGGTTGAATGGATGGAGTCCGTATATTCGAGCAGGCTAAGGCACGTGCAGATAGGTAAGCGAATTAAAGTGTGATAAGTAAAATGGGAGGTCAGGTTGCTACACAAAGGGCGCCCTCCCCTCGTCTCCGGGTTATACATTTAGATACTGGAGACAACTCAAGACGACCGGGCGTAAGGCTGAAAATGAACCTCCCCGCTCACATGCATCAGCTATCGTGATTTTGCTACCCAGAGATTCGATACATGGGAGATCTGCTCCGGAAGCCGGTCCTTGTAGACCTGCTGATTCTGAGCAGCCATAATTCATGGATCTATTCCTATTTTTCAACATCCTTGAACATAAGAGAGACGGTCGGAAGGATACTCTCAATGGGGCTCCAATGGCATCGATTATGGATAGGCCTTAGTTTCTTCTGCGGCTAGAAATTACAGCAGTTAAAGCCGTGAAAACCGCTCCCCGGTTCGTCTCAACATACTATGTTTAAAAAATAAATTACATTCGGTTCGAGTTAATTAATAGATGTAATTAATGTAGATTCATGTCGGTCATAAATTAGGCTGGTAAGGATTCATAAATAAAATTTAAATAGTTGAAAGATATGAATTGTCGGTGTTGCGTGTCCTTAATTAATTTCGTTATTTAATTGCTTTTCTTGACCCTGGTTTACTGATTATCTCTGATTTGAACACAGAATAGAAAAAATGGGCTATTCTTAATTAAGTAGGCTTTTTAACTTACCAAAGGGGGCCCGGTGTGGCTGTGCGGTAAAGTGCCGTACTCCCATGCCGGAGCTGCGGGTTCGAGTCCCGCCCTGGGTGGTGCTTTTCTTTCGTAGGAGAAGTATCGCCCAGTGCCATGGGTGTTAGTATGGGCAGTATAGGGCTTCAATGGAAGCCTTAAAGTCCCGAAAAAAAAAAAAAAAAAAAAAAAAAAAACTTACCAAAGGTTGACTTAGTCCTAGATTTAGTCGCAATATATATATATATATATATATATATATATATATATATATATATATATATATATATATATATAATTTAAAAGGCATATTTATTAACTCTAAGGATTTTTTTCGTTTTCCATTTATTATTTTTTATTTACAAAATCTATGGGTAGGCCGATGTCATTTTTCGATATTTGGTTCGTTATCGGCTAAGTACCTTTTTATTCTGTTCCCTATATTGTTAGATTATAAAATGAATCGAAGTCTATCTATTTTACACGTGTATTGATTTGTATTTAATATGCTCGGTAAAAACATTCATATGTGGTTTATATTGATATTTTATTTTATTAAATTTAATTTATGGTGCATTTATTTCAACAAAATATCTATTTCATGTATTACTGATTTTTAAATTTTGTATTTCCTTTTTGGTCGTCACGTTTGCCTATTTCATAATCAATTCCGTTCATTCCCAAGGTTTAGTGACTCGGCTACCTTAAATAGGGCGCATATATGACCTTAAATACTTATATATTATTCATACAATTTAATTGACCCCGTTACGGATTCTCACCACCATTCATTGTAGCTAAGGTCAATGGAATACGGTTAATACTTAAATTTGTTTAATTTATTTGTGTGATTTGGTAATCCTGAATTATTTTTTCAAAGATTTATTTATGCTCTTCAGGTTTTTGAATTAAGGAGGGATTCCATTCCCGAGTAATAAAAAATAAAGTCTTGATAGCAAAATAGTCCTGCCTAAGACTGGATATTTTATTTCTTGTTAGTTGAACATAACTAGGAGTCAAAAAGAAAATTAGGGCATGATTCAAAGTGGAAGTAAAATCCATGAAAATTATGGTAACGCTTAAGTTTTAATTTTTTAGGCACAATTTTTTTTAGGCTTTCTCACTCCGCAAAACAGAACAATCAGCTGATCTTTCGCTTTCTTCCATCTTGTACACTATTATCCCTAATGTGTGATGGAGAAATTAATATTAAAAGGTACCTAAACAAGATTTGGGTATCAGTTAACAAAGACAAATAAATAGACAAAGGCATTGATGACCTTAGGGTTTTATGCCTTTAAACCTCAATAAACAAACAAACACTATTATCCCTTCAGAACTAATGATTTTATGGAAATGATTTTTTAAAAAAAGCCGGTTTTGTAGCCATTCTACACATACATAGTTTCCAATGAGTGACACAAGTTTTATTATCCAGTTACTAACGGGTTCTTCGTCTACGTCTTTTCCTATAATACTGACCTGTTTCCAAACAATATACTGACGCTTTTTAATTAATGTAGCCAACGATCTGACCGTTTAAATTTAGTTCCATTTTATTTTTCAGCTAACTTTAATGCCTCAGTTTGCAAAATCACACCTGAATGTTTTTTGATCACGCGCTACCTCTTTTGTAGCGAGTTGTCGAATTTTTTTTTCTTCAAAATCAGGGCTAGGGGACTTACGAATATTTTGCACTTACTCATTCTTTCATTATTTCTTATTTATTCTTCAGCATATCATAAATTTGAGATTTGCGCAATTACATTTCCATACGATATCCCTATTCTTTCTGAAGAGCTAAGTGATCCCAGGATTCGCAGATCTAGGGAAATTATTTTTCCGTTATAGAGACGGGCTTTGCCCGTTTACTTTGAACAAAACTTTCCGTTTCCGTTGATTACAGTTTTCCGGACATGGGAGGTGAATTGTTTCTTTGCGAAAACCAGGACTTACGAAATTTTCCGTTAACTGAGGTTTCCTTTATGAAGTTCCGCTTACTAGAGGTTATACTGTATTGAATTGTATATTTGCTTACATATGTACCTTAATGTTTTACTCATACCAGCCATACACGTAACGGCCCTATGAGCCTATGAGTTGCACCTGTACAGTCCACTGACGTCCAGCAGGCCTGTTTGACTGAAAATGTACGTTCATTTCAATCTCGACCGACAAGCAATCGACATCCACTCCCTACCAAATCAAATTTACAATGTTCCCTAGTGATGCAACCCTGGTGGATCTTCATTCTCGCATTATTGGTCGTTTTGGAGGTATTCTATTTCTAGTACCAATGTATCCGGTATTAAGACGGCGGTAGGTCCCTACCGTACCTCAGACATGTATAGCGTGTTATGGATACACGTATGCGACATCGATGTTATGGAGCCCATGTTTTGTTAACGTAGGTTTCTAGTTGACCTGACTTTTTGATGATTAAAAAAAGTACTGTAGTAAAAAAAACTGACCACAGAGCATATTTGTTATACTCACTAAATGTAGGCATGAAAGGGGGATTGATGAACACAAAAGGGGGAAAAAGACAAAGGGTGCCACCCATCAACCAATCAGAGCGCTTGGAATGATATCGGCGAATCAGAACCTTTCTTGGATTTTCATTTATAAAGTGAGTGGTATAAACGTGAGTGGTCATTTTTTTTTTTTTTCAATTCTTACATGAAGGTTAAAATTATTATTTTAATTAATAATTAATAAATTAAGTACCTTCTGAAAATATTCTTCAGTTTTTCTTTTCTATATTATTTTTTTGATTGAAGATAATTAACTCTTTTATAATATCACACCTTTATACAACCTCTTAAACGTTTCGGTCCATCTTTGCTTATCCTTAAGACAATAATTTTTTATAAATTTTTGTGGGTGAGCAAACAATAAATTATAGTCTTGAGAATGGTCCCGTAAACCGCGAGGTTTAATAAAGGTGTGATATTATAAATGGGTTGATTATTTTAAATAGATAAATGAAATAGAAATAAATAACATTATAACAAAAAAAAAAAAAAGATTCCAAAATTCCATTTTTTTTTTTTTACAACGGTACTTTTTCATTTAAAAAATCAAAACATCTTAAAACATCCAGCACAATACACCGATGTTAAAAAAACAAAAAAAAAAAACATCGGTTACAATGAATCGATGTTACAAAATCGTAGTTTTTATCAAAACATCAATGTTTTGGAGATGTCGACAGGTATATCGTATCCCTCTACTGTCCATTCATGTTTATACTCATAAATTATAGAATATTTTCTCATAATACCTAATCCTTCCCTTTTTTTTTCTTCTTGTTTTTGTAAAATGGAAAATATCCATTTTCAAAGAAGACAAATCATGCAAAAATTCATAATGGAGTTACTAAGAGAGAAAGCTCACCCTAGTGCCCAGCGTCCTATTCATAAGACAGTAAATATCTCAATAATTATAAATCTTTAGAATTATAATGATTATAGAATTTTAGATCCAAGGACCATAAAGCATGTTATTAATTTGTATGAGGGTCATGGCGTGAATTAAAGAGGTAACCTTGATTTTTCCGTTTTTTTTATACCAACCACTGGCTCAAATGAAATAAAACTGTTATATAACAAATTTAAGTATAAATATAAGATAAAATTAAATATAAAGACAGACCTAAAAAGAAAACTTTGGAAAGCAATGGTTTTGCCTGTACTGACCTAATCCTGTGAAACATGGACCTTAGAGAGGAAAACAATCCAAAAATTAAGGTTTCCTGTCAAAAACATGGAAAGATTTATGCTCGGTACAACAAGGCATGATAAGAAAATAGATATAGAATTAGTTGTCAATTATTCTCCCTACTTCTTGAGACTATCCAATTTATAAATGTGGATTAGGGTGACCAATTTCAAAACAGACTCGAGAAACATTAACCAGTTATATGGAGAAATACTGGAAAAAATTAACAAATAAGAAAGGGAAAAAGAGAAAGGGGAGAAAAAGGAAAATAGGACACGATTTTGAAAAAATGTAATGTGTGTATGTATGTAAGTAAAAGTGTGTGATTTTTTTTTTTTTTTTTTTTTTTTTTTTAAATCACAGAAATGGATGGTTTGCCGTTAGGACTCCATTATCCTTTAATCCTCCCTGAATTTCGAACAATGAAAATATTAAACAGATAGTGGGACCAGGGTAGCAGATACCTATTTATTTTAATTAATAATTGACAAACCACTGATGGTGGAATTTTAGAATGACAATTTTTATCATCAATCATATTTGGGTAATTGTTAATAATTTATTAATTTATTATTTTAATTGTTGATTTAGGAGTAAATTATGAGAGAATTTAATTGTTATTGTGTTTTAAATGAATTTTTTTTTTTTTTTTATTTGATGTTATTTAACGTCGCTTCGACTGCTCTGGCCATTAGCGACGACATCTTCTTAAATGTATGGCATTAATTTTGTTCTCTTGAGGTATCTTAGGGTTTTTTCTACACCAATGTTTGTTTTATAGGGATACGGCATTATGATGTTGAGGTCGCGGCGTTCCTTCGAGTATTTGTGACATACGAAGAGATGTTCCACTGTAAGAGGAGTATTATCAGAAGTTTGGCTGTTATGATGATGTATTGTTATATGATGATGTATTTATTATAATAATAATAAATGAATTGTTATTAGAATAATAGATAATTGTTTTGCAAATATGTTAATTTAATAAAAAATTTGTATTATGTTGCCTTACAGCACTGAAGATGGCCGAACTGGCCGAAACGTTTCCATTAATAAAGCTCTAACGAAATAATTAGTGTTGAGACTTAATTGGTCACCCTAATCCACATTTATAGATATAGAATGTTAGGCCGCAAAGTCTTGTATTATTTCAATAATTCACCTAATCAGGCAAATTACATGCTAAATTTTTGCCTATTCAGACATCTTCATGGCTACAAGGGCTCAATAAGCAAGATAGAAACAGCTATAAGGGGTTCTATAAGCAAGCTGTTTCTATCTTGCTTACAGAACCATTGTAGCCCTGAAGATGCCTGAATAGGCGAAAATTTGGCATGTAATCTGCCTGATTAGGTGAATTATTGAAATAATACGAGACTTTAAGGCCTAACATTCTATATCTATAATTAAATAGTCTCTTCCTACACACTTGTTTACTATATGATAAGAAAAGAAATACATGGAGTCGAGAGTAAACAGGAATGGCAGACATCCTTACTAGAGTTTTTAACATAAAATAAAGCTTAAGATGAGGAAATCAGACGAAAGATGGGTCAAGAGAATATTGGAATGGCAACCAAGAGAACTAAAAAGGAAGAGAGGAAGGCCTTAAAACAACTGGGACACTGAGATGAAAACTCTGTTACCTGGGGAAGAGTCGCCAGGCAGAGAGAAGAATGGAAAAATTAAAATTATTATCACTTACACTAATGCGGAGGTTTTGATTATGGAGTAGGTGGAGGAATAATTTTTGCTTAAAGGTAGAGCTTCAAGATGGAGTTAGCACGGATGACAAAGGATTTACAGAAGGATGTGGGTTTGTAAGAAGGGATTTTTTACAAGTGATGAGGTTGGGTTCTTGTATATAAACTGTGGATAGCGGAACGTGTAGTTAGGAGTTAAAGAATGTGACGAGGTTTTTCGGATCGAAGGACCTAGAAAAGAAGGTATTACCGCAAGAGAGTTGGGATAAAGCCAATAACTACCAACTACTAAGTTTAACTCCGCTATTTACAAATAAGTTTTCATGTTTAACACATATTTCTTGGTGAAATAACACCTTCAGAGGGCAGAGTACTAGGCACGCTATCATTATCGCAATGCTGATGATCCTACCTTGGGGATATTTTTCTTCTAAACTTGATATTTATTCATTTTTTTAATTATAATTCTTTATTACAATAATAAGAGTATTTGGCGCAGTAAACATTGCAAAAAATCAAATTCGGCATAAAGATTTTGGTGTGTTCCTCTATGTATTATACACCGTTCTAAACGAAACCAGTTGAAAATCCACATCGATCCGAGAGCCTTTTAATATTTTAAGTGAGGTTACAGGTGAAAGAGGACTTTTTTTTTTTTTGGCGTATCCCGCCTATAGGAAATTTTTAATAATGGAACATTTTAGATTGAATAAAGTCTAAAAATAATGTAATGATTCACTCATGGTTTTTTAATGTACTTTTTATTATAGTAAAAACTATAAAAAAAACATCATTTGAATCATTGAAAAATTATTATTTCACCATCCAAGATGGTATAATAATTGAAAAAAAAATATTTTGTTTAATTAAAAGACGAATGGATATACATTCAATCTCGGCTACAAATCTATAGCTAATTTAAATTGAATTTTACTAATTGGAAATTATTTTATTGAATAGGAAAGTCAAAATGATATAATTATGTTTAGTATAATATAAACATAAAAGATTTCCTACTTATCGGCGGCGTGTGGAAGAAGATTTACCTTTATTTCATTACCTATTTGTATATAATTCATGCTTATTAATGTATTGTTACTTAGGTATTACTATGGGAGTGTTATATTATTCTTTTATCACACTCAGACATGAACCAATGTAAAATTAATTATTTATTTATTTTTTTAAGGTAAAAAAAATAAATTAATATTTTATTTTTTTAAAGTAAAAAAATTAAGCCTGGAGAACTCCTTGCTACAAGATGTAAAATCTTAAAAGCAATAGAGTTTGTATCTATCTATCCAACTCAGTTTGGCGAATCAACGAGGTTATAGCGTACCTATTAGCTGTCGAATAGCGAACAACTCATATAGCAGTGGTTTTATTCTCAATTAATTTATTGTTCCTTAACCTATCTTATTTAAAAATCTAAATTAAGAAATAAATAAAAATTAACTTGATTATTTTAAGACCAAAACTTTATGTATATTAGCTAGCGAAGACGGGCCATTTCTTTTACCCCACGTAGGATTTATAATTTTCCTAGAATGGGTTAGGGATGGAATCAGCCTCCTTCTAAAAAGGTGCTGTTTTCAAGATAATTGTTTTCAATTAAGAAAGTTAGCAGTGCGGAATGAATAAATTATGCAGAATCTACCGCCCTTATTTCATTTATAGGAAGAGGAAAATATCTTCCTACCTCGACTTCCCTCATCCCTGAAGTGGAAAAGTCTGGGAGTTGAGAAATTATAAATCTTTATTCGATGTCCTTGATACATATCAGGGTTTGAAAAGGAAAAATCGTTATTTAGTTCTCAATAGGAACTAATAAGTTCCATTGGGAACCAAATTGTTTTTGTTTTTTTAATTAACTGAAAATAATAATATCAGGCTTAAAATACATTCATCTCGAACAAAATTAATTCATAAAGACCTGTTGCTACATATAATGAAAAACGGTGTCAAACGAAGAGATTCAAACCAACAAATCCCATCAAATTACCTTTTATCCTCTTCGTCAACCTACAATTCCCTAACCTAAACCATCTGTTAATAATTATTCACTTGCGCCTGTTTAATAGATCCGTTAATTTTGACTCCAACTGGACTAACGTCTGACATGGGATCCTCATACAAGACTGAAACGTCAAGAAGACGCTTACTCCAGCACTAACAATACAAAAACTCTCAATCAATCACATAAGGCTCATATATAAGATTATTACAAGACGTATTTGTTCTTATGAAATTAAACTTGGTGGAGAAACCATCAAAATCCTCTTGCATATAACCCTTACAATCCAAAAGCCTACGCAAAATCCTTAATGATCCTTATTTTTTTCACAAATAAAATACATAAAGACTCGACATGTTCCACATGTGGCCGATTTGTCCAGGTTCAGATTCGTATCTTTTCATAATAAAACTCCCAAATCATCCCATACCTCTTGTTTCCATCCGGGATTTAAAAAACATAAAATCTAACTATTTAAACCTAATGCATCATCTAAATCTTCCTAAAATAATAAAAAGTGACCTTCACACACACAAACACATCTTGGACACATGCTTGAGACAATATTTCCATTCCTGTTTATTACTTTTTTCTTCCCTTGAATCTAATATTTCTTTGTTTTGTTCACAGGTAATGTTAAATATCCAATACATAAGCAGGAAAAATTGGTGACTACTTATATGTATGTATTATTTTTTTATGATGAAAACTGCTACTGACATTTTCAATATTTTTTATTTTCGCTAAATTAAAAGCTATGGGAATAAAGTTTTTCAAACTTAAAACGAAAATCTATTAATTATTTAAATAATTTTTTCAATTACGTTTTAGCAAAAGGTATATATATAGTCGAATGAAACTAGGTAAATGTAGGATTTACTATAAACAAATTGCTGGGTAGCCAACAAAATCCTAAATAATAAGATAAAATAATTACATGTTGAAAACAATTCCTGAATGCTTCTTTGCCATAAACATAAAAAAATTCATTCCGATTTGCTAAATTGAATTTTCATACTTATAATATATATTTATTATTATATACTTTTTAAAGCTTTTTACCTTTACCGCGAGGCAGAAGATAATTGAAGCTAGAAAATATTTAGACATAAATTTAGATGTTGGTAATGTAAATGAGGTAAATGCCTAAAATGAAATTTTCCAGGTTTTAATATAAAAAAAAAAAAAAAAATATTAAAAGACTATTTACAAATATTTTTATAAAATGGATTATATTTGTATCCAATGAAATCCAATTATGAACTTGATCTTTTTTTTTCCCCTTCGTTAATTGCTGTAAATTTTTTATCAAACTCAAGCTCATACATATTTATGAAGTTGTAATACTTTTCCCACTTGAAAACATGTTTCCTGTCCCATTCTTCCATTTCATTGATAATCAATGTTGTTTTAATTCGTAATATCCGTCAGTAATGCCTGATAATGCCCTTCAGTAATCAGTAATGCCCTTGGAACAGTCTGTACAGGTTTTTTAAAAATAATTAAATATGAACTATTATATCTAATAATGGACAATAAAAAACTGACAACAAAAAAGATAGGGTTGAGAGATGGATTACAGGAATTAAGACATAAAATGTTTATAGAGAAACTCTGAAGATGGAAGCAATTTTCGAAACGTTGGTTGAAAATGTAATGTAATGACTTGTAATGTAATGTAATGACTTTTTTGTAATAAACATATAAAAAAGAAATAAAAGAGAGGATTATTTGAATAAAATATTGAAGATCCTCCTAAAAACAACTTTAATAGTTAAGGACTTTATATTGATAAACAGACTTAAATACAAATTTCCTAAGCAACCTGTTATTCTGTTATCATCAGCGGACCTGAGGATGAGATGGGAGCTTGCATAATTTTCAACGCCATTGAACATAGAAACTATTCTCTGAAAAAAAAATATATTTTGGCCAACTCCACTATTTCAACGCCTCGAATTTTTTTTCTTGTGAAAAATTGAAGTATTATTTTTTCTTTTCGAACAAAAACAACCCAGGAAGCAATATTTACATAGTAATAATTGCTATACAGTATGATATTTAGAATACTGATTTGTTACTGAAGACTTCATTTATAAACGTTATGATAAGACTAGGGAAGTCGGTCAAAGATCCTAACCGCCATTACCATAGAAATTAACTTGTGCCAAGTGGGACGTAGCTTCTCCCGCACCTCATATGTTGCTGCACAATGGATCCCGAGAGATCTGTCGTTTAATAGGCTTTGGGGGAAGGTCTATATTCAAAAAATATATATCCCAAAACTTATTTTGTTATGAATTGAAAAATTTATAATAATAGTAAAGTTGAAAAAGAATTAGACTTTCGCTAAACGGGAAAAATTATAAAATCAACTCGGAAGGAACATGTACTTTGTGTAAAATGTATAAAAAGAAGAATTCATTACATTTCCTTATAAACCACTCAATATATGAAAAATTAAGAATCTATCATTTACAAAAATATATAAAAGACATTAATCCTAAAGCAGACATGATAGGAGAAGAAAGAATAAAAATTCTGCTCATGGCAGGTAACTTAAATAAATTAAATGATGTATTTAACTATTTAACTGTAGCCAGCCAGCGCGATGAAATTAAGGTCTTTTATTATAAATGTGTAAGAGAAAGTAAAGGGAAAAAGGAATTGGATGGAATAACATATATGATGAATAAGAACGTCTATATACAAAGCAATTTTTTTTTTTTTCTGTTTGCTTTTCTTAATCTATAACTTATATTTCCTATTTTCAACTGAATCAAAGTATTTTGTGACAGGAATTAAGTAATAGAAAGAAGAAATAAGAAAATAGAACAAAACATAGTTTAAATGCAAACCATATATGTATTTAGTAGTAATCAGAGTTGGGCAAATTGTAATCAGAATAATGATTCATGAATATGAATAATTGGTAATCATAAAACAAATGAAAAATGAATAACCATTATTCATAATCATTACGGAGTATTTTTAATGATTATTGAGTGTTTATGGTATTCATTTGAAATGAATAATAAACAACGAAATACCAGTTATTCACTATTCATTTCAAATGAATACCATAAACACTCAATAATCATTAAAAATACTCCGTAATGATTATGAATAATGGTTATTCATTTTTCATTTGTTTTATGATTACCAATTATTCATATTCATGAATCATTATTCTGATTACAATTTGCCCAACTCTGGTAGTAATAGTTATTATATCAGGCTTATTGATAGAAAGAGGACTTAACATTGCTTCTATATAAAATCATCCACGTCTATTTTAGTTATTGTGTTACAAGTGAAATACAAATGTTTTCAGGCTGTCGTTTATGAATATTGTGTTAATTAATCGTTTTTTCGCATTTCTCTTAATAGAGAGACCAAATACCTTAAAAAAAATGTTGATACAGATAAAAAGTGTATTAGTTCATTAGAAACTCCATAAACCGCATATTGTTGGAGTGGAATAAGATAATACCATCTACCAAAGTTACTAGATATATCAATATTATAGGTTTCTAGATAGGATTTGGATAAAGTCTTGAAGCCAAAAAAAAGAAAAAAAAAAATATATTATGGGTCAGGTATCATTATTTATTTAAAATAACTTTAGTCAATTTATGTTGATTTTATATCTATATATAATTTGTAATTGTAATATACTATTGTAATGCATTAATAATGTTAATTATGTCTAAGGCCAACATTGATTCCCCCCAATACATATTCAATAAATAAAATAATAAAAAAATTAAATAATAGGATCTGGGGAAAGATCTATAATTAAAATGTATAACCCAATTTTATAAGAGAAATAAGAAACAAAATTTAAAAATGTGAACCGTTTTACACTGATACCATATTCAATTCAAGTTGAGTATGATCAATTTATTTTTTTACTCATGGATTCTTCAAAGCCACACTTTCTTCCACATTCATGTTCTTCTTTTTGTTTGTATTTGCTCTCTAATGTACAACAAACCTTTTTTATAGATAAATAAAAGTTTTTATTTGAGATTGTCTATGTAGTTGTTGAAAACTTTATTTAGTTACCATGAAAACAAATAATTTTCATTAACAGAACGTCTTTAATGATAAGCAATGGTCTGTCATTAAAGGTGCTTGCGTGGGTTCAACGAGTTTTATGAGTTGACGGAATATTTTTGTTTTTTTCCCCTGTATATGTACACTTGATTTTTTTCATATTCCATATTTAGACATTTCTTATTTTTAGGCGTAACGAGAGGCAGTTTATTTCTTCATATAAACAAAAACAAAGGTACTTTACAGAAAAACAAAAAAACCCCTTCCCCATTTTAGCCACCTCAGAACATTTTCATAATGATAAAGCTTACCTGATATTAAAGAATACTTGATTCTCATTAAACATGACTCATTAAACTTGATTCTCATATAAAAAGTCATTAAAGCCGTTTTGGGAAAACATTTATTAAATAAAGTCCCCCCTCCGTTTGACCAATTTTGATGAAATTTTTGCTGTTACATTGCGGGCACGTACCTACACCAAATACCGAATTTTAGGTTCGTCCGGTTAATAGTTTTTGAGCTAGTCTGTTCACACAAACACACACACACACATACATACACACACACACACACACACACACACACACACACACACACAGATCATTTCGCGGGACTTGTTATTTCGACTCAGGGGACCCCAAAACGTGTATTTCCGTTGAAAACCGGGAGTCGACATTTTTCGCGAACGCGAATACTTTCCCTTACTATATCTCTCTATATATAAGAGGCTTTGTCCTGACTGACAGAATCAACGCAGAGCAAAAACTACTAATGGTAGAAACTTGAAGTTCGGAATTTAGATTTTAAACGTGATGTAGATAACCACTCAGAAAGGAATTTCAAAAATGTAACCCCTAAGGGGCTTAAATGGTGAAATTGTCGTTTAACTCTAACGGATATCTATTGTTGAGATTTTAAACCATATTTTTTTTATTTGAATATCGATTTAACGTTACAATAGTATTAAAATAGACATTCACATAAAATGTGGCTACTGATTATTTAAATATTAGTGGTAATGAAATTATGCATACTGTGATTCCCATTATTGGGGACGGTGCGTGTTTATTTCGATCTCTTCTCCATATATATAAGAGGCTTTGTCCTGACTAACAGAATCAACGCAGAGCAAAAACTACTTATGATAGAAACTTGTTAAAAAGTTCGGAATTTAGATTTTAAAAGCGATGTAGGTAACCACTAAGAAAGGAATATCAAAAATGTAACCCCTAAGGGGTTTAAATGGCGAAATTGTCGTTTAACTCTAACGGACATCTATTTTCGAACTTCGAGAGAACATATCTAATTAGTACTTATTATAAAGAATTTGATACGACGAGTTTAACTCGAAAGGCCCTATTGGGCGTCGAAAACCATGTTTTACAGCCCAAAAATGAAGCCTTCCCGACGAGTAAGTCATTTTTTGTTTCGGCGGTTTTAGTGAACTCTCTCCCTCTCTTCTACCGAGCCGGCAGCTTCCCCCTCTAACATTCCACCTACCGGAAGCTCAGATTCTACTAAATCTCCTTAACATCAGTGAACATATTATATTAGATCAATACCAAGATAATGGTCACAGAATTGATTTTAAAGGCTCGCGGGCGAAGCCGCGACGGGAAATGCTAGTATTTCATATATAGTTAAGTGAAAGTAAAAATAATTGAATAATTAAATAAAAAAGTTGGCATATAGCTGACCTTAAATTGATGGTTGATTTTTGCAAATGATGCATTGGAAGAGTCAATAGAATGGTTGGGAGATGATAGAAACCTGACAATGGGTGAGGGGGAGGGGTGGGGGGAGGGTACTTCTGCTGGCTTTGAGAGTAAGGCCGTGAAACCCGAGAAGGGTGGAGTACTATTACACCTGTCGCGAGTGCTTTTCACTTTTCCACTGTCTCAACAATTTTTCTTTCTCCTAAGTTGCCTCTTATGCTGTATTTATTCAGGAAAAAAAAATAGAATAATTTCGCAAGTATTGGGACTGGAAAGACTGGATGTTTCTTGTCCGGGTAATACAATAACCAACGAGAATCGATCAACGAAAGGCTGATAATTATGCTGGATAATTTCGAAGAATTAACAATAATTTTTGTTTCTTTTATTTAACGATAGCGATTACGATCTATCATAATTAAGGGCTCAAGGTAATATTAATGAACTATCAAAGCCATTAGATAAAATACGGAAAAAATGTGTACCTTCATCAAATATCGGTCATTAAAGCAGGCGAACTATCCTTTTAAAATGAAAAATAATTTTATTATTCTGGGACTGATGTCACTTTAGAATAAATTTTTGATACATAATAATAAAGATATCTAGCCAGTGTGACGTATATGACATTAAATATTTACAAATAGTGTATCAAATTGGTGGTAATTAATGGTATGGATACATGTGAAAAAAATAAAAATAAAAACAGATGTAGTGCATTCCTACATGCCAAAATAATCAATAGGCGGGAGAAAAATACAAGGAAGAAAGAAGACAAATACTTAGAAACAACTAAATAAAATAATAACAACCTGAATAAATAGATAAGATACTTTTGGGGGGGAGGGGGAGTTGAAAAGGGGGTAGGTGGTCAAAAAATTATGTTTGTTTTTAAGTATATTTTCAAACATCGGTAGCTAATTATGAGAAATATTTAATAACATAAGTCCTCATACCTATTAATTTTTTTGTAGAATTTGCCATTATTTTATTAAATATTTCTTTTCTTTATTTACAGATTTTTGGAAATATACTTATATACAAACGTACAATTTGATCCTTGTTTAATTCGAAAATTCGATCTTCTCTCTTACTACTGATTATTTATGTACTTAAAAAATCTTTTTGTTATATCATTATATATGTACAATCTTAAAGGTTTTTTTTGTGGGGAGGGGGGATTAACTATTAGCATTTTGCTAGTTTATCTGATTTCAACCGATTTCGAAACACTTGTTGTAAGTGGGCCAAATATAAGCATAACGAGCTTGATTCTTATTAATTACATTTGGTATGGGTTGGTTTTTCTTTTATTTTTTTCTTATTTTAATATGAAGGGTAAAACTGTATACCTGAGAGTCTCTATAAATTCATATTTTTCGATTCATGATTTTCACCCACGCGACAATTGAATCATCATAAGACCTTATTTTTCTTCGAGTCAGATCTAAATATATTTGATCTGATCTGAAGAAGTTTAGAAAAATTCCTAACTTACAAATGGCAATTCCACCTTTATTGAACCGATGACCAATTAACGTTTAATGATTTGGTCTCAGTAGGTCCATGGTGGTGGGGGGGGGGTATGACATAAATATTCAATGGACGAAGTTCTGAATATTAACCGTTTGCCGAACACTTGAAAGTTCATTGTCATAAGCAATCAATCTCTAAATTATTAATGCGTTAAATGGCTTCAAGGGTTGAGTAAGAGTTGGTTCACGGTCCAGTGACACTGCACACAGTTCTACCAATTTTTAGAATTATGAACAATAGAAAAATTCAGAGAGAATATCAATTATATATTTGAAGTTAGTTTTTCAATAGAGTTTAAATGACTGTTCGTGTTGTCTTGAATCCGATTCAGTTATGTTTTGTACGTTAAATCAACAATAAGAAGTCATTAATTTTCTTTTCTTGGATGAAAATAAATCAGATAAATTATTTTTTTTTCCTGTTGGTTTTTTACCTATATTATACTACTGATTTTTCCAGTTTGCTGTATGCAGCTTTGCAACATCTTTATTTCTATTTATCCATCTACTTTTTGTCTTCCCACTTGTTCTTTCCTTTTCCTTGTCGCCATTATATGAGATATAGGCTTACCGATTTCTACGTCTTGTGTTTTATTGGTTCATCTTCTCCGTCCATTTGTAGTATGATCCAGGATAGCTCCAGTTATGGTTCGGACGCTACTCTCGAATCTTTTGATTATTTTTTTTTTTGCGAAGATGATTGCAGCTTACACTGTTTCAACCAGGAACCCTTAAGCTTTAACTATCTGAACGATCAAAGAAATTCATTCATTGATGTAACGTTGTTATCTGATTAGTCATCCCTTGATGAACACGGACAGTTTTATATTACAATAAAACATTCGAGTCCTATAACAGCGTGAAAATTGTTACAGTTTTGTGCAAGGTTTTTAAGTCTCCATCAGACCCAATTATAGTACTTTCATCCATATTGTGCTATGCACTTACCGGTCATTCTAAGCAGGCTAAATAAGAGTGACCAAAATAGATTTATTATACAGTATATCGTCATCTGATTAATATTTTAATTGACTATGCCAAAGTTTTATTCAATCAATTTTCGGCCATCTATGAGTCTTTCATTTACAAGAACCCGAGTTTATTAATACATACGGATTAGTATACGGAATAGATTTATGGTAGGAAATTTACGTGCTGTTTCAGTTTATACACCTGATGTTGATATAAAATCACCTGATCATCATTACCTATTGTAAAATAATTTTAGTAGAAACTAGTGGCTCATGATAGAGATAAATTATCAGCTGTGTAAGAACAATACCGGCGTATTACAATGTATCCTTTTCTGAGCACTCGAGTGTTCTGAAGAAGTCCTTTGAAGTCGTACATAGTCTGCTCTCCGCTTTTAACCTCTTCCGGAAAGAGATGCCTTATTGGATATTCTATCTTTGCTTTTATAATGGATCGTATACTTACCCACCCTATTTATTTGAACCTTATATCATTTGTCTGGTTGTACCAACATTTACAGAAGAGGTATTACATATGATCACATATACAAGGGTTTGATTGCCTGGGTGGAGAGGGGGGGATTTACTTGTATTGAATTAAACATGAATTCATTTTTTTATATTTTTTTATTTCTTCAATGCTTACCTACTCAACCTCTGCAAGCTTTCAATAACAGTAATGCGTTTTTCTATGCGTATTTTCTAAAGCCTGCTTTGTCATCCCCTCCCACAATTATTGTGAATATTTATATAAAAAAAAAAAATACGTATTTAATTTAGTTCAATATATTTAAAATAATGTTATATTATTTTCTTTTAATCGGATCCTAACATGTACTACTGTTTGGACATGTAATTTAAAACTAAACTTCTATTCAATAATGTTATGCATTCTTAAATAGTGAAAGGAACCATTAAAATAAAATGTTGAACATTATCGGATATTAAAGTTTAATATATTAGAAGTTATTTTGAAATATATTTATAATTTCACCAAAACTACCTAATTGAACAAAAGATTCACAATCAACTGTCGCAACTTCTAGACTATAGATCATCAAATAACTTACGAAACAAAAGACAAGTATATAAAACTACGCTAAAATCTATTTGGACATACGGAACAGAACTTGGGGGCTCCGCAAAACAGGTATACAAAAAAAAAAAAAAAAAATGCAAGCGACAGAGTCGTAAAATTGTGAACATTCCATGGTATATTTATAACAACACTTAATACAAAGACATGGACATTCCGACAGTAAAATCATACGTGAAAAACAAAACATATGATCGAAAAAACTTCTAGATAGAACTTTTTTCTTGAAATAATTACAAGCTGCTCTAGCACCTGTTCTAGACTGTTCGAGAATCTTCTACGCTTGTCGGGAACCTTCTAGACTGTTCTATTTCAGACTAAATATAATGAGCAATGGACTGGAGAATTAGTCGGGCTCTGAAGCGTGAATCATATGATTATTTTTGTGTTACTGTATCGTTACAATTTGATAATTTTTGTAACATTGTTAATTATTTGGGTTTTTATTGTTTGTAAGATATTTTGAATTATTATTTTCGTTCAATGAAAATTATTTAAAGACACACAAGTCTTACAATACATTCAATAGATTTTATTGGTCGACTCACAACGACACAAATCCACTTGTTTTTACTCTTTTTACCTCGCAGTTACCCACCCGTTCGACGAAGATTAAAAAGGAATTGGGCGAGAATCTCCTCGAACCATGACTCATGAAGTACAAATGACTTACACAAACCTAATAATGTAGCAAATCGATGACAGATATTTCCTGGATGCGCTTCAGCGCAGGTGCAAATAACTCAAAATATCATAAAATAAATGTTTGTTTAAAAAATTCTAAACTGATTAGCCAGGAGCAATTGCTTTCATAAAAATTAGTAAATGAGAAAGAAATGAATTTTAAAAGTTGATGACCTGGGCCCCTTGGGAGGAAATTAGGCTGTACTTTAGAACTGAGCTTACCTGAGGTCAAACCGTTCTTGCTTAAAGTGTATTATGCGTTGAGTTCTTTTTTGAGCTGGCTAAAACCCTGTAGTTAACCAACAAAATTTCACGTTAATGCAGTTTATTGTTTAAAAAAAAAAAAAAAGTGTTTGCTACTTTTATGTAATTAATAACAGGTCAAGAATTAAAAATTAAATTTCAAATCGTATTTCATAGAAAATTTATTATTATTATAGATTTAATCATAGGTCTATTAATATTTAGTAACAAACATACTACTATATAGTATTGGTATATTAATGCGATTATTGTTATTACGTAATATGTAAATTAATATAAGCAAGTAAATTTATTTCAGTAATATCTTATTTAATGGTCTAATAGCAATATTTATTGATATTATATCTAGTAACCGAAGATGAAAATTGTATTAATTATTTGAATTAGTGTTATTATCACTATTAAGTATTTGTATTTAACTATTCTCAATGTTGCACTATAAAACGGCCTTGAGGACTCAAGATGTCCTTTTTGCAATTCATAAAAAAAATTCAATTTGTACAAGAATTTATATTCTTTAAGGAGTAAGTATATCTATCTATTATAGGTCTATTAGTGTTGAATATCAGAAAAAAAGTATGTATTATGTAGTTTATCAAAATAATAATCAGGTAGAGGATAAAGGCTAAAATAATCATGAAATCCCAACTATTGGGCACAGATTACTAGTTGTACCGTAAAGCAATAATGAAAGTAAATATTTGCTGCAGGAAAAAACAAAAACAAAAAAAAATGACAAATAAAGTTAGCGCTAATATCTCAATGGTATAAACTGGATTTTGGAAATTAACTATTAACATAAAGTTATAATAATATTAATGAATAATAATAATGAAGGCGTAACGAACCTGAAGGTTCAATGCCGACACCACAACTCGCTCCCTGCACATCTCTATCCACCGATCGCCTTAACAAAAGTCATTAACAGAAGTAAAAAAAAAAAAAAAAAAACCTTATTAAATATGTTATGAGCAGTGACTCAACAAAACTCGCCTTGTCCCCTGTTAATTTTTTTTAGTATATCCTAAAAGCTGTTTCTATAAATTTTCAATGCTACTTAAAACTGATTTTTTCTTTGGACAATGCTCACTCTATTGATCCAGTTTTAAACAAATGAAAACAATAATACATTGAGAGATGAGTCCAAATTGAAGTTTAGGCAGATTTTAAGTGTTGAAGGGGAAACAACTGCAAATAGAAATTCAAAAAGTTGTATTTAAACCACAAATCAATTAGAGCACTCATAAAGAATAAATTAGAGCTACAGTGACTAAAGAATAAAACTTATTTTGGACAGAGGGGAGATGGAGTGAAATTGATGATCGACGTTAGTAAGAGAAAAAATCAGTATCAGTATATCAAATTTAATCAATTATTAAACCGGGGGGGGGATTAATACGTTAAACAGTGTCTGAGATTAAACTAAAAATTAAATAAAAAATAAAAATAAAATCTTTATAACCATCCCTAAGCATTTTACCGTCAATTATTCAGTCCCTGTTTTAAACTTTTAATAACAGCTAACAGCTCTGAAATTACCAGATAACAATTAAACAAATCCTTTCAAAGTTATTTGACGCAACAATTTATGAGGCTTTGCCGTGAATATGTTTCCGAGAGAAGAGAACGTTGTTTAAACTTATAATCCTATTTGCTTTAATAATGTACCATCATTTATCTCTTAAGGGTCCATAAATTTAGATTCTATAAAATGAAAAGTTCATTTCTGATGAGTCCATTTATTCTACAGACGGGGATGGAAAAAATACATGTATAGATTCATGAGGGATTAGCGATTCCACACTGTTTCCAGCGTAAGACACATCTAAAAGTACTAAAAAATCAAGTTTCAATTAAATATCAATCAATTTTCCTGAGAATGGCGTTCGTAGACCATCCGGCCGGCCGTAAAGATGTAGGATAAATAATAAAATGATAAATAATCTTTTATAAATAATAAAAAAGTAAATGTTTCGATTTCTAAATGTACTGTGCCATCCATGTCCTAGAAACCCACCATTAAATCCAAAGAGAAAAATTTTTTTTCTCGCAGTATGAAAATATCATTTAATATAAAATTAAATTATAGTTTAATATTACTCCACTGTGAAATTGAAACGCATAACCAACCTGCTTCGTGGCAAATTCTGTCTTGATCCTATTCCTGAGGGATCTATATCGTGGTAAATTAAGAGAGAGAAACACTTTATTCATAAAAGGAATGCTACCCAACTATATTGGGCTGCTAATACACAGCATACTGTACATCTAGCTTAGACTATTTGTAAAATCTTACTGCAATATTGTAATAATAACATTCATGCATATATAAAAGTACATAGTTATAATTTTTTTTATTTTGCTTCTTTTTCTCTTTTATTGCTTTAATTGAATGCTCTTTTAAATTACTAAAAATACACTACTAAATGCGACGTGTGGCAACAAATTCCGCATGCGACATTGTTATGTGCTACATTGTCGCACGCCTAAAATAGAAATTGGGAAACAAGTTTCATGCCGCATGTTTTTCAGTGTTCCCTCAGTGGAATTCTGCCTTTAGAAACGTCAGCATCAAGAGCATTCAATTATGAAGGTTCTAGTACACTTCTGTTTGTCAAACTCCAGGCTCCGTATTAAAAGAAATTTTGGCCAATCTCCTATATTTTAAGAAAGAAACAGGAAATCATTGTGATCGTTCGTGCCTTACGCACATGAATATTGGAACATGGAAAGGCTTATTTGAAAGATTGGCAGTTTCGTAAAAGGCCATTTTTCCGAGCATGAATGCATACAATTTCACTTTGCATATAATTTATGCTGTTCCTCGACCACGCGATCTGCCTCACGTAGGTTCCAGAATCCCCCCCCCCCCCCCGCCTCCAGACCTCCGTTCCTCATTGCAGCTGATAAAAACGATCTTTCATTGGTTAATATCATCATCAAGGGATTTTTAGCCCTTACTCGTTTGAAAATTGCCTATTTCCAAAGTGAGATGGAATAAATTTTCTTCTATTAGAAAATGGAGTGCTCAATTCAGGAAACCATTACCATAATTTACATTGGCAATTTTAGATAGGCAACGTGGAATTTTCCAAAAAACAAATCCTAACATTTTAGGGTATAATAATAAAGCTAGAAGAGAATTAAACAATAATAAGATTCAAATAATTGAGATGTGAGATATCAAATCCTCCTTATTTTTATATTTTTATAAAAAACAAGTCAAATCATTACATTTTTCAACCAACGCACAGTGTCACGGAGTATTGGGTAAGAAAACAAAAATCGAATTTTTTTTTTAACAAGGTTCATTATATTATTAGATAACTAAACAACACAAACATGACAGGAAAAATAATTTATTGAGGTATATAAGGAAATTTATGAACTTACAAAAAATAAACCCTGAACATTACTAATAAACAAAACCGATTCCTCCTCATAATCACTAGATTGCAAAAACGACTACCATTTTCTCTTAACTGTAAGTACGTATTAATATACTTACATATTTTTAATGTTCAGTTTTAGGTGGTATACTATGTACTAACTCTTTTTTGATGAGCCTAGGAGTTGTATCACAACTGTAGCATTTTTGAGTAGCATTTGTGTCACTTCAAATGTTACACACACTATCATCGATAATAGTGAAAATCATTTGGTGTCCTATTCCCAAAGTACCAAGGTCGACTCGCACTTCACTTGGGATCAGATTCGCAATTGCTTGGTTTATATTGTCGCGCTCAGATTCAATTATTAAAGACGATTCCTTTGCGAATATAAAATTTAGTAACCGAAAAAATTACGTGAAAGTTTTTTTCCTCACAAAACTTTGTTATTTGCATCAATCAGACGCAACGGTACAGTAGTGGTCGAGAAGAATAATGATCACTAAGTTTGATTATGGATTTGGGCGTTTTGTCTAGTATTTCTTGGAGATTTACCTCACGGTGGGTTTCAGATGTTTCAACGAGTGATGTAAAAAGTTGTTTATCCTCACAATTTAGCTCATAATAACTATAATGTAAAATGTTTGGGCTGCAACTATTCATAGTGTTTCTTAAAACTTTTTTTACAGAAACTAATTCGTACGTTTATGTAAAGGGCAAGGCATTTAGTGGTAACAAAGCTGGATTACTTCTTTTTTTATGCTTAGAAGTAAGCATAGCGGCTCTATTTCGTCCGGAGATTCCTTCTTTATCAAGTCCGCAACTCGTCTCTTTTTTCTAGAGTATGTTGCTTCAACGAAATTTAACTCCGGCCCTCCACGCGAAGGTCCTGGTTGAATTATCTCGGTTACATATTTAAAAAAATAAAACCGTACGAATTGTCTTATATTCTCTTTAAATTCATCCGAATAATCTGATAAATTATTTTCGTGCAATAGTCTATCAAATAAATCATCGTTTCTGGTGCTTGGTTCAGTACTGCGCCAGACTTCGTACAGTTAAGAATGGGTTTTGAAATCTAAAACCACAATATCACCGTAAGGAGCAGCCAGAAGTAGATAAACTAGGTATCAAAATAAATTTGAATAAATGTACTATTTATGGTTAAAGTATGGACAAACCGTTATTTTACGTTTTCTAGAAAGTATTTTCCAAAGTTTAAAAAATGATGAAAATTTCTTATATAATATTAAACAATAAATCTTTTTTTTTTTACTTTTAGTCAAGATTAGTCAACGAACAATTCAATTAAGACTGACACTTTAACAGGTGAAAGGAGGAATTAAAATGTTTAAGTAATAAGATGGTATTAGCCAAAGTAAATATATATTTACCGAACCAGTTTTATACTTTGTACTTTTATCCACACTTCAAGTTACTCCTTAGCTTTGAGCTTTTGCTTTTATATTGAAAATTTGTTGTTTTCTTTCTTTTCTAAGATTCTAAATTTGATATTAGCCCTCAAAAAAATATTTTCAAACTTAATTCTTCCTATTTTTGAACAGTGCTCGTGGCACTGTGCATCGTTTCGGAATTGCATCCATTTTCAAGGTTTTATCTCAACCTTAATACAAATTGCACCATGTAATCTCTATATATATAAGAGGCTTTGTCCTGACTGACAGAATCAACACAGAGCAAAAACTACTAATGATAGAAACTTGAAGTTCGGAATTTAGACTTTAAACGCGATGTAGGTAACCACTAAGAAAGGAATTTCAAAAATGTAACTCCTAAGGGGCTTAAATGGCGAAATTGTCGTTTAACTCTAACGGAAATCTATTGTTGAGATTTTAAACCATATGTTTTTTATTTGAATATCGATTTAACGTTACAATAGTATTAAAATAGACATTCACATAAAATATGGCTACTGATTATTTAAATATTAGTGGTAATCAAATTATGCACACTGTGATTCCCATGATTGAGGATGGTGCGTGTTTATTTCGATCTCTTCTCCATATATATACTACTACATATATATATACTTCTCCATATGTATAAGAGGCTTTGTCCTGACTGACAGAATCAACGCAGAGCAAAAACTACTTATGATTAGAAACTTCGGAATTTAGATTTTAAAAGCGATGTAGGTAACCAGTAAGAAAGGAATATCAAAAATGTAACCCCTAAGAATATCTAAAACGTAAATGGCGAAATTGTCGTTTAACTCTAACGGACATCTATTTACGAACTTCGAGAAAATATATCTAATTAGGACTCATTTTAAAGATCTTGATACGAAGAGTTTAACTCGAAAGCCTCTACGGGGCGTCGAAAACCATGTTTTAAAGCCGAAAAATGAAGCGTTTACGACGAGTAAGCAATTTTTTGTTTCGGCGGTTTTAGTAAACTCTCTCCATTGCGCGTCCCTCTCTTCTACCGAGCCGGCAGGTTCCCCCTCCAACATTCCACCTACCGGAAGCTCCGATTCTATTAAATCTCCTTAACATCAGTTAACATATCATATTGAATCAATACCAAGATAATGATCACAGAATTGATTTTAAAGGCTCGCGGGCAAAGCCGCGAGGGGGAATGCTAGTTAATCAATATAACAAAAGTATTGAATTATTAAATATTAAAATAAAATAAAAAATACATAAACATTTCTGCATACATTATCTCTTATTTTTGTCATCTATTCCGTTCTTTTTTGTAGCCAGTTTTCTATTTTCAATTATTAAATATAATAGGCCATTGTTTATTATTATAATAAAACTATCAATTACTTTTTATATCTAATTTTCTCATTATGTCTTTATAATCGCTGTTAAGTTTTTGTGTATCTGTTTTGTAATAATAACACTTTTCAGTAATGTGCCATACCATATCAAATCAACTTATGGTCAAGATTTTTTTTTTTTTTTTTTTTTTTTGTAGTTATTTTTTATTTATTTTGGATTATCAATATTTTTGGGGTTGGGATTTCGTATAGTTAAAATATAATTTTAATAATTATATTCCGATAAACCGAAAATAATGTATCCGGTATTTTTTTTTTTTTTAATAATAATATTCTTATTTAGATACATCGACGTTTTTCAATCGGTCAGTTGGATAGAGAATGGCGAAGCTTGGTCCTTGGGTGATACAGCGGTTGAGATTATCTTTGCCTGATTTAACCGCGTCAGTAACAAAATACGTCAGAACAGGGTAAGAAGGGCAAATAATCGGACCCTCTTTTCTGCTCCAATAAATTGAAAGACTTATTATATAAAACATCCATTATATAAGGCCTATAAAAATGTTTCCTTTTTTTTCCGAATTGCTAAGACCTGCTTCTGACATTTATTGAGGACAGTGAGTGGGATTATAGTCCTCGAGTTTAGTTTTAAGACCATTGTACAGTAGCCATGACTAAAGAAGCTTCACGAGGGAGTTGTAACTATTATCTTTGTCTACGTTCTATACTTTAACTTTTCTTGTCGTCGCTTTTGTTTCCGAAACGTAAGAACAATATATATATATATATATATATATATATATATATATATATATATATAGGGTAACTGTACCAATAGTTGACAGTTTAAGAAAAAAAAATTATATAATTGACACTGTTTACCAATATATTAATATTAGGATAATCGTTGTTATGAATTTAGTTAGGCTAATCCCTCTAGAAAACTAGGAATAAAATATCCTATGGTCTACATTTACGGCTTTTTTTTATTTATAAAAAATGATTTCTTAGAAGCTTCTAAAATGAACCAATAGTTGACACATCAAAATGCAAAGGTTTGGAAAGTTGACATTTATGGTTTAAAGTTGACACTTGCATTAATTTTTGATTCCCAGTGATTTTTAATAGGTAATAAGGACTGCAATAAAAGTCAATATATTTTTTATCTATAAAATAGCAAATTCGCAATGGAAACAAAATAAAATTTCCACAATTTAATTATTTTATACACAAAAATTTTAAATGAGACAAAAAATAAACATATTTAAACGAAAGATGAGATCGTCCAGTTAACTAAGTATGCTAAATAGATTTTAGTAATGCCAAACGTTTCTTTTTTTAATGTTGGGTTTGCACAATTTTAGACTCTCCTATGATGAACTTCACTCTTCTAGACAATTAAAGATGGTCACATTCATTAGTTAGATGAAATGTGTAGCATTTTGATAAAGTGCGACTAATAGCAAGTATCACATGTTCTTTGCAGAATTGGGAAGAGGGAAGAATTAGATGAGAGGCTTGTCCATTCAGGTATAGGATTATTGGCAATACAATTTTGTTCTCAATGATCCATGGATAGAGCATACTAGCTATAAATTCAGAAAATAAAACACCTGTCATCCAGCCAGACTCAGACTTCCATAAACCACGCCCAGATGGGACACTATTTCTAATTCTGGCGGTAGTTGACATCGAGGTCATCTATTGAAATTATGGATTAATTTCTGTTCTAATAGCTGACACCTACATTTAAGCCCTAAAAATGTTTATAAATATATTAAAAAGGATATCAAAGGATTTTAATAAACTTAATGAATACCATAAAAGTAATTAAAACAATTAAATTCAAATAAACCAACTAAAAAGCTTATTTAACTTGACTTCCACCTTAATGAAACAGGGTAGCAGAAACCAAGTTTTCAGGCCACTAGAAAATTCGCCATTACAGCCTCTCACAAATAAGCTTGAGTTTTCATCAAACTAATGTCGATGGCAGCACTGCTAACTAGTATAACTTGGAAATTACTGCCAAATTTTGAACAAAAATAATCAACCCTGATTCTTATTATTTACACTTTTTATACAAAATGTCAACTATTGGAGCACTGTCAACTTTTGGTACAGTTACCATACATGTATATATCATTTTAAAAATAAATATTTATCTAATACAATGAAATTAAAATCCTTGTTAAAATTTTCGTCCTCCTTGATTTAATTTAATTTCCAGTATTTCAATGATTTCCAATTTGAAAAGAAAATAAATTGGAAAAATAATAAAAAATCTATTTTAGACATGAAAATTGTCTAATTTGGCCATAATAATAAGGCAAAAAATGAATAAAAAAAAGTAATAATAATTTATTAATTAAAGGTATTGAAAAATTCATACTAATATATTAACTATACATTATTCTGAACTAGAAAAGCTTTGGAGATTCTAAATTCCTTTTCTCCTTCCGATAATGTTGTTCGATCGTTGCCTAAATGATACCTGTTATTGCAACTGAAGAATAGGTTAGATACATAGAATTATAATAAATTACTTGAGAAGCAATATGGGCATGTCAAGAATACTATTATTAATATTATTATTATTTATTGAGATTATAAATGATTGTACGAATAAATAAAATTTATATTAAAAAACAAATTACGGAATTTGATGTATTACATTAACCAAGAACTTCCGGTATTGATGTGATATTTATATAAACTAAAACATTCTTTTAATACCTAAATCTGTTTTCTTGAAAAATAGGAGAAAACAGGGACTTGGTGATAGACGTTTTCAACGACAAAATTACATAAATTAATATGATCTTCTTTGTAAACTCCTCAAAAAATTACTGTTACGTTACTCTAAACCACCCAAACTTAAATATAATGTTTATGAATTGACATACATATATAATTTGTGAATCCGAAGCGTATTTTTATTGTTTGTAAATTCAAAATAGGATTAGTTTCCCTTTAGGAGTCGTTTTACAAGTTTTTTTTCTTTTCTCTTGACCGAGAAATTCGCAGTATTTGACGTTCGTATTAATTTTAGCTTTCCCATCTATCAGATGAATGTAACGCGTCTAACAACTCCTTAAGCCTAGGATTACCAAGGCGGGGGCTCATGGAGCCCATTAATATTTCTCCACTCTGCTTTTTACCTAAATTATCATATTAAAAAACTGAAAAAATAATAGTTGTCAGAAAAATATTCAAGATTCATGTAAATTGAAATTTTTCTGTGGCATTTTATATCCAGAAGAAATAGTTGAGTGAAAAAAACCCGCTTTTGGGCTCGCGGATATAATTTAAATTTATTAAACTATAATTTTATAAAGGCATTGATAATAAATTTCATTGATTTTTTTTTTCAATTTAATGTACCTGAAAACACAATTTTTTAAAGTTTGGATTAGTTTTTACTAATTTACATTAATCTTATATATCATGAATGATGAATTTTAGAAACCATGGAAATAATATCTCTAAATTTCTAGAAAAATGACTTTCATTTCCCTCTATAAATTATTTTTTTGTCTTTTTTTGCATCCACAGTTATATAAATATTCAAAATTTGTAATCTCATGAAATAAATTAAAAAAATTATTTAGAGTTAATTAACAATAAAAGAAATCTATAGGTTCGTAGAGCCCACCCCCTTGGTAAAACTATTAAGTCGGATACCCCTTTTTAGCATGAAAATGACATTTCTAATTATATAGAAAAATGACATTCATTCCTCTATAATTTATTTTTTTACATACACAGTTTTATAAATACATATGTAAATATTTTAAATTTGTGAAACACATTAAAAGAATGTATATTTAGAGTTAAAAAACAATAATAGGAAGCTATGGGTTCGTAGTGCCCCCCTTTGGTAAAACTAAGAAGTCAGATACCCCAGGGTAATCCTAGGATTTATTATCTCTGCGTATTGTTAATAATTTTTTATTTGAAGAAATAGTCATATCCTTGTACTATTTATTGACAGCTAAAATTAAATAGGATATGTTAACGAGTAATACGTCTTCTTTTTTTTTATTCTTTTTTTTTTTTTACTTTACTAAGAATTTTTATGTAAATAAAATTAATTTATTTGAATTGAATATTTCTTAAAGAATGAGCTATATGGCAGGCGTATGATAGTAAATAGATCAATGCCACTTAATGATAAAGTAAAAAAACTGAATGGTACAAAGAATAGAAAGCAGTTAGTTCAGAGCTCAAAGCCTCCGATTCGAAGCTTCCATATCAAGTGCTTTAGTAGGTGTGAATTTTTCATCTAAGCGGAACTTGAAACACGAGTAAAAAACACTAACTGAGCGGAGAAGGGATCAAAAACAGTTTTATGCGAGTTTGGGGCGCAGTTGGAGGCAGTGAAATATTCGCACAGGTTCTTGTGATTTTCCGCTTCGTCTGGCTAACCGGGGAAAGCCTGTTACCCAACTTTAAACTTACAAGTGAGAGCGGAATTAAGCCACTCCCCTTCTATTTTCTGTGTTCCTAATGCCATTCTCCAACTTCTTTGACGAGCTCCCTTCATCCAGTCACTGCTACAGTTCTCAAATTTCCCCCACCGATACAAGAATACTTCCAATAATTATTTCTTTCAAGGTCTTAGATAAAATGAGATTGATCTTGTATTCGGTCGAAAAATTAGGAAATCAACAGTTATATTTCAAGCGCAATAACAACCTATCCTAAGAGTCCTAACCAGGATGTTTAATCCCAATAAGATGATCATGTTTACAAATGTACATAATGTACTGCTCCACGAGGAAAGTATTTTTCTATAATAAAATATTTTTCTTCTATTTTCATTTTTTCACTTTAGTATACATTTAAAAAATAAAAGAAAAAAATAGAATAATATGAGTTTTGCAACAATATTTACAATTCCGTAAATACTGTAATCGCATGGCCCCTTTATCTATTAACTGATCTATATGGTTCATTTGTTTGGTTTAAATTTAGAAAGTTGTTTATTTTTATTTATTTTATGTTTTTAAATTATCATGAAATTAAACTTATTTGTATCAATACCTGAGCTAATTAAATAGCTAGCATCTATCTATAGCATAGCACCTACCTATCTAATTGGCAGTGTATGTTGTATTATATAATTGTAAATAAACATACATCCTTGGCGGTACAGCCCAGTTCGGGCCCTGGCCTCCACAAGAAATCGCCCCCACTCATCTCTGCTCCTGGCCATTTTTCACAGCCTGACGCTCCAAGCCGCATCGCATCCCTTCCAACCTGGTCCAACCATCTTGTCCGGGGTCTTCCTATTTTCCTTTTGCCCACTACAGCGTATTCCATTATTCTCTTTGGAATGCTGCTGTCCGCCATTCTTTGGACATGACCAGCCCAACGCAGCCTGCTAATCTTTATAAATGTAACTGCTGGGACATCCTTAAATCTTTCGTACAATTCTCTGTTGGGTCTCATTCTCCAGTTACCATTTTCTCGTATCGGCCCATAGATCCTCCTGAGAATTTTTCTTTCAAAAACAGAAATATTCTGTTCATCAGTATTTTTTAGTACCCAGCATTCACAGCCGTGTGTCAGTATGGGTCTGATTAGGGTTTTATAAAGCGTCACCTTTGTGTCCTTATTTATTCCCTTGGTCCTGAAAAGCTTGTTTAAGCCACAATAACCCCTGCTGGCAGCTAGGATTCTCTTCTCTATTTCTTTGGAGGTGTTATTTTCGGTATCCACAAATGACCCAAGGTACACAAATCCTCGGACTACTTCAAATTTGTACCCCTGTATTTCAATATATGGATCACGCAGCTCAGACCCTGCAACCATGTACTTTGTCTTGGATTCGTTTATAACTAGTCCCATTCTCTTTGCGGCTTTCTCCAAAGCCCTCTTTTATGCCTGATTTTGATCTACTGATTATATCAATATCATCTGCATAGGCAAGAAGTTGGACGCCTTTAGTGAAAATATGTCCGCTTGTTTGTATTCCAGAATCGCGTACCACTTTCTCCAGGCATATGTTGTGAAAAGAAGGCACGCCAAGGAGTCTCCTTGCTTCAAATCATTCCTTGTTTCTAGAGGATCTGACAGACTGGACTCGATTCTAATTTGACATTTAGAGTTAGATGTGGCTACTCTTACCATTCGGACCAGCTTCGATGGTATATTCATCTCCTTCATAGCATCTCTCTGTTTATGGAGACATAAGCCGCTTGGAAATCTACGAATAAATGGTGTGTGCTTATTCCGTATTCCAAAGTCTTTTCCAGGATTATTCTAAGAGTGAAAATCTGTTCTGTTGTTGATTTACCTCTCCTAAAGCCACTGTGAGGGCCGACCTGCCTTTCGCTATTGAAAGGTTGAGTGCCTGGCCGTCTGATAAAATAAAAATAATTTTTTTTTTTTTTTTTTTTTTTTTTTTTTTTTTTAACGTTAATAAAAGCCGTAGGTCACCAAATATATCATCTATTTATTAAAGTATATAATCCATGACGTTTCGGCCTCAATGTGCCATTCTCAAAAGTCAAAAACTAAAAATATTAAATCAAAAAATTAATTAAATTTAATAACAATTGATATTAAAAATTTTATATACAAATTTTTATTTTATAAATACCTTTTATGCACATAGTCAACCAATTCATCCTTCTAAAAGAATTAGTCTATATTTTAAAATACATATGTCAAATATCAATCTGCATATCGGCCACGTCTAACATCGTCAACTAGCTAGGAACGACGTCATGGATTATATACTTTAATAAATAGATGATATATTTGGTGACCTAAGGCTTTTATTAACCTTAAAAAATTAAATATGGCACCGAAATTAAATGAGAAGACTATTAATAAAAAAAAAATGTTTGCTGGTTGCAGCAGAAAGGAAATAAAATAAAATTAAAAATTGGTTAAAGAATAATTCTTGGAAAAACTTTTAAAATCAGAATTTTATTGTATCACCTTCATTTAATTATTTTTACAAATATATAAATAATTTATATAAAACAGAATCAATTTTTGAGAGAAAAATAATAAATCTTGATCAAATAAAAATTAAAAAAATTCTTAATAGCAAAAAAAACTCTAAAATTGATTACAAAAATTTACAAATAAACAAAAGGACCACCATTGCTTAATAAAATAAAAAAAACAAAAATCATATTTTACAAATTTATACACAAAAAAAAGTTTATACAGAACCTCAGGATTGAACCCAGCTAGTTCACAACTAGAGTTCAGTGCCTTATCCACTAGACCAGGCTGATTAATTAATCAATGTCTAAGAGACAAACTCCTTACCCGATCCTTAGTGATATTGTGAATTGGTCCACATTTACTGGCACCAGGTAAACGTAAAATAAAATGCTTTTTGTAACTTACGGCTAGCAAGCGCCGAATAAACCAATACATCGAATAGCTGTGGTTCTATTGAAGATCAGCCTTCTCTAAAACTTCCTGCTGTCACCCGCAGCACTTGATGCCGGCGAGGATTTGTTAACAGAGCCATTGCAGCCCCAGGTAGCGATGAGCATGACCCATGGGCACGAAGAAAAAAAATAATTGTAATTGTACTAGTGGAACATGAGGTTTGCCCTCTAAAATGGCGAGCCACACACTGAATTCATGCCACTCGGGTGTCAGCTGACTGGCCCGATCTGTTACGAGATCACACGATGCATGACCTCGGAAGGTTTTACATAATAAACAATAAAATTTACACTCATTCAATTTTACAAAAGACCAAACAAAAGAAAAATACTTTCACTTAAAATATATATACAAAGTAAAAAATCTATGTCGGCCTCGACAGCCACACTGGTAGTCCTTTATAATTTCCTCTGCGTATGGAAGCAATCGACCAAATATTTGATAGAATTTTGTATGCTGCATTCAGTAGTAAAATGCCTCTATAATTTTTACATTCAAACGGGTCGCCTTTTTTGAGAATTAGGCAGACCACTCCATTGTTCCAGTCTTCGGGCATTTCTTGTTCTGTCCAGATCCGTTCCATGAGATGGGTAAGTTCTTTTACGAAGTCCTGACCTGCACTCCTGAAAAGGTCTCCTGGCAGAACATCTACACCTGCTGACTTGTTATTCTTTAGCTTCTCTATTGCCTCGCTTACATCATCATAGGAAGGGAGCAATTCCTCCCTGTCATCCTCCGGCTCTTCCTCCCTCTGATCCCTCTGTTTCCCTTGTACCATTCTCTTCGATTGTAGCTAACAGTTCACTAAAGTGTTCTGTCCATCTTTTAATTACGTCATATTTGTTGTTAACGAGGTTTCCACTTTTATCTCTGCATGCGATAGAGTGAGGCTGGAACTTTTTTCTCATGTCGTTTAATTTCCTGTACATATCCCGGCTCAATTTTTTACTTTTGCATTCTTCCACGCTTTTGAGTTGCTCCGTCATATGCCTTCTCTTTTTATTCCTGTGCACCTTCTTTTCCAATCTCTATCCAGTTTATATGCCTTGTTCTTTATATTGGTGATTTCCCTGCACTCATCATCAAACCACTCACTCCTTTGGCAGTACTGTTTGACGCCTTTAGTTTCCTCTGCAGCAGTAGTCAAGATACATCTGAGGCCATCCCAGTGGCTCTGTACTCCTTCTCCCACGTTGTCCGAATGCATCCATGCCATAGTTTTGTGATCAGTGCATTCTTCAAATCTCTTCACAGTATCCTCTTCCTTAAGTTTCTCTGTGTTGTACCTAGTGATCCTCGTGCCTCTCACATTTCTACTGTTGGAGATCCTTGCTCTCAGCTTAGCAACTACCAGGAAATGATCACTGTCAATATTGGCGCTTCTGAATACCCTGACATCTTGCAGATCTGATCTATGACGTCCATCTATTAAGATGTGATCAATCTGGTTTACTGTGGCACTATCCGGAGATGTCCATGTGTCCTTATGTATATCCTTGTGGTTAAACAATGTTAAACAAACACCAACAGCAAAATTCAGGAGTCGGAAACCTTTATCGGAATATTCTGAGTGCAGTCCATATTTACCAACATTATTGCACAGATGGATTGTAAATAAAAATAACTGTAAATAGTAAATTGTGTCTCTCTCACCTCGTCACATTTTTATTATATTAAAATAATACATACATACATATTTGTCTCTACTTCTACCGCGATAGCGGTGTGAAGGTCCCTCTGTAGAGTCGGATCCATTTTATATCCCTGTCGGCTACCATGCTCTTATTCTTCTCCAGTCCATCCACCGGCCATGGAACGCCTCTCTCACATTATCTTCCCAAACCTTTCGGGGTCTTCCTCGTGGTCGCCTGCCTTCTGGTCTGGTATCATAGGTCCTCATAGCCAATCTGGTGTCCATCCATCCTGCACATATGACCGTTGAAATATATGTTGAAAAGGAGAAGACAACGGCTACGTACCTGCCTAATACCCCTGTTCGTATGGAATTCTTTAGAGAGGGGGTTCATTAACCTAACCATACATCTACTTTCCTAGTATAGGCTGAGAATGGACAGCTTCAATCCTGTTCCTATTCCCTTCTCTTCGAGTGCTTTTTGAATATTGCTTTTCCTGGCTCGGTCAAATGCTTTGTAGAGATCTACAAAGCAGCAATTCACCTCCCTTCCTTTATCAATAACTTTTTCAGTAAGTTGCGGTAACGCGAATATAGGATCCTGGACTGATCTGTTATTACGGAAGCCATGCTGTTCCTCACACAACTTGCCCTCCACTTCTTCTTTCCAGGCGTTCCGAAAATAATTCTCTAGGAACGCTGCGTTAGGAATTTCCTCTGTGATTTTCACACTCTCTGTTGTCTCCCTTCTTGAAGATTGGCACAATTATGGATACTTCCCAGTCCTTTAGTATTTTCTTTTGCCTCCACACCATGCTAAATATGTGGAAGAGTATTCGTCCGCCTGTATCTCCCATGCATTTTAGCATTTCCGGAGTAATACTGTCATGACCTGCTGCCTTTCCTAATTTCATGTTTTCCAGAGCTATCTCTAACATAAGTCTACTATTTATGGGTTTCCAATTTTTTATCTTTTCTTTAAGTCTTTTATGGAATATGCAACTAATTCCTCCTGCAGCTCTCTCCAACAAACTTATTCCTGAGTATAAAAAAATATGGTCACCAATTGCAATATCTCCTCAGCCCTTCTTTTTTGTTTCCGTTGCTCTGTTTCCCTTGCTCTCTTCATCTCCTCTACCAACTCGTTCTCTTTCCCACTCATTCCTTTAACTTTCCATGTAATCATATTAACCGTTTTCATGCCTGGTCCCATTCCATAAAGACTGTCCGGCTCTATTTCTCTCTGTAGTTGTGGTGTGTTAAGTTTCAGATTAACTAGGGATTGGCCTGTTAGTTCTAGCACAATCGAAGGGCTGCTTCTTTAGATTAATTGTGCATACCCCACTCTATGCTTCAGAACCTTGATGGTTGAGTATCCCTCCTCCTTTTTCCAGGCTTAGTACCGGGACCAGGCAGCAGGCGGAGTTACAATACCTGTGACCATAACTTTCTATGTAACTAAATAGGCTAATAAATTTTTAATAATAGTCTATCAGTCTTATTTCATCAAAGGATGCTAGTCAAATGACAAAAAAGTCAAATCATTTGACTTGCATCCTATGGTGAAATACATGAAATATTTAATTACAAAGAAATTTAAGGTCACAGGTATTGTTATCTTGATATTGGTGTAATTTGCCAAAACGTTGGAACAGCGATGTGATATAAGTAAGGTTCAATAAAGGATCGAACAAGAGCTTGACTAAAATCTGTGATGACCTCAAATAAATACAATGTTATCTCAATAATAATTTTTGTTAACGGTTTCAGGGTTTATATTCCATAATTAATATTATATATATTTTTTCAAATAAATGTTGGTGCATTCGATTTCATAGTGTTTTAAATTCGATTTATTTATTCCAAACTATTTACAGACAATAAACATCGAATAGTCCTTTTATTGATCATTCGTTTGTTCGAATTTCATGGAATTCGTCTCAATTCTCCTGCTTCATCTAGAAAATGGTGAATAATAATACAATTTGTCAGAGTGAAACTGCTGAATAACCAAACCTTCCCGTGACAGGTAAGGATGGACCTTAGCTCAATTATGGAAGGCTTGGGCCGGACTGAAAGCACCAATGGCCAATTCCTGGCCTCCCCAGCCTCCTACAAATTTTTCTTTTACACCTTTTCTTTCTCCCGTGAAGTGCCTACTGAATATATGCTCGGCACACTTTCCGCATCGAAGACTCTTTCATTTACAAATACTACCTGAGCTAAGGTGAATAGCTACCGGGATTCCATTCCCATCCCCCTCTCTCTCTTAAAAAGGAAAGATTTGAAAGGGGGCCACAAACTCAGAACGAAGAAAATGGAGCTGCATCCATAGATAAATCTTTTTAAGATATGATAAATGTCATTATTTACTAAAAGCACATACTACATCGAAACATTATCGAAGTCAATGAGGTACTATTTGGATATCGGAGGTCATTAAAAAATAAATAAATCATCATTATTTCATTTGTATCGAATATAAAAAAAAAGAACCAAAAAAATATAGAATAATTTTATTGGGAAAGTAGTTTTTAATAAAAGGTTTATTTTTCCATTACGTCATTTCTTATCCGATTATATTTTTGCATATTTAATAGACCAAGTCCTTTTCCAGGTCAGGTAGTCCTAAAATAGTTCACTACTAGAGATGAGAGATTGCTTGTCAGCATTTTGTTCTTTCTTAATTTATATTTTATAGTTCTAAGCGATAAACTGGACTGGTGCAATACAGGGAAAATGTTTTACGAATAGCAAAGCGAATATATTCAGACCGTCATTTCGATAATTAGGAAGATTTGATTTTGGCTAGATCTCAATTTAAGCATACTTAGTAAAATTATTATAAATTGATGTAATAGATAAATTATGTAAAATCATTTATAATTTTGAGCAAACGGTCATGATGGGGGGGGGGGGCGAAAAACCCGAAACGTCGACAAAAAAATAAAGGAAGAATGTAAAAAGGGTTGTAAGCTCAAAAACTGAAGGGAATATTAATGAATAAATATATAAGTTTTGATTAAATCAGCTACGGAAAAGTAAATTATTTTAAGTTTGAATAACATCTTTTGTTCGAAACTTTCCGGACGCTTGCTGTACAAGTTTTGTTCCTTATATATTATAATCTTGAAATATCTTGAAAATATTTAAGTTCAGATTTAAAATGGGGCGGTAATAAAAGTTTAGTTTTGAGTGAAAGAGTTGTTAGATTTTTACGAAAGGGAAATCTCGTCGAGAGATCACTAAAAGTTCTAAAATAGGACAAGTACTGCAAGCAATTTTATTAAAAATTATAACATAGGACAATTTTTGTGTGATTGACCAACATGTGTGGTTCCATGTAATTTTTTTTAAAAACTTTAAATGTCCGATACTTTTATACCGATAGGATAGTTTGGGAAGCGTTACAAATTAAAGGTATGTTATCTAATAAAGATGGATAATATACTTTTGATGCCTAAACTAAGCAATATGAAATAAATTAATGAAGTTTTTGTATGATGTTATGTAGTAATTAATTTAATAATTTAAATTGAATTGAATTGAATTGATTGAATAATTTAAAAATAATGAAATTTTTGTTCTCATCAAAGATGTTCTACACACAAGGGCTCTAGGGGTATTTAAACATTTTATTGCGATTTACAACGTTGCTCTGTACTAATATTTTAAATTAGGTCCTTCATGACTCATGGAATAAAGCCCCCTCCCTCCCAGATCCAGTGAATTTGTCACTGCCTCCACAGATCTCCCTTCATAGGAAAACTACTTCCCATTTTGGCCTCCAACGCAGTACTTAGAATCCTTGCTAACACTCGTGACATTAATTGTTGTGTATGACCTTTCTGGTGAATTATTTGGAGCTACATGCCCTGCCTATTTCATATCCTTGCATTTACATCATGAGATAGACTGACCAGTTTCTGTAAGCAACGTCACTTCTTATATAGCTAAACTATTGATTTTCCGATTAGTTATGTCTGAAATGTGAAAGAGTGGGATAAATGGTAAATTTTGGACCAGTGGTGACGGGTTGGGTATGTGGGACTTAATTCATTTTCTTTTTTTTAATGTGGAGTTAGTAGTTCAAATTATAATATCAAACTGCCATTTCGAATTAGAAGATAAATGTATAAAAAGTCACCAGCCGGTACAGGGAAGAGAGTGAGGTGAGGACACGATGAAACTATAACTATTTACTTTTATTAAGTATTACTTTTATTTAGTAATATTTTATGTTCTTGAATAAAAAATAGGTCGTATTTGAACATTTAATTGTGATTGATAATGTTGCTATGTACTCATATTTTAAATAAGTTCCTTCATGACTCGTGTATTGGAAAAAAAAAGTACGCCCTCACCTTTAGGAAATTTTCGGTTCCACAATTGTAAAAAATGAACCCGTTTCCAAAAAGTTTCTCGAGACCTTCAGAGAGAGTTCACCGTAATAGGCCACCAGTTTGGTCTCGTGGAACAATTCTGAAAAGTAGTAGGAGGTTACGTTGGCAATTGACTGGATGTTTTTTATTTAATAAAGGAGAACAAATTAAACATTATTTATTTTATGTCTGTCACCGATTGATAAGCATGAAGTGCTATCAGCATCTACATTTTTTGAATTGCTAATTTCTCTATCGCGGGTTCAATTCCAGCGGTGGCCCTAGGATTTTTTAATGGGAGTAAAAAATCCTTAGCTATGCCGCCCCTCGGATAGGACGTGAAATGGAGGTCCCGAGCCTGTACGATGTCAGGTACTCGTTAAAGATCCCTATCCTAATTATACCTGGATAGGCAAAATTTAGGACTCCCACTGTAGCATCGTCCGATTAGCCTTAGTAGCATAAAAATGGACGTTAAACAAACAAACTAAAACTATCTACAATCAATATCATGTACGAGTATACTAACGAGGTATACGAGGTATATAAGGAGTGCCTAGGAAAATATCACTGTCGTAGTGATATATAAATTTATTTTAATAATAAAAAAAAGAAAAACGCTGGGTTTTTTTATTTGCCAGTGTTATAGCTAATTTATTCTTATTAATAACACGATCGAATATTAATAACACAATCCAAATCTGAATATTCATCCAAAAAAAAAAAAAAAATTAAAAGAATTATATATTTGATATATAAATGAGAAATATTTAATAGATTAAGTTGATTTCGGATATGATAACTTTAATTAACGATCATTTGTAGTTTTGATTGATTTTTTGTCCATGTCTCTCTATAAAATCACGTATCTGTAATGTAGGTTTCTATTTCATATCTAAATGTAAAGTTTGGATGTTTGGTTAAAGTAAGAAATGTTTCCAAATTTTTGCCGCATTTGCATACATAGTACTCAATATATTCGGAGCACGTAAAACTGAGACGTTTCGTTGTAAATGTAACATTTAGTATTCTGGCCAACTTTTGGAACCACAGCGAATTCCCCGTGCGTTGAAGCCGTTTTTACACACACACACAAAAACACACACACACACAAACACACACATATAACACTTATGTCTAAATATTAGAATCAATATCAATAGTCGATTATAAATGAATGAACTGAAAAACGTTTCTTTAATTTGTAATATTTTAACACATGTCACTTTTGTCATAACAAAATAAATATTGATATTATCAATATCAGGGAATTATCGGAGAATATCAATTAATAGGGATCTCATTCAATTTTATCTTTTATATAAGTTGTATATTATTACATGGAAAAAATACAGCTGTTTATTCAGATTAACGAGGATAAAAATGTATTATCATTTTAATTGATTTAGCTTATGGAATCATTTTTGTCTTCTTAAATTACAAATCCAAAATAATTAAACAGCTGTTAGAAAAGTTAGATTAAATAAGTAAACAATAAGTTTTTATTTTATTTTATTTCTACTGCGCCTCGTTTGATGTTACTTAAAGCCAGCGATATTATTCAATTTGTTTTATAGGAATAAAACTTTTTATTGATATTATTAAATTCTGTCCCATTTCGAGAAAATGGTAATATTGCTGATTGAACACATTCACACTTAATTAACAAAAATATAGGATAAATAAAAATATAAGAAAAAAATAATCATCTCCAGAAAATAAAAATAAGCACATTCATACTTACTTACAATCAGGCTGGAGAACCCCAAGACAGGCTTTTCTCACCAAGGAGAATGGAAAAGCATGACTCAAGAGGTTCCAGCTCTTCTCTCTCAGTCGCAACACTGTTATTAAATTATACAATTAAAATATAATCATTGATGAGGGCCCGGTGTGGCTGTGCGGTAAAGCGCCGTACTCCCATGCCGGAGCTGCGGGTTCGAGTCCCGCCCTGGGCGGTGCTTTTCTTTCGTAGGAGAAGTATCACCCAGTGCAGGGTGTTAGTATGGGCAGTATAGTAGGGCTTCAGTAGAAGTATTGAAGACACCCAAAAAAAAAAAAATCAAAAAAAAAAATCATTGATACCTAAATACCCCAAAACATATGGAATTTTTTTTTCCTCGCATTCTATCTTATAATATATTTGCTCGTCAAACATTTTTATCCAGCCAATGACACTGTAGAATAGTTCTATTCTACCCCAAACCTCAGTACTTCATATCCTCACTCTATCTATTTCTTAAAATTTTCAAGGTCTAACTTTTTATGTACGATGTAAAACTTTTCTATGTTTTAATTTTTCTTAAACAATTCGCGTTATGAGCTCCACTTCCTCCCACACCGCTTTAACAATTTACTCTGTTGTTGGAAAAAGTAAACCGATGTAATAAATACAACATCACCATAAAGTAATGAATTAAAAAAAAAACTTAACAAAGGAAAGGAAATAAAGAATAACAACGGATTTTATCGAAATACCTAAACAAGGAAAAAATAGTAATACAGAAGTTGAAACGAATAAACAAAAGAATTATGATTTAAAAAAAAACTACATACATATATGAATACATTCCTAGTCTAAGCAACCATATAAAACTAATTTCACAGGTCATGAACTGTATAACCTAAAATTATTCTTATATAAAAAACAAAAAAATTCAAAAACAATACCAAACACAAAAGGATAAAATAAAAAAGTTAGCTATACTGAACATACAAAATCAAAGTCATAGATAAGTAGGTACTACTTCGGTGAAATTGTACAAAATGTAAAGACATGAATAGCACAACATAAAAGCAGATCTAATATCCCCCCCAAAAAAAACATTAACGAATTAGTCCTAGCTAAACACACAATTTGATTCGGACACAATAAAAATGATAGAGAACCAAATAATAAAATCAGAAAATTCAAAGAGACATCAACATCACCAAAAACACAAAAAGTTATAAAAGCGATGTGGGAGGAATAGGAACTCATTACGCGGAAATCGTTAAAAAAAAAATTAAATATAAAAAAGTTTTAGAACATAAAATGGGTATGACCTTAAAATAATAATAAAAAAAAATAATAATGAAAAACCCATACCACTACAACCCATGAGGGATCTTGGGTTCAGTGCTTATGAACTTAAATTAAAAAAACAAAACAAAGGTATAGTGGGGATATATAGGGGGCAAGCAGTGTTGAGGGAGAATAGGACGATTCCACAGCAAGCCAGTAGATTATAAAAATGTTTGATGCAAGTATATGCAAGATACAATGAGAGGGAAAAACATTTTTCCATGTGTGTTTTGGGCTATGTTTTCAAAATACTGATGTACATATTTACTGTAATATTTGTGGATTATAGAAACAAGTATATTAAGTATATTAAAGTAATGAAAACATTTTTTATGAAAGCTTGAAAATGAGCAAAGAAGAGGGAAACGTAGCGAAATAATAAAATAAAGGAAAATTGTTTTTCTAAAGGAAGGTTTGATGTTTATTTTCCCTATAATAGGAACTAATATAATATATATATATATATATATATATATATATATATATATATATATATAATATAAATACAGGATCACACGAGGAAGCGAGGCAGCAAAAAGAAGAAAATTAAATAAAAAATTAGAGAATGAAAAATGATGATAGTTATTTAATTATTTAATATAACTTTTCCAACTATACTTACTTGACTACATTCATAGGTCAACAATCAATAAAACGAATTTAAATTCTTAATGTTCAAGATATAATTTTGAGATATAATTTTAAAGATATAATTTTGGACTGCGCACATTTACTGTTTTTTTTTTTTTAAGTTTTGTAAAAAAGAAAATAGTTGCTTTTTATAACCTGAAAATGGTTCTCTTGCCTAGCGTTTTCATTTTTTTCCCTGCTTTTGTCGCTTTTCCATAAATTTTACTAAATACACTACCTCTCTCTTAGCAGACAACTATTGTTAAGACAAAGAATAGCTGCTAAGAATTCCGTGGCTGTCAGAGGAAGGAGTTTGTCTGACTTTTGTTTGAAAAAGTTTATAAAGGGCTTAGAATATCTCATAGCCTGTCCAACTTGGTCGAGGAGAACCATGTTTTTCTTCCAAGTTGGCATACCTTCTTTTCAGCCCTGTTCTCGTAAGAGTTGCTCTAATGGTTCAGGTCCAATCTCCATTTATATATTACCATTTTTTTTGGACATATATTAAGAAAAAAACATCATTATTTTCTACCATGATAAAAAAAAAACTTACAATAAAAAATAAAGGATTTATATTCAGGGCAAGTATTTCGATCGCCAAAAGAACTAAAAGTATATTGTATCATTGATGTCCAATTAGTTTTAAATTTTCTCAAAAATTATTAAATTCGTAAAATAAATGTAAACTTTGAATATCTCCAATAAAAAAATATATATTTGAAATATGTTTTAGGATTTCAGTAATACAAAAACCGAAACACATGAGTTATGAACGACTTTATTAACGACGATTAACTACAAAAGAAATAATTATTAGAAATAGTTTCGGGAAAAAGTGATTTATCGTTAGACAATAAACTAAAAACAAATAATTGATAATTTCAATATTATTGAAAAAAATATATGGTATTGGTTTTATTATTACAATATGGTTTGGGGAAATAAGGATTTCAATATTAACTATTTCAGCTTCAGGATAAATTTTCAAATTACTTAATATTATAACTTACTTGATTTTAAAATAAGGCTAAGTATAATTTAAAACTTTCCTTATAATATTATTACGTTTCGGAAATGAATTTAATTTAATTTAATTATTTCAGTAACAGGATAAAATTTCAAAATACTTAATAATATCTATCTCCTGCTTGGTTTTCAAATAAGGCTAAAAATGACTTAATTTTTTCCGTTAAAATCATCCTTTCTTCAAAAAAATTAAAAAGTGTATAAACATCCATTAATAGAATAAGTCGCATAAGTGATATGAACCAATTAGACTATGAAATAGTGGAGAATACAGTATTCAATTCTAAAAGAAAATCATTGGATAAAATTTCCAATTCGAGAGGAAGAAGACTAATAGATCTAATGGAGAATGAATGTTACATCCTCTGTAACGGTAGGTCACTATCGGACACACCCGCTCAACTTACATTCGTATCGACACAAGGAAAAAGCTGCATAGATCTGGTATTTGTTAATGGAGGTGTTGCGCCATTCGTATCCGATTTCGAAGTTCTGTTTTGTACTTCCCATAGTCCACACTTTCCATGTATTTTGAGGGTCAACAGTGAAATTATTTCTGACGAAGTAGAACCATGCGTTGTACGACATTCCGAATATCTAAGTAATCGGAGAATCATATGGAAAATGGACGCAGCCGTTACTTTTCAGCATTTCTTAAATAACTGCGACTTTATTTATTTCAACAGTAATATCACGGAAGAACTTAATAGAAATATGCTCTCTGCAATGCAATACGCGGCCTCCCATTCAGGAATGATAGTTAGCAGAAAGAAAACTACAAACTCATTCATCCCCAAGCATCCCTGGTACAGCGCGGAATGTCATTTAAAAAGGAAACAGGCGAAATCGCTTTATAGATTATGGAGAAACAATTGTACTAACGATACATTGCTAACAGCTTACCTTCGCTGCAACAGGGATTGTATCAATTTTATTAAAAAAGCAAAAATAGAATATTTTAAAAATTCCCTCGACATTTTGGCAAATACAAGGAACTCTAAATTCTGGAGTGAGATCAGGAAAAGAATGAAATATCTATCGAGAAATGGTGTGAATTTTACTCCTCGCTATATCCTCCGCGAGAAAGTTATTTTCACTTCCCCACTACAATAATGAACCCAATTTTGGATACCGATATAACAATAAGCGAACTTCTAAATGTTTTGAGCTCACTGAAATCTAGAAAAGCGGCCGGAGTTGATGGAATTAGATATGAATTCTATAAGTATATGACCCCAGCCTGGACTCACTATTTATTAAATATGTTTAACTTGATTTGAAAAGGAGAAGATGCCCATGTCATGGACAACCTTGATTATAAAATTGATCCATAAGAAGGGAAGCAAGAAGGAAGTACTGAACTATAGGGAAATAGCACTGTTAAACACAATAACAAAAATTTTTACCACGATCCTGCTTAACAGGATGGAACCGTGGATAGAAGAGAGAAGACTACTTCCAGAAGAACAGTCAGGTTTTAGGAAAGGAAGAAGTACGCTGGACAACCTGTTTGTCCTAAACTCTGTTGTTTCCTCGTGTATAAAAGGAAAAGGAAAGAAGGCTTACGGATTATTTGTGGACTTTCGTCGAGCTTTTGACTCCATAAACACGAATAAGCTGTGGCAAAAGTTACATAAAGTTGGATTGAGCACAAAGATGTAAAACGTTATTAAATCACTATATGATAACGCCAAAATGAAAATCAATGTGGAAAGCAGGCTTAGGCTTAGTGACTGATATGCTGAGGTTTCTTAAAAATGATGGAGTCCTAGGGCTAAGAGTAGACAGCAAAACGCACCTCACAGGGCTTCTTTATGCGGACGATGCCGTTCTTTTTGCAGATTCAGCAAGCGAGCTCAGGAAAGTACTCCGATCTTGAGATAACTACTGTTCTGAAAACGACCTCACTGTCAACCCAAATAAAACTAAAATAGTAATTTTTAGTAAATTACCTAATGTCAAAAGTAGTCACCTGTTTAAGTACAAAAATGACATTTTTGAATGTGTGCAGAGCTACGACTATCTAGGTATCAGAATTTCGAGTACCTGCAGGTTTTACCAAGCAAAGAAGCATAATATAAATAAAGCTAGGTATGCTGCATCTAGGGTAATCGGCATGTTATGTCGGTTCAAAAGCGTCTCATTGGAAACAAAGAAGAAGCTTTTTGAAGCCATCGCTCGCTCAACCCTGATGTATGGAGCGGAACTTTGGGCACCATTGTACGCAAATAATCTGGAATGTGTCCAAAAGCAATTTTACAAGAACGTTTTCCATTGGCCGATTAACACCCCGGATCACTTTGTTCGTTTGGAGGTAGGCGTTGATCGAATCCAAATTCTACTGTTTCAGATGATGCTTGGGTGGTGGAAAAAACTACTTTCGATGCCAGATGAAAGGCTACCTAGGAAATGCTTAATTGAAATGTTAGCTTCGGCAGATTCGGACCCAATCCATTACAACTGGGCAGCACAACTGCGGCATTATCTTCTATTATTGGTGCGGACCAAGTATGGTTGGCTCAGACTCTTTATATCCTAAATAAATCGGTGAATGATCTGCTGGAGAAGTTTACTAATCATTTCTTAAGCAAGGATATCGAGCAAACAATGAACTCATCCTATAATTCCAACTATAGAGTTATATGCCCGTTAGGTCAGGCTCAACCATACATTTCTTGGCGAGTCAATATATTAAAACTGAGATTGGTAAGCCAGTTAAGAGTCAGCAATGTGAATATACACCGTTTTAGAATTAATAGAAACATTCAGACAATAGACAGTAGAGAAGTATGCCCCATCTGCAACAGAAATGAGTTGGAAACAATAGAACATCTCTTCATCACCTGCCCCGTGTACAATAGCTTCAGAAACAAATATCTTTCCAAATACCTACCTATAAAAAACTCAATTTATGAGTGGCTGGAAATAGAATCAATTGCCAAAATTAGTGATATATCTAAATTCCTTCTATATTCGCTTAACGAAAGGAATTTTATTTTGAATTGTTTTTAAATAACCGATAATAATCTATACCTAATGTACTTTCGTACATATGTCTGTCATAATCTTGTTATCCAATTAATTATTTAAAAATTATTGATTATGATCAGATAATTATCTGAAGATGTAAATATTGTATGCATTTTCTTTATATTATGTTGTACTTTGATTTGAATTGTAGTTGGACTACATTTATGTTCATATTCATAATGTCATGTAAAAATATGTGCCAGCCAAACTCTATTTGGACGGGGGAGTGTCCCCAAATACAAATAAAGATTATATTTCATTTCATTCCATTAATAGAATAAGTAACGGAAATATCCATTGAAAATTCTTCAATTTTCTAACAACTGACTCATTTTACATTTTCCCATGCATATAACCATGAATTAGTTCTAATAATTGTGTAGATTTTAAGTTACTTTCATTAAAGCTTATTCCTTTTCTGTTTGGCACTAACACATGATTTACAAAAAAAAAAAAAAAATCTGGGATTCAATATCACTTTTTTTTTTTTTTTTTTTGAAGCTTATTTCTCCCCTGCAAGAGCAGCTTTTTGTTTCAACTATTTCAAATATAACATTATAATTGTTCAACATGTTTCAAATATAATTTGACAAATGAGTATTTCAAATTCTCTCAAAATATAGAGACCCAGTATATGAATGTTTTTCACGTCAGTTCATCAAACAAAGAAATTGTAGCGTATTATTGGCGAAAAAGTATCGGTACTTCAAACCAGGGCTTGAAATTAACTCTTATTTTCTCGGAAAGAGAATAAAAGTCAAATCCGGACTTTTATATTTCTAATAAATAAATAAAAATCACATCATGACTTTTATATTTCGGGCCAAAAAATAAAAAAATTACCTTATATCGATTATTAGATTGTCAAGGCTGCTGAAAATGAAAAAAATATTGATATAAAACCTCAGGCTAGCTCAGGTATCGATTTATTTCAACATACGCGATATAAACGATATTGGGGTCCACTCATATGTTATTTGGGGTGCTGAGTATGAAAATGATATCGATTTTTGGATTACGTGCTCAGGTATCGATTTATCTCAACTTACGAGATATAAACGATAATGGGGTCCACTCATAGGTTATTTGAGATGCTGAATTTGAAAATGATATAGATTTTTCGATTACGCACTCGGGTATCGATTTAATACTACTTAAGGAATATAAACGATATTAAAATTGGCATTAAGCTATGGAAGGTGTTTATGCATAATAAACTATTTACAAAATGTAAACTTATGACCACGATATCGCTATCATCGTGCAGGTTGTAATATATCGATACCTAACGCCTAATCATAAAAAATATATCATTTCCTAATTCAGCACCTTCCATAACCCAATGCCGATTTTCATATCGTTTATATCCCATAAGTAGTATTAAATCGATACCTGAGCGCGTAATCCGAAAATCAACATTATTTTCAAATTAAGCACCTCAAATAACCTAGGGGCCGACACCAATATCGTTTATCTCGCGTAAGTTGAAATAAATCGATATATGAACACGTAATCTGAAAATCGACATTATTTTCAATTTCAGCACCCCAAATAACCTATGAGTGGATCCCAATATCGTTTATATCGCGTATGTTGAAATAAATCGATACCTGAGCGCGTATTCCGAAAATCGATATCATTTTTAAGTTCAGCACCTCAAATAACCTATGAGTGGACCCCAATATCGTTTATATCGCGTAAGTTAAAATAAATCGATACCTGAGCACGTAATCCAAAAATCGATATCATTTTCAAACTCAGCACCCCAAATAACATATGAGTGGACCCCAATATCGTTTATATCGCGTATGTTGAAATAAATCGATACCTGAGCGCGTAATCGAAAAATCGATATTATTTTCAAATTCAGAATCTCAAATAACCTATGGGCGAACCCCAATATCGTTTATAACGCGTAAGTTGAAGTAAATCGATACCTGAGTGCGTAATAGAAAAATCGATATCATTTTCATAATCTTCACCCCAATTAACCTAGAAATCGACCCCAATATTGAAAAATATCGGATAAGTTGCAATCGATACCTGAGCGAGCCTGAGTTTGTATATCGATATTTTTTCATTATCAGCAGCCTTGATAATCTAATAATCGATCTTAAAATCGATATAAGGTAATTTATTATACCCTATAAGATTTCCATAAAAACGGTTAACAGCAATATGGAGAAGTCCGATAAAAAAGCTAATAAATTCATGTCAATGTGATAAAGATCATATCAGGACTTTTATTTTTTGGCCCGAAATATAAAAGTCATGATGTGATTTTTATTTAATTAAAAATAAAGTTATATGAAATTTATATGAAAATAAGAGTTAATTTCAAACCCCACTTGTAGTACGGCATGCGATTTTAATGATTAGAAATAAAATAAATCAATGCAATATTCTATAGCCATTGGGAGAAATTGTGGTTCAGAATAATACGTTTTAATTCCCTTTTTTTTTTTTTTTTTTTTTTTTTTTTTGGCACCTTTAATTACTTGATAACCCTGGGAAGAATGTCAGCTGCATATAATCAATAGGGGCTTAGGAGGGAGCTTAAAGGGAGTGTTGCAGGGGAGATCCACCATTGTGAATCGGATTTAAAGCAGCCTTAGTTGTTGGTTGGGCGCCAAGGTAAGCCCCTTGTTGGACCTTATGATAATTGTTAGGCCATCCGAGCAGTTCATAACCTCAAAGGAGAGTGGAAGGGAGGGGGTTATATCCTATTATCGAATAATGGGGAGGGGATAAGATTTATTCTTATTATTTAAATAATCATATTTACAGTATTAATTATTAACATTTTCAGAGCTTTTTCATCTATTTAATATGGAACTGGTTTTATGAATTAACCATCGTTAGATTTCCAACAAATCATCTCTATTTTATTCATTCATCTTTTACACAGGGTTTGAAATTTACTCTTATTTTCTCGGAAAGAGAATAAAAGTCAAATCCGGACTTTTATATTTCTAATAAATAAATAAAAATCACATCATGGCTTTTATATTTTGGTCCAGAAAATAAAAGTCCTGATACGATCTTTATCCCAATGATAGCTAATATAAAATTCAAAGCTTGATTTTAATAATTTAAGGATGAATTTATTTATTTTTTTTTCGGATTTCTCCATGTTGGTGTACATTATTGGGTTAACCGTTTTTATGGAAATCTTATAGGGTATAATTAATGACCTCATATCGATCTTAAGATCGATTATTAGATTATCAAGGCTGCTGATAATGAAAATAATATCAATATAAAACCTCAGGCTCGCTCAGGTATCGATTATAACTTATCCGATATTTACGATATTGGGGTCGATGTCTAGGTTAATTGGGATGCTGATTATGAAAATAATATCGATTTTTCGATTACGCGCTCAGGTATCGATTTATTTCAACTTACGCGATATAAACTATATTGGGGTCCACTCTTAGGTTATTTGAGGTGCTGAATTTGGAAATGATATCCATTTTTCGATCACGCGCCCAGGTATCGATTTATTACAACGTACGCCATATAAACGATGTTGGGGTTCACTCTAAGGTTAATTAAGGTGCTGAATTCGGAAATGATATAGATTTTTCGATTACGCGCTCAGGTATCCATTTATTACAACTTACGTAATATCAACGATATTGGGGTTAGCTCTTAGGTTCATTAAGGTGCTGAATTTGGAAATGATTCGATTTTTCGATTACACGCTCAGGTATCGATTTATTACAACTTACGCAATATCAACGATATTGGGGTTCGCTCTAGGGTTAATTAAGGTGCTGAATTTGGAAATGATATAGATTTTTCTATTACGTGCTCAGGTATCGATTTATTAGAACGTACGCGATAAATAAGATAAGAGGGTTTGCTCTAGGGTTAATTGAGGTGCTGAATTCGGAAATGATATCGATTTTTCGATTACGCGCTCAGGTATCCATTTATTACAACTTACGTAATATCAACGATATTGGGGTTAGCTCTTAGGTTCATTAAGGTGCTGAATTTGGAAATGATTCGATTTTTCGATTACACGCTCAGGTATCGATTTATTACAACTTACGCAATATCAACGATATTGGGGTTCGCTCTAGGGTTAATTAAGGTGCTGAATTTGAAAATGATATAGATTTTTCTATTACGTGCTCAGGTATCCATTTAGTATCCATACACAGTATACGATCTTGTTGTCGGCTAATGGTTATTGAAGGTGTATATTTAGTAAATAATATCAATTTCAACACAAGGTTGGATTACGTATGAAATAAAAAAAACAATTATACCATTTATTTAGGAACTTAATAATTTTGTTTAATTAGAACAATATCACTTGTAGATAAGTATATTTTAAAATACGAGGGGTGATCAAAAAGTTCCAGGACTGTTAAGATTGCGCGGCAATGGAGTGTCATAGAGCAGTGCGGTTGGCAGCATTGTTTAGCGTCACTCTTCCTGAGCTCAGCTGTTTATTCAGTTTGTTGATAACCTTCTTCATTGCAAAGTTACTGCTGTTTTCGTAAAAAAAAGTTTTTTGTGTTCGGCGATTTTGTGAAATGAATGTAAAGGAAGAGCAACGCGAAGAAGTTTTCATTGTTCATGTTTTTAAGAAGTTTTCATTGTCATTTGCCATTTCAAGAAGTTCCTGACAAACTTGAACTCTGTGTTCTTTCTGCTGCTCAGTCAACAGTCTCGGAACAAACTTTGCAGCCACCCTTCTCATCTGCAAATTTTCTGTTAAAATCTGTTGACACGAACCAAATGAAATGTTCAATTCTTCAGCCATCTCACGAATGGTTAGTCGACGATTAGAACGCACGAGACTGTTCAATCTTGCAACATGATCGTCGTCAGTCGAAGTTGATGGGCGCCCTGAACGAGAATCATCTTCACACGATGTCCGGCCTTCCTTGAACCTTTTGTACCACTCATGACACCTTGACCGACTCAGACATTCATCACCGAAAGCCACTTGCAACATTTGAAAAGTTTCAGTAAACATTTTACCCAACTTCACACAAAACTTTACGCAAACGCGTTGCTCTTCCTTTACATTCATTTCACAAAATCGCCGAACACAAAAAACTTTTTTTTACGAAAACAGCAGTAACTTTGCAATGAAGAAGGTTATCAACAAACTGAATAAACAGCTGAGCTCAGGAAGAGTCACGCTAAACAATGCTGCCAACCGCACTGCTCTATGACACTCCATTGCCGCGCAATCTCAACAGTCCTGGAACTTTTTGATCACCCCTCGTATAAAGATACAATAATATGACTTTATAATTATAAGTTTAAAAAATGATAATGTTTTGTTATTATTGTTATTTGAAAGATTGGTGATGACTTTATGACGAGTATTGAATATTAGATATAGTCGAGAAAAATTAATTAAATAATACTAAAAATTTAAGGATACAGAGCACAATAAACTATTTAGAGATCACTAATTTCTTGAAAATATTCAATGTGTATGCAACTTAAAACCACAATAGCGTTTTCATCGTGTAAGTTGTAATAAATCGAAACCTGAGCGCGTAATCGAAAAATCTATATCATTTCCGAATTCAGCACCTTTATTAACCTATTAGCTGACCACAATATTGCATTTATCGTTTAAGTTGTAATAAATCGATACCTGAGCGCGTAATAGAAAAATCGATATCATTTCCAAACTCAGCACCTTAAATAACCTAAGAGAGGACACCAATATAGTTTATATCGCGTAAGTAGAAATAAATCGATACCTGAGATCATATCAGGACTTTTATTTTCTGGCCCGAAATATAAAAGTCATGATGTGATTTTTATTTATTTATTTATTAGAAATATAAAAGTCCGGATTTGACTTTTATTCTCTTTCAGAGAAAATAAGAGTTAATTTCAAACCCTGCTTTTACAACGTTTTGGGTAATGAATTTAATTTTCTGCTATAGTTGATCAGATTATATAGGTAAATAAAAGGGTACAACATGTCAGTTTGATCTTATGATACTAAGCTATTTTTATACTTATATAAAAATTATTTGAACTTCAATGGCATTGCCTTCTTTCCAACGCTATAATCACTCTTATTAATTTTAATATTTATTTTTTAAGCATCAAGTATATGCTGAAGAAATCAATAAAATAAGATCCAAGATATATAATTGCAAATTTGGGCAAAGTTTATCGAATACAAGATGGTTACAATTCAAAAAACTGGTAGTAACCGCAATTCAAAGTAGCCCCCACCTGCGTTAACACGATCATCCCCTCCATAAGAGAATATGGTAAATTGCGCCTTATGCGAACGGAACTATTAATACTATTGTGATTGTATTCTGACATTGTAGGTATTTTATTCTGATTTCAACGGTATGCATATTTCAAAATTTATATATTATTTAATTATGTGATGATTTTCGAATAATCTTATCCGTCTAATCTTATTCGACTGCGTTCTCCGTTATCCGTAAATAACGCATAATTTAAATTTAAATTTATCTTTGTCTTATATAACATTCAAATAAAAAGTTTTCGATATATTTCATCGAATTCATATATAATCGTTTTAACTTTTTAAACGCTCATCATTATTAAAGCAGTTATTTTTTAATTTTATTTTTTTTTCACTAAAATGCTACTAAAACCGATATGTACTTTCGGTATTTAACTGTTACCTTCAGCTAAAAAATCCAATATTAAAAAGATTTAGTCCTTTCTATTGAAATTGTTACGGCAAATACTAGACGCACCATTTTATGTTAGCAACGATACAATACATACTGACTTTAACGTCTCAACAGTTGCAGCAACAGCTAAATAAAGTTACATTAACATTTACCAAAGACTGCCTTATAACATTAACCACTAACAGAAACTTTGAAATGCCCTAACAATCCGTTCAGCCCACCCTGACGAATACGAAGGCGGTGGCCAAGAAAACCATCTAATTATTCCTGTAACGGAACGCTGTCCAAGCAATCCTTAAAATTCGCTCATTGCAAAATTCTAATCCTATGATAAGTTTATTTGTTGTTATTAAATGTTTTTTCATAACGGATACTTATGTTTTTTTGTTAATTCATAATTTGATGATTTAATTAAGAAAAAGTATTTATATTATTGAGCGTTTAAGTGCATTCGTTCTCATAACTTCTTAAAATTTCGTTAGCTATTCCAAACTATTTGTGGATAATAAATAATGAATAGTGAATAAAAAAAAAATTTGTCATCCGTCATTGAAATAAAAAATCACTCGAAAAATGGCCAGCTCCTTATATCACTACATTAAATATGTAGTAATTTGTTTTATCCTTGGTTAATAAATCAAATAGCATAATAATACACCATAATGGTATTGTAATGAATAAAAACATTTTTTTTTCTGGTGGTTTTTACGATTAAATTTAAATATCCATTAATTAGTGAACAAGATGGCTGGGCTATATACATACTACAGATAATTCACACATTTTCACAGTTTTATAGATGTTTTTATCACAGTTGATACATTGGCATAATTTAAAAAATTTGTGGTGAGGAAACCGCCACCTTTTTTTTTTTTGTGATTTAATTCAAAATGCTAAATATTTAATGGATTGTTTGTAGAGCTCTCCAGTTACATAATAGAGTCCTTATTTATTCCTTTGAAATGCAAATTGTTAATTCTGCTGTGGTTAGGGGCCCTCTATTCTTTTCTTCCTTTCCGTTCTCTTTTTTTTTTTTTTTCTATTTTTTCGAGCTTAAACTTCTGTCCTATGTAGAATATTCAAGAGCCTTCTTTCCTCCAAAAAAAAAAAAAAAAAAAAAAAAAAAAAAAAAAAAAAAAAAAAAAAAAAAAAAAAAAAAAAAAAAAAAGAAAAAAAAAAAGGCTCGCAATATTATTTCCTTTTAAGGAGCAACAGTCTAAATTACGATTTATAGGATTATTATTTTTTTTTTTTAAAGCACCTAGTTGAGTCCTCATGCTTTGAATAATATGTTTAATAAATTAATTGATTTTGATTTATATTGAATCAAAATAAAATATATACATATACATATTTTTTTTTTTCTTATTGTTTTCCCTTTATGGTAACCCCATAAATAGACCATTTATTGTTGTATACATGTCCCATGCCTTTAGAGGCATACAACATATATTACAAAGTTTCTTGTTTTTTACTATCAATTAAATACAAAACTTTAAGAAATTATGAATTCAAACACAAAAACAAAATTATAAAAAAAAAAATAAAAAATTATAAACTAAATAAAACAAAAACTAAAAATCTCCTAGAAGCACAAAAAGATTGCCCTATATATTGCCATCAGGTTGCCCTTCTATTGTCTGTAAGTCGGTCAAAGTCAATTTGTTTTATGAATTTCATTAAGTCTGTCTTAAATTTAGTAAATAGTACGTGTTGATTTTCTGGCCAGTTACCGCGTTTCAGTATTATGTTTCGTATCAGTTCAAATCTTTGTCTGTCATATAGTTTGCTATCGTAGAGAATGTGTGTGAAGTTGTGAACTTGTCCGTCTTCGTCACAGGTGTCTGTATCTATTATATTAAAACGTTTTAGATAGTGTTTTGTGTTTCCGTGTTCTGTGAGAAATTGTCTCAATGTGTGTTCTGTACTGTGTAGTTGTTTAAAGTTAATAAGTGTAATTTGTGGGATGTATTTATGTAAACTGGGTGATTTGGGAGATGTTCTCCACATATCGTTCTACTTAATGACCGATTCTCTAATAATCAGTTTTTTTATGTGCGATATGGGTGCTTTGGTATAAGTGGGCAACAACTCATCGTTGTAAGCCGCCTCATTCGCTAAGTGGTCAGCTCTTTCGTTGCCCTCTATACCTGAATGCCCCTTTACCCATTTTACTGTGGCTGATTTTTGGTACGTCAGTAGCTGAATTATGTGATGTCTGATAGTTTCTGTCAGTGGATCGTGAATGTTTGTGTTAGTAAGTGAGTGTAGGACGTTCATGTTGTCAGTATGCACGATTATTTGTGAGTTGAAGTCAGATGGGTTCGCAAGGATGTGTTCCAGGGCCTTCAAAACAGCCAATTTTTCTCCTTGGTTGTTAGAGCACCAGGGCGCAAGTTTGTACTCCAATACATTTCCGATTCTGTCCTTTCCTACCCAAGAGCAACAAACCTTTCCATCATCCTTGCTACCGTCTGTGTATATGTCTGTTCTATCAGTGTCTTGTGATGACAAGTCATAGTTCACTTGTGATTGTACCTGTGCGTATGATGTGGGGTGTATCCAGTTGTTCGTTGAAAGCGGTAGTTCTATGTCGTCGTGCAATATATGTTTGTAGTTCGAATGTAACTTCTTAATTCTGTATAATTCTGTCTTCTCGTCTATAATTAAATTTATCGGTAGCAACCCAGCAAGAAGAATAGAGGCCTCATAAGAGAGAGTACTGAAGCCTTTGCATATTTTAATTGCAATAAGTTGCTGTAACCTTTTCAACTTATCTAAGTTCCCCTTCCGACTTACTGCAGATTGCCAAACATGACTACCATAGATAATTTTTGGTAATAGAGCGGCTTCATAAATGACTTTCAGCATCTCAGATCTGAGGCCCCACCTTGCTCTTGCTGCAATTGCGAGTCTGTTGATTGTCTGTAATCCCTGATTGTAGACGTTGTCAGTATGTCTGTTCCAGTTCAGTTTTCTGTCGAATAGTATGCCGAGATATCGAATCACGTCAGTTTTTATTAGTCCAACAGAATTTAATTTAATGTCAAGTACAGGTATTGTCCTTTTCCGAGAAAAAATTATGTATTTCGTCTTGTTAGCATTAAATTGAAGTTTGTTAGTCTTAGCCCATCGTACTAGTCTAATAAGTATTGTATTCGTAACGGCTTCTAGTAAACTGAAGTTTTTTCGTTTGACTAAGACTAAAATATCGTCAGCGTATTCTAATATTTTCGTGTCGTGAGGTAAGTCAGTTTCGAATATTGTGTTCACTAACACAGTCCATAAAAGTGGTGATAGGCATGATCCTTGTGGAGTACCTATAGTTAGTTTTTTGTTGATAGAGTAAGAGTTCGTCTGTATTGTCAAGGATCTGTTGTCTAAATAATTTTTAATCAGTAAGTATAAATTTTGTGGACAGTTGTACTTCTTCAGGTTGGTCAGTATAGCCGGCCACCATGCGCTGTCAAAAGCACCTTTTATGTCAAGGCTAACAACCAGTAAATTGGTTTTTTTATCCATTGTTGTTGTAATGTGTTCGGTCAGTTCGTGCAAAGCATCGTGTATGTATATATATATATATATATATATATATATAGGTGTATTATTATGCTATTTGATTTATTAACCAAGGATAAAACAAATTACTACATATTTAATGTAGTGATATGTGGAGCTGGCCATTTTTCGAGTGATTTTTTATTTAGTTTTTATGTCATATATATATATATATATATATATATATATATATATATATATATATACACAATATTTAATATATTTTTATAATATATTTAGTATATTAAAAACAATATTTTTTATCTAGATTCGTATCAATAAAATATAAGGTTCTAGTATTTAAAAAAATAAATAGGGTTCAGAAGAGAACTGTATGTCCGACGTTTCAGCCAAAGATCCAACCAAGGCTTTGTCGGTGCTTATAAAATATAAAAGGCCTATATATGCAAAAGTATATATTAATTATAAAGGAAGATCATGAAGTTTATTATGCATAGATTGGTGAATGACAATCTTCCATTAATTTCTTTTATTTCAACATTACATATTTAAAAATGGTCTAACGCCAACGTTTCGGACAATTCTCGTCGATCTCCAGGGCAATATTCTATTATTTCACACATTTTTTTTATTTTTTTTGGTGGCATGGTCATTTAACTTATATTCTATACTTCTTTCACTTGTCCATTACAACTGTGATAGGTCACATTTGTTAAAAATTATTTTTCACTTTTTTTTAAAACATTAAAATTACTACCGCTTATATAGGATCACTTTCAAAGAACTGTATTAACATCCGACGTTTCAGCCAAAGATCCAAGGCTTTGTCTGTGCTTAGAAAATATAAAAGACCTTGAATCCTACCATCGTTGATTCTTCATTTCGGCCTTAAAATTAAAATATAACTAAAAGAAAAAAAAAATATGGTTTTCAGAGACAAGAAAAAAAGTATAGCAAGGTAATACATTGTATTTTAGGAATAATGGAATTTTAAAATTTGTTTCAAATAATTGTTTCTTTGAATTATATTGTAGGTTGTAGCTTCGAGTTAAAGGCATTGAAATTCTGGGTTCACTTTCAGAATAGGTTATAAGTGGTCGTGGTAGGCGGTTGTGCGTATCCTTGCTAATTTTAACATGCATCCTGTAATAAATAATATAACCTAGGATTCGACAAGATTCATTTATTCATTATTATTTTTTAAACGACCGTTTATTGTTGAGAGCTAGAGGCTAAGTTTGTTTAACCAGTATTCTCTTCTTGCGAGTTGTTAGCGGGGAATAAGCGAACCGTAGCATTCCTTAAGATATTCAAAGAGGAGGAGGTTTCAACTTTAATGTATGCGTTTATCCGTTCTTGTGTAAACGTTATACCTACGTAGGCTTACTATTGGAAGCACTATAGAGGTGGACCCTTTACTTAGTCTTAAGGGCAAGGGTTTTACTATGAAACTTTACTATTGCTGTGAACTTGGGTAGAGCTTCTGAATTAGTTATGGCATCTCTGAGCACTCTAGCTAGTCTTTAGTAAAGGCTCTGACGGAAATAAGTACATCATATACTCACCTGGTCTTTTTTGGGACACCTGCTCAACTTCCAAGGATTATGTACTTAGTTACTCCAAAAGGTGGTTAGTAAAATCACAAATAAAAAACAAAATTAAGAATAATTATTTTTTACCTAGTGCCCAATTATTCCCTCGAATGTGAATCTAACTTGATTATAATATTCTGATGGATTTGAGTCTGCTAAAGTGCTACGCTTCTGGCTTCCCGCTTTTCTAAGGCGGGTGGGGGTTACCAGAAACGGCTTATATCAAGTTAATATATGAAATTAATATAATGAATATGTATCAATTGTATATTGGATACATTTCCAACGGTGACGTGTTTACCAATTCTATTCTATTTTAATAAACCTGTGGCATAGGGTAAATGATAATAAAGAAACAAATTTAAATTGAACTATATATTTAATTTTATTGGCCAATAGTGTAAATCATTTATACCCCCTATAATATATAATATAAAGATATTTTATTGACACAAATCATTTAATGGATGCAGACTAACATTATTTAATAAATACTGACCACACTATATTACAACTAGTACTGTATATGTATTAACCTTATCTGGTGGGAACTCTCTGGCCTATCTGCTGGATCAGTCCCTGCCATCTCTGACGCTCTCTCAGACTCAGCACAGCATCCCATTTCGGCCTTTCTGGCTATCTGGAATCTGCCGCTCCTATCTATCTCGTCCTCTGCCCTTCTCGTTCCACTCTCGCCCTCTTGGCACACTACCCGACCTCTGTCCACCTCCGAACTCTCCACTCCACCGAACTCTCCACTCGACTTTCGAACCTCCCCTCGACCCCACTCCTTTCTCTCTCCTCCGTATAAGTCTTCTTTCCCCCACTCTCTTCATACTCCCTCTGATTGGCTGGCTGCAGACTTTTCCTGATTGGTTGGTTCCAGACTTCTTCTGATTGGCTGGCTGCGTAAAATGTCCCTTCCTTTCTATATTTAACGTGTTTCCCAGCGGCCTCTTTGCCGGGGCAAAACCAGGGTTCATGGCTACAAATTTCTCTAACAATCTATACAGGTATTTCCCTGGATGTTTGTCGGCAGCATTGTCGGTCTTAGGCTTTGCTTATTTTGAATTTCTAATAGAAGGTTTATGGCCCCCATAACTTACAAGGGGTATTTCCAAGACCTAGCCGCCTTCAGGTAAAACTGACCACCGGGTTGATCATATACAGTACTTTACATATTTCTTAATTTCATATTTTTTAATTCAATTTTCTTTTCCTATCACGGCAGCATCCACAATACATAGCAAAAGTCCCTACCCTGTCTATAGCAATTTACTTACGCGCAGTTATGAACAACTAACTTATACTCAATTAAACTAACAATTACTGGTATAAAATACATTACATCAACCCACAACAAATTTGCTCAATCTGAAACCTAAAAACTGAAGAAAACTTTATTTAACGAAATTATATTATTCGGGGCTGTGTCCCCATTCTCAAAACATAAATAATTTCTCGATCGTATGAGTGATAGTCTTTTAATACATTTTCCAAAACAATATCACTGTCCAAATGCTAAAATACACTGTTCTACATTTTTTATGTGTCAGCTCATTCTTGTCCATTTCCAATTGACTCTACTTTGACTCTCCATTACCAATTGACGAGTCAATCGGAAATGGACAAGTATGAGCTGACATATAAAATATGTAGAACAGTGTATTTTAGCATTTGGACAGTGATATAGTTTTGGAAAATTTATAAAAAGACAATCAATCATACGATTGAGAAATTATTTATGTTTTGAGAATGGGGACACAGCCCAGAAATGTTAACAATGTTATGATGTAGACCATAAATATTTGTGTGGAATAAAGGAAGATAAATTGCTAATTTATCATCATTTAGAATATTTTCTACTTATGTGTCTAATGTACAACCCTGTTCCTCAATACTATCATGTTAGTGATCTTGCAAAGTTACTGTCCTCACCCGAGAAAATAAGAAATTAATTATCAGAACGCTAGTCTTCGGAAATGGAAAACTTGATGGGTTGACCAAGTAGTTTAATAACTTTTCGTTGCACTGCATCAAGATGGCACCGATCGAAAAGATTATATTTGCATTTCATTGAAAGTCCCTACTCCGTTTCAATAAACAGAGTTTGACATACATGATGTTATTCCGATTTTTTTTTTTTTTTTTTTAAATTCATTTCGTATTTTCAAATCCATCAGAATAGATAGATAGATAGATAGGCGGTTTTTATTGTTTTTTAAGGTACAATCCTTATAATAAGAAGTTGCCAGCTTATTAAAATAAAAGAAAAATCAAATGATTTAAAATTAACATAACTACACAAAACTTATAATGAAAATTGGCTTCACAAAACTTATAATAAATATTCACAAAAATAGATAAAAGGAAATATTGATTAAAGCAATAGACTAAAACATTAATTTTCACTGTATAAAAACAAATAGAGTGTATCATTAACAACTATTTATCGATGATAATTATTAAACTTAATCAAGTTATTCATTTATAATAAATGATCTTATCCTGACTGCCTATTTTACGTAGCGATACAGATTTCTTATTTTCTCGGGTGAGGACAGTAAATTTGCAAGATCACTAACATGATAGTATTGAGGAACAGGGTTGTACATTAGACACATAAGTAGAAAATATTCTAAATGATGATAAATTAGCAATTTATCTTCCTTTATTCCACACAAATATTTATGGTCTACATCATAACATTGTTAACATTTCTGGGCTGTGTCCCCATTCTCAAAACATAAATAATTTCTCAATCGTATGATTGATAGTCTTTTTATAAATTTTCCAAAACTATATCACTGTCCAAATGCTAAAATACACTGTTCTACATATTTTATATGTCAGCTCATTCTTGTCCATTTCCAATTGACTCTACTTTGACTCTCCATTACCAATTGACGAGTCAATCGGAAATGGACAAGTATGAGCTGACATATAAAATATGTAGAACAGTGTATTTTAGCATTTGGACAGTGATATAGTTTTGGAAAATTTATAAAAAGACTATCAATCATACGATTGAGAAATTATTTATGTTTTGAGAATGGGGACACAGCCCAGAAATGTTAACAATGTTATGATGTAGACCATAAATATTTGTGTGGAATAAAGGAAGATAAATTGCTAATTTATCATCATTTAGAATATTTTCTACTCATGTGTCTAATGTACAACCCTGTTCCTCAATACTATCATGTTAGTGATCTTGCAAATTTACTGTCCTCACCCGAGAAAATAAGAAATCTGTATCGCTACGTAAAATAGGCAGTCAGGATAAGATCATTTATTATAAATGAATAACTTGATTAAGTTTAATAATTATCATCGATAAATAGTTGTTAATGATACACTCTATTTGTTTTTATACAGTGAAAATTAATGTTTTAGTCTATTGCTTTAATCAATATTTCCTTTTATCTATTTTTGTGAATATTTATTATAAGTTTTGTGAAGCCAATTTTCATTATAAGTTTTGTGTAGTTATGTTAATTTTAAATCATTTGATTTTTCTTTTATTTTAATAAGCTGGCAACTTCTTATTATAAGGATTGTACCTTAAAAAACAATAAAAACCGCCTATCTATCTATCTATCTATTCTGATGGATTTGAAAATACGAAATGAATTTAAAAAAAAAAAAAAAAAAATCGGAATAACATCATGTATGTCAAACTCTGTTTATTGAAACGGAGTAGGGACTTTCAATGAAATGCAAATATAATCTTTTCGATCGGTGCCATCTTGATGCAGTGCAACGAAAAGTTATTAAACTACTTGGTCAACCCATCAAGTTTTCCATTTCCGAAGACTAGCGTTCTGATAAGTAATTATCAACAAACTTTCGTGAAAAGTGACACCATGCCAACTTCCATGTTGAAGTTTTTTTTTAAACTTGTTACGCCCTTTTCTATTTATCGATTCGAGATAATGTGATTAAACTTGAAAATTAGTGATTTATAGGTATAAAGAAATGTTTGTAGCACCAATTTTGAATTTTGCCATACCCAAGTCACCGCAATGCTGTATGATCGGATAAGTATTACCAACTCTTGGTTGAGAAACCTGGTTTTCTTACCAGGTCTAAGGAAACTGAGGTTTTATTGTTAGGAAAGAATTTAACATATCATTCCTACAAGACAGAGGTGGGGATAGTATCCATGACCAAGGTAAGGTTCATCGACATGCCCAAAACGATTTATGATTAGTGTTAAAAATCGCCGGCAGCCGAACTCTGACTTTGTCTTTTCCTAAGTTTGAATTGGGTCTTTCTTCCATTAATGTTACCCAATCAATATTCTGATGTATTTAGGAACGGAAAGAATCTTGAGAATTCTGAAATGGATCGATTCCTCATGAGTCTGCTATGTAACGTATAATGAAGTAAGCACTTTAAAGGCATTAAACTTCACTAGATATTTAAGAACACGGTACACCATTTAAAGTTAAAATGTTACACTAATTAACTTTCCTATGTTGGATTCGGGGGATTATATTAAAATAATTATAAAGATCATACACTTGTTTTCAAAACTCCAAGATTACCAAATGTATCATTCTTCTTCTTCTTCTTTCTCGTCCAGATTAGTGCCTCTCAGCGTGGAGGTGCTACGGATCATTCAAATATTTATAACATGATTTGGGAATTTTTATGGAAACAAGCAATTTTAAGATAGGTCGAGCCAATTACTTTTTCAAAAAATTTCCAATCAAAAATTATTTTTTCCTGGTTCATAATGTATTTTTGTACCAAAAAATGATATCAGCAGAAATCGTTAGGAAAAAACAAAAATCGCCCAAACAAGGGGCTGTGATTGCAACAGGGGACTGACATCTTAGCTTGAGGATTGACCTAATAAATGGAAAAATGTAATTTACGTGTTGATTAGGATGAATTATGAATTTCGGAAATTGAATTTCGCTATTTAATTCATTTGAGAGTTAGATTAAATATTGATTATTTATTTATTTATTTATAACAAAATGGGCTTTTCAACCACTTGGGTCATTTTAGCCCCCATACAACATTTGCAAAAGAAAAGAAAAGAGTACAATTATAAATACAATAGTAACATAAAAATTATGGGTGACAATAAGGAATGAAATGATAATATTATAAATGAATAAGTTGGGAAGAGAATAAAGGATAATATTATACATGAATTATAGTGAAAAACAAAAGGACAATGAAAGATAATAAAGACAAAAAAAATACATTAAAGTTTGACATAAAGATCAATTTTTCGTAAGAACATGAACAATTTTTCGGCCATCTTCAAGGTGTTACTTAGTATCTCGCCTAGTTTCCGGTTCCAAGTCCCTCTTCTCTCCGCTCTATTTCGTAGGCATAACACTCTGTGAGGATATGCGACACCGTCGGAGGAACACCGCAGGTGATGCATTGAGGCGGGGATTTCCTTGTCATGAGGTACTCGTGGGTGATCCTGGTGTGCCCTATCCTTAGGCAGCTGAGAAGTACTTCCTCTCTTCTGTTTAGCTGCAGTTCTTTTCGATTTGGAACTACGCTGGGTTCTACCACTCTTAATTTGTTGTCTCTCAGTCTGAACCAATTGCCTTGCCATTTCTTTCGCGCCTTTTGCTTTACTAAGGCAATTACTTCTGTGGCGAGTGCATGTGTTACTGGCTCTCCTTCTTTAATCCCTTTTTTCGCCATAGTATCAGCAAGCTCATTGCCTCTGATACCTCAGTGACCTGGTAACCACAAAAATTGTACCTTATACCCAACAGTTTCCAATGATTTCAAGTGTATTAAGATATGAGTTACTAATGTGTTCTTCGAAAATGGATTTTTTATTGCCATAAGAACCGATTCTGAATCTGAACATATGTATACCTTTTTGTTTGCTGTATTTAATTTGTTTATTGCACGATTAATTGCTAAAAGTTCCGCGTGGTATGATGAGCAAATTGATGGTAATGAGTAAGTGTATATTTCATTAGAGACAACGGCTGCGCCTACTCCATCCTCTGTTTTGGAACCATCGGTGTATAAATATTCCCAGTCTGGTTGGTTATGTTGAAATTCTGCGAACTCCAACATCCCCAGCTTTGGTCTAAGGCCCTTATTATGTTTTACCTTGCGAATCTTAGGCATTGGTAACAACCAGGGAGCTATCTGCAATTTTCGATATTCCAAAATTGAGGGGAAGGGTTCAAGATCGAGATTTGTAATGTGTGCTGAGCATCTTTCCGGTAGTGACAGTTTTGCTTTTGTATTTCTGTTGACAGGGTTCATTTTGAGCAATCGGAAAATTTCGTTTAAAGGGTGATCTGGCCGCGATATTACCTTAATGTAGTAAGCCAAGTCTAAGATCTTCCTTCGTATTTTCAATGGCATAACACCAGCCTTGGAGACTCGCTATGGGGCTTGAACGAAATGCTCCAATAGCAACTCGCAGAGCTGTATTTTGGACCGTTTCTAGCATCTCCAAATTTTTTTATTCGCGGAACCGTATGCTACACACGCATAATCTAATTTGCTCATAATGAGTGTTTTATAAAGCCGAATTATGCTGCTTCTATCTGCGCCCCAGTTGTGGTTACTTACAGTTTTTAGGATATTTAAAGATTCTAAACAATTTGACTTTAGATCTTTAATATAAGGTTTCCATGTTAAAGAGCGATCTAAAGCGACACCCAGATATTTAACATTTGCTGAGTAGGTTATATCTTCCCCATTAATTTTGAGGTTTTTGATGATGAAATTTCGGTTTTTCGTGAATACGATTGCCTGTGTTTTGCTAACGGATATCTCGAAGCCTCGTGTGTTGAGCCACGAAGTGATATTTGACAAGGCTTCTTGTAGAATATCATGAATTAGCGTAGTGTGTTTCCCCTTGACGTAAACCACAATATCATCAGCATACATTAAAATTTTTACTGGCGATCTTATCTCAGTTGCAACCCCATTTATTGCAAGGTTAAATAAAATCGGACTCAATACGCTGCCTTGAGGGACACCACTACCTTGATAAAATTCTCTTGACACAGCGTTACCGGATCTTACATAAAATTCTCTGTTGCTTAAAAAGTTGGATATAAATCGAAACATTTCACCGGTTATTCCATACTCAATTAGAGATTTTAGTATGCATTTTTTATTTACCGAATTAAATGCATTTTTCAGATCTAAGAACACAGCTAAGAGGAATTCCTTTGATCGAAATGCACCTATTATATCATTTTCTAACTTAGTTAGGTTATCTAATGCACCTCTACCACAGCGAAAACCACTTTGCCATAAATTTGGAATATTTTGATTTTCTAAATACCATTTTAAACGATTTGCTACCATTCTTTCTGCCAGCTTACAAAGGCAACTAGTAAGTGCAATAGGTCGGTAGCTTGTCGTAAATTCTTTTGGTTTGCCTTTCTTAAGAATCGGGATTATTTCCGATTTGCGCCAATCGTTGGGAAAGAAACTTGAACTATATACATTATTCAGAAATTTACTGAGAAATATTTTGGTGTGGTAAGATAAGTTTTTCAACATGCTGTAAGTAAT